>OY757026.1:1788393-2388393 GCA_963580285.1 Lucinisca nassula
GGACGGTCCACCTTGCACCCCGGTTCCTGGACAGGCTTAGATCCTCTAAGCGATTTACCAGTACTAGTGTGCGGGCCGGATTCAGCTCAGCGTGGAAGCATCATGCAGCCCATATATTTCTTCAGAATCAGAATTGTTACTGGTGACACGTCAAATAACATTCATACACCAAGACCCCAGAGCTCTCGGAAACGCAGGATTCTGCGTTTTTTACGCCAACTTTTTGTCGTTGTACATTGATGAAGATTTCGCCTCAGGAAACCAATTCACTACAGCCGATTCTAATGTACGCATGTTTTTATTGCGACACGGGTCCAAAATTACAGAAGCGGTAATATCATAAGCTAATTTAAGCTGCTTACGCAATACCAGTAAAAGATCAAATGCGGCGCCGCTTTTTGTGTTGAAAGCACAAGTGCCACATATTGACAGGTATTTTTGCAAGTGGTAGGTTTGCGGCACGTGTTAAAACTGACTGTATCTTTTTAATCTCGCCGCGCTAATCCCTGTGTTATTACGGATTACAATTAATTAGTTTACTGATTGATGTGAGCATGAACCATCAATGGATTAATATTAGTCGGTATAATATCACATTTAGTTAAACCAGAGTTACGGCAAAGACGATATAATTGTGAATTACCAATGTCATGTATTTTCGCGACCACACGATCATACTTTTTATCGCTCGGTCCAAAGAGTGTTTCGATGTTTACTGGTGACGCAAATGTCTGTAATTCTTCAAAATGCAATCATTTTAACAATTACAGGAAGTCAGACTTAGTTAGGATGATTGTCCTGCGTATTTGTTCACAAAATTATGAGCTAGTGTCACGTACATGAAAGCATAAACATGGCTGTATAGATCGAATTTGGGTTTACATTATATCTGTTGTTATCCTAACAAAACATGATTTTTATGATGTATGGCATTATTTGGCTAGAAGTGTGAGAATAAATTGGAGCAACTGCATGTTTTGTTTTTTTTTTTGGGTGGGGGAAGGGGGGGGGGGGCGAAGAGTGGGTTTTACTAGGGTATACATTATTTTCCTAATATTTCTACAAAACATCAGATTGTGGCTGCTTCTTACACATATCAGTGAAATAGTTCTAACTAATACTCACAATCTACACATCAGTTATTCATATGGATGTGTAGCCTGATAATAAGAAATTTTTGTCTATGTTCTATGCGCAATCAAGATCAGAACTCCAACTTTTTATATGGGAATCCAACTTTTTACCTGTGAATCCAACTTTTTACAAGGAAGGATTCCTGGAATCCTGTTTTCAAAATCCTAGTGAGAGCTCTGGACCTGTGATGTGGGAAGTTAGTCCCTAGCTCTAACCAAAGAGGTAAATTTAGCTACACAATCATCAGCACCTTCAGCTGTCGAGCACCTTCAGCTGTCGAGATAATCGAATCGGGAAGGGCATTCCAATCTCTAATAGTTCTGGGGAAGAACGACTCTTTATAAATGTCAGTTCTTGCGCTAAGGGTCTGAAACGCCAATGAATGGTGATTTTTACAGTGTCTAGCTTGGGGAACAAGGTCATCTGTTGGAATGCTGGCACCACCCTTTAGACCTTTGTATAAAAGGATTAGCCGACTGTCTTTTCTCCTTTTCTTGAGAGACTCCCATTTTAATTTTCCAAGTATTCCAGTCATGCTCCCAGTTTCAAAGCAATAATTGCCTGTTACAAATCTAGCAGCTCTATTCTGAACTTTCTCAATTTCATCGCTAAGGACCACTCCACTGGGGTCCCAGATACAACTACCATATTCCAAGATTGGGTGAACAAGACCTTTATATGCTGCCTCTTTTACATCCTGAGGGCATTGATGAAGATTTCGCCTCAGGAAACCAAGCGTTCTATTTGCCTTAGTACACATGTTGCTAATATGAGTATTCCATCTCAAGTTGTGTGAGCTTGTCACTCCAAGGTATTTAATGGAGTCCACATTCTCGAGGACCGTTCCCTCTAAGGTTTAAGAAGCCTCAACTTTATTAGATTTCTTCCTAGTTATCTGCATAATATTGCATTTAACTGGCTGAAATCTCTTGCCCCATTTACATGCCCAACATCCTAATCTATCTATGTCAGCCTGAAGTTTCAATGAGTCATCTGTATCTCTAATTTCCCGGTAACAAACACAGTCATCTGCGAACAGTCTTATTTCTGAGTCAATGTCAGTGGAAATATCATTGATGTACAGGGAGAACAAAAGTGGACCAAGAACGGTCCCTTGCGGGACTCCAGACAAAACTGGAGCCCACTCCGAAGATTCACCGTTTACAACAACCCGCTGTTTTCTGTAGCAAAGAAAGGAATCTATCCATTTGAGGGTCTTTCCCCCAATTCCATAACCAAATAACTTAGATTTAAGTAGTTCATGAGGAGGGGTGTCAAAAGCCTTCTCGAAATCCAGAATAAATGTGTCGCCCTGTCCCCCTTTGTCCAAGATTTTTGCCCAGTCATTAATAACTGTGCTTAGCTGAGTTTCACAACTGTGCCTTTTCCTGATTGCATGTTGTCTGTCTGACAAAAGTTTATGTTCGTCCAAGTGGGCCATGATGTTTGAGCAGACTATATGTTCCAGCAATTTGCACAGAACATAAGTCAGAGAATTACACGCAAGAGCCCTATCTCCTTTTTTGAAGAGTGGACAGATGTTTGCTAAGAGCCATTCTTTGGGGATTTCACCCGTATCAAGAGACTGTTGAAACAAGTGTGCAAAAACTGGACCCAACTCATTTGCTAGTTCCTTCAGGACTCTGGGATGAAGCTCATCAGGTCCTAAGGCCTTACTGGGGTTTAAGCCTTGAAGTAATTTGATCACTCCTGCAGCTGTCACAACAATATTATTCATGAATGGGGCCGATCTTCCAGTCAATGGAACCTCCGTGAAAGTTCTCAGTTTTATTAAATGCATCATTGAATTGACCAGCTAGTTCCTCTGCCCTTTCAGAGTCTGATTCAGCAACACCGTCCCCTCCTCTTTTATTAAGGGGCGGCATACCTTGCCTGTCTTTCTTCTGGCTATTAATATATCTGTAGAAGTCTCTGGGATTTGCCTTTACATCACCTACCAAGTTATTCACATACAAATCATGCTGATTTTTTATATCAGTCTTGATTTCACGTCTCAAGTTTTCAAATTTTGTCTCCGGAGTTTACCACTTCCCGTCTTTTTTGCCTTTGCATGAATCTTATTCCTTCTGCGAATTTTCCTTCTTATCTCTGGAGTGATCCAGGGAATAGAAGATACAGACCTACTAGTTTTTGAGGGGATATGATTTTCGGCAGAAGTATGAATGAAAGAAGTTATCAAATCAAAATTCTCCTGTACAGACCGAGCATCTGAATGACCATTAAAGTAATTCTCCTTTGCAAATCTGAGTGCATCCTTCCTCATAGTTTCATAGTCACCTTTCTGATATGAGTACACCTTCCTCCAAGGTTTCTTTATTGGTGGGATGTGAATTTTTAAATATCCGGAGGCAACATCGTGGTCGCTTAGTTTATCTGGGGAATGAATGTCTTCGAATTGTCCTGGCAAAGTCGTAAGGATCAGATCCAATGTGTTCTTATCACGAGTGGGGAAGTTAACAATTTGTTCAAGGCCATGATCATTCATAATGTCAATTAATATTTGTCCTTCAGACTGACTCAGCATTTTGCCTTGTTTGCTGAGCCTGTCGGGCCAAGCAATGTCTCTGAAGTTGAGGTCACCTAGAACATGTACAGGCGGGAGTTTTTTACCCTTATGCTGCGATTTAATGCAATCCAGTTGGTCTTTAAACAACTGGAAGTTTTCGATTGTACCATTTGGTGGTCGATACCAACTTGCTACGAAGTGGGAAGTTTTATTTGCAAAAACCTTAACCCAGACCGATTCAGTGTCATTTTCAAGTTCCAGTACTTTAACCTGTAAATTTGGAAGAAATTAAGTTTCTTCAAGCCCCTATGGGCGGGGGGCGTTTCTCATACTGAGTCGGTCATATTTGGCCATTACATTACCTCAGTAAGGTAGGTGGAATCGGATCAGAATTGTTAATGGTGACATGTCCAGTATAGTTTCATTTTTTTTTTTCAACAACTTTTTAGCTCACCGTCACGTAGTGACGAGGTGAGCTTTTGGGATCACTTTTTGTCCGTCGTCCGTCGTGCGTCCGTGCGTCCGTGCGTAAACAATTTCTTCAAACGACATCTCCTCCTAAACCACTGAGCGGATTTTGACCAAACTTCACAGGAATGATCCTTAGGTGGTCCCCTTTCAAAGTTGTTCAAATGGTTCCGGTCCGTTGCACATATAGGTCACAGGAGCCAAAAATAGATTTTTTTCACAGAAAACTTAAAAAATCTTCTTCTCTGAAACTGCAAGGCCCAGGTCTTTGATATTTGGTATGAATCTTCATCTGGTGGACCCCTACCAAGATTGTTCAAATTATAGTGCTGGGGCCAAAGATGCCCCCGCACCGGGGCCCTTTGGTTTTACATAGGCTTATATAGGGAAAATCTTTAAAAATCTTCTTCTCTGAAACGGCAAGGCCATGGTCTTTGATATTTGGTATGAAGCTTCATCTAGTGGACCCATACCAAGATTGTTCAAATTATAGTGCTGGGGCCAAAAATGCCCCCGCCCCGGGGCCCTTTGGTTTTACATGGGCTTATATAGGGAAAATCTTTAAAAATCTTCTTCTCTGAAACTGCAAGGCCCAGGTCTTTGATATTTGGTATGAATCTTCATCTTATGGACCCCTACCAAGATTGTTCAAATTATAGTGCTTGGACCAAAAATGCCCCCACCCCGAGGCCCTTTGGTTTTACATAGGCTTATATAGGGAAATCCTTTAAAAATCTTTTTCTCTGAAACCGCTAGGCCCAGGTCTTTGATATTTGGTATGAAGCTTCATCTTGTGGACCCCTACCAAGATTGTTCAAATTATATTGCTGGGGCCAAAAATGCCCCCACCCCAGGGCCCTTTGGTTTTACATGGGCTTATATTGGGAAAATCTTTAAAAAATCTTCTTCTCTGAAACTACAGGGCCCAGGTCTTTGCTATTTGGTATGAAGCTTCATCTAGTGGACCCCTACCAAGACTGTTCAAATTATAGTGCTGGGGCCAAAAATGCCCCCCGCACAGGGGCCCTTTGGTTTTACATGGGCTTATATAGGGAAAATCTTTAAAAATCTTCTTCTCTGAAACTGCAAGGCCCAGGTCTTTGATATTTGGTATGAAGCTTCATCTTATGGACCCCTATCAAGATTGTTCAAATTATAGCCCTGGGGCCAAAAATGCCCCCGCTCCTGGGCCCTTTGGTTTTTCATAGACTTATATAGGGAAAATCTTGAAAAATCTTCTACTCTGAAACCACAAGGCCTAGGTCTTTGACATTTGGTATGAAGCTCCAGCTAGTGGACCCCTACCAAGATTGTTCAAATTATAGCCCATGGGCCACAAATGCCCCCGCCATAGGGCCCTTTGGTTTTACGTAGACTTATAATAGAGATAATCTTTGACAACCTTCTTTTCTGAAACAACAAGGCCCAGGTCTTTGATATTTGGTGTGAAGCTTCATCTAGTGGACCTCTATCAAGATTGTTTAAATTATAGCCCTGAGGCCCAAAATGCCCCTGCCCCGGGGCCATTTGGTTTTACATAGGCTTATATAAGGAATATCTTTAAAAAAATCTTCTTCTCTGAAACAGCAAGGCCCAGGTCTTTGATATTTGTTGTGTAGCTTCATCTAGTGGACCTTTGCCAAGATTGTTTAAATTATAGCCTTTGTTGATATTTGGTATGAAGCTTCACCTTTTTAGACCTCCCTCAACATTATGCACATTATATTCCTGGGGTCAATAATGGCCCTCCCTGAGGCCCACTTGTTTCTCTATGGATCAGGTGAGCGATCCAGGGCCATCATGGTCCTCTTGTGTTTTATATTAGGATCACTTTTTGTCTGTCATCCGTGCGTAAACAATTTCTTCAAACGACATCTCCTCCTAAACCACTGATCGGATTTTGACCAAACTTCACAGGAATGATCCTAATGTGGTCCTCTTTCAAAGTTGTTCAAATGGTTCCAGTCCATTGCACATCTAGGTCACAGGAGCCAAAAATAGATTTTTTCACCAAAAACTTAAAAAATCTTCTTCTCTGAAATCAAAGTCCCAGGTCTTTGATATTTGGTATGAAGCTTCATCTAGTGGACCCCTACCAAGATTGTTCAAATTATAGTGCTGGGGCCAAAAATGCCCCCGCCCCGGGGCCCTTTGGTTTTACATGGGCTTATATAGGGAAAATCTTTAAAAATCTTCTTCTCTGAAACTGCAAGGCCCAGGTCTTTGATATTTAGTATGAAGCTTCATCTTGTGGACCTCTACCGAGATTGTTCAAATTATAGCCCTGGGGCCAAAAATGCCCCCGCCCTGGGGCCCTTTGGTTTTACATGGGCTTATATAGGGAAAATCTTTAAAAATCTTCTTTGCTGAAACTGCAAGGCCCAGGGCTTTGCTAATTGGTATGAAGCTTCATCTAGTGGACCCCTACCAAGATTGTTCAAATTATAGTGCGCCCCATGGCCCTTTGGTTTTACATATGCTTATGTGGGGAAAATCTTTAAAAATCTTCTTCTCTGAAACTGCAAGGCCCAGGTCTTTAATATTTGGTATGAAGCTTCATCTTGTGGACCTCTATCGAGATTGTTCAAATTATAGCCCTGGGGCCAAAAGTGCCCCCGCTGCGGGGCCCTTTGGTTTTACACAGACTTATATAGGGAAAATCTTGAAAAATCTTCTTCTCTGAAACCACAAGGCCTAGGTCTTTGATATTTGGTGTGAAGCTTCAGCTAGTGGACATCTACCAAGATTGTTGAAATTATAGCCCTGAGGTCAAAAATGCCTCGGGGCCCTTTGGTTTTACATGGGCTTACATAGGGAAAATCTTTAAAAATCTTCTTCTGTGAAACCACAAGGCCTAGGTCTTTGATATTTGGTGTGAAATTTCATCTAGTGGACCTCTATCAAGATTGTTCAAATTGTAGCCCTGGGGCAAAAAATGCTCCCGCCCAGAGACCCTTTGGTTTTACATAGATTTTTATAGGAAAATCTTTAAAAATCTTCTTCTCTGAAACCGCACGGCCCATGTCTTTGATAATTGGTATGGAGCTTCATCTAGTGGACAATTATAGCCTTTGTTGATATTTGGTATGAAGCTTCGCCTTTTTAGACCTCCCACAACATCATGCACATTATAACCTTGGGGCCAATAATGGCCCTCCCCAGGGCCCACTTGTTACTCTATGGATCAGGTGAGCGATCCAGGGCCATCATGGCCCTCTTGTTAGCTCACCTGTCACGTAGTGACAAGGTGAGCTTTTGGGATCACTTTTTGTCCGTCGTCCGTCGTGCGTGTGTACGTGCGTGTGTGCGTGCGTAAACTTTTTCTTCAAACGACATCTCCTCCTAAACCACTGATTGGATTTTAACCAAACTTCACAGGAATGATCCTTAGGTGGTCCCCTTTCAAAGTTGTTCAAATGGTTCCAGTCCATTGCACATCTAGGTCACAGGAGCTAAAAATAGATTTTTAAAATTAAAACTTTAAAAATCTTCTTCTCTGAAACCGCAAGGCCCAGGTCTTTGATATATGGTATGAAGCTTCATCTAGTAGACCTCTACCAAGATTGTTCAAATTATGGCCCTTGGGCCAGAAATGCCCCCGCCCCGGGGGCCTTTGGGTTTACATAGGCTTATATAGGGAAAATCTTTAAAAATCTTCTTCTCTGAAACCACAAGGCCCAGGTCTTTGATATTTGGTGTGAAGCTTCACCTAGTGGACCTCTACCAAGATTGTTAAAATTATAGCCCTAGGGCCAAAAATACCCCCGCCCTGTGGGCCTTTGGTTTTACATAGGCTTATACAGGGAAAATCTTTAAAAATCTTCTTCTCTGAAACCGAAAGGCCCAGGTCTTCTATATTTGGTGTGAAGCTTCATCTAGTGGACCTCTACCAAGTTTGTTCAAAATAAGGCCCTTGGGCCAGAAATGCCCCTGCCCCGGGGGCCTTTGGATTAACATAGGCTTATATAGGGAAAATCTTTAAAAATCTTCTTCTCTGAAACCACAAGGCCCAGGTCTTTGATATTTGGTTTGCAGCTTCACCAAGTGGACCTCTACCAAGATTGTTAAAATTATAGCCCTAGGGCCAAAAATACCCCCGCCCCTTGGGCCTTTGGTTTTACATAGGCTTATACAGGGAAAATCTTTAAAAATCTTCTTCTCTGAAACCGAAAGGCCCAGGTCTTCTATATTTGGTGTGAAGCTTCATCTAGTGGACCTCTACCAAGATTGTTCAAATTATGGCCCTTGGGCCAGAAATGCCCCTGCCCCGGGGGCCTTTGGATTTACATAGGCTTATATAGGGAAAATCTTTAAAATCTTTTTCTCTGAAACCACAAGGCCCAGGTCTTTGATATTTGGTGTGAAGCTTCACCTAGTGGACCTCTACCAAGATTGTTCAAATCATAGCCCTGGGGCCAAAAAGGCCCCCACCCCAGGGGCCTTTGGTTTTACATAGGCTTATACAGGGAAAATCTTTAAAAATCTTCTTCTCTGTAACTGAAAGGCCCAGGTCTTCTATATTTGGTGTGAAGCTTCATCTAGTGGGCCTCTACCAAGATTGTTCAAATTATGGCCCTTGGGCCAGAAATGCCTCTGCCCCGGGGGCCTTTGGATTTACATAGGCTTATATAGGGAAAATCTTTAAAAATCTTCTTCTCTGAAACCACAAGGCCCAGGTCTTTGATATTTGGTGTGAAGCTTCACCTAGTGGACCTCTACCAAGATTGTTCAAATTATAGCCCTAGGGCCAAAAATGCCCTGCCCCGGGGGCCTTTGGTTTTACATAGGCTTATACAGGGAAAATCTTTAAAAAAAAATTTCTCTTAAACCACAAGGCTCAGATCTTTGATATTTGGTGTGTAGCTTCATCTAGTGGATGTCTACCAAGATTGTTCAAATTATAGCCCTGGGGCTAAAAATGCCCCCGCCCCGGGGGCCAGTGATTTTACATAGGCTTATATAGGGAAAATCTTTAAAAATCTTCTTCTCTGAAACCGCAATGCCCAGGTCTTTGATATTTGGTGTGAAGCTTCACCTAGTGGACCTCTACCAAGATTGATCAAATCAAAGCTCTGGGGCCAAAAAGTCCCCCCGCCCCAGGGGCCTTTGGTTTTACATAGGCTTATACAGGGAAGATCTTTAAAAATCTTCTTCTCTGAAACCACAAGGCCAAGGTCTTTGATATTTGGTATGAAGCTTCATCTAGTGGACCTCTACCAAGATTGTTCAAATTATGGCCCTTGGGCCAGAAATGCCCCCGCCCCGGGGGGCCTTTGGGTTTACATAGGCTTATATAGGGTATTTTTTTTAAAAATCTTCTTCTCTGAAACCACAAGGCCCAGGTCTTTGATATTTGGTGTGAAGCTTCACCTAGTGGACCTCTACCAAGATTGTTAAAATTAAAGCCCTAGGGCCAAAAATACCCCCGCCCCGGGGGCCTTTGGTTTTACATAGGCTTATTATTGGAAAATCTTTAAAAATCTTCTTCTCTGAAACCTAAAGGCCCAGGTCTTCTATATTTGGTGTGAAGCTTCATCTAGTGGACCTCTACCAAGTTTGTTCAAATTAAGGCCCTTGGGCCAGAAATGCCCCTGCCCCGGGGGCCTTTGGATTAACATAGGCTTATATAGGGAAAATCTTTAAAATCTTTTTCTCTGAAACCACAAGGCCCAGGTCTTTGATATTTGGTGTGAAGCTTCACCTAGTGGACCTCTACCAAGATTGTTCAAATCATAGCCCTGGGGCCAAAAAGGCCCCCGCCCCAGGGGCCTTTGGTTTTACATAGGCTTATACAGGGAAAATCTTTAAAAATCTTCTTCTCTGTAACTGAAAGGCCCAGGTCTTCTATATTTGGTGTGAAGCTTCATCTAGTGGGCCTCTACCAAGATTGTTCAAATTATGGCCCTTGGGCCAGAAATGCCCCTGCCCCGGGGGCCTTTGGATTTACATAGGCTTATATAGGGAAAATCTTTAAAAATCTTCTTCTCTGAAACCACAAGGCCCAGGTCTTTGATATTTGGTGTGAAGCTTCACCTAGTGGACCTCTACCAAGATTGTTCAAATTATAGCCCTAGGGCCAAAAATGCCCTGCCCCGGGGGCCTTTGGTTTTACATAGGCTTATACAGGGAAAATCTTTAAAAAAAAATTTCTCTTAAACCACAAGGCTCAGATCTTTGATATTTGGTGTGAAGCTTCATCTAGTGGATGTCTACCAAGATTGTTCAAATTATAGCCCTGGGGCTAAAAATGCCCCCGCCCCGGGGGCCAGTGATTTTACATAGGCTTATATAGGGAAAATCTTTAAAAATCTTCTTCTCTGAAACCGCAATGCCCAGGTCTTTGATATTTGGTGTGAAGCTTCACCTAGTGGACCTCTACCAAGATTGATCAAATCATAGCTCTGGGGCCAAAAAGGCCCCCCGCCCCAGGGGCCTTTGGTTTTACATAGGCTTATACAGGGAAAATCTTTAAAAATCTTCTTCTCTGAAACCACAAGGCCAAGGTCTTTGATATTTGGTATGAAGCTTCATCTAGTGGACCTCTACCAAGATTGTTCAAATTATGGCCCTTGGGCCAGAAATGCCCCGCCCCGGGGGCCTTTGGGTTTACATAGGCTTATATAGGGTATTTTTTTTAAAAATCTTCTTCTCTGAAACCACAAGGCCCAGGTCTTTGATATTTGGTGTGAAGCTTCACCTAGTGGACCTCTACCAAGATTGTTAAAATTAAAGCCCTAGGGCCAAAAATACCCCCGCCCCGGGGGCCTTTGGTTTTACATAGGCTTATTATTGGAAAATCTTTAAAAATCTTCTTCTCTGAAACCGAAAGGCCCAGGTCTTCTATATTTGGTGTGAAGCTTCATCTAGTGGACCTCTACCAAGTTTGTTCAAATTAAGGCCCTTGGGCCAGAAATGCCCCTGCCCCGGGGGCCTTTGGATTAACATAGGCTTATATAGGGAAAATTTTTAAAAATCTTCTTCTCTGTAACCACAAGGCCCAGGTCTTTGATATTTGGTGTGAAGCTTCACCTAGTGGACCTCTACCAAATTTGTTCAAATTATAGCCCTAGGGCCAAAAATGCCCCACCCCGGGGGCCTTTGGTTTTACATAGGCTTATACAGGGAAAATCTTTAAAAATCTTCTTCTCTGAAACCACAAGGCTCAGATCTTTGATATTTGGTGTGAAGCTTCATCTAGTGGATGTCTACCAAGATTGTTCAAATTATAGCCCTGGGGCTAAAAATGTCCCCGCCCCGGGGGCCAGTGATTTTACAAAGGCTTATATAGGGAAAATCTTTAAAATCCTCTTCTCTGAAACCGCTAGGCCCAGGTCTTTGATATTTGGTGTGAAGCTTCACCTAGTGGACCTCTACCAAGATTGATCAAATCATAGCCCTGGGGCCAAAAAGGCCCCCGCCCCAGGGGCCTTTGGTTTTACATAGGCTTATACAGGGAAATCTTTAAAAATATTCTTCTCTGAAACCACAAGGCTCAGTTCTTTGATATTTGTCGTGAAGCTTCATCTAGTGGACCTCTACCAAGATTGTTGAATTTATAGCCCTGGGGCCAAAAATGCCCCCATTCCCGGGGCCCTTTGGTTTTTCATAGGCTCATATAGGGAAAATATTTAAAAATCTTCATCTCTGAAACCACAAGGCTCAGGTTTTTGATATTTGGTATGAAGCTTCACCTAGGATAGCACTTGGGCCAAGAATGTACTAGAGACACTGATTCTCAGGTGAGCGATTCAGGGCCCTCTGGGCCCTCTTGTGTTTTATATTAGGATCACTTTTTGTCTGTCATCCGTGCGTAAACAATTTCTTCAAACGACATCTCCTCCTAAACCACTGATCGGATTTTGACCAAACTTCACAGGAATGATCCTTAGGTGGTCCCCTTTCAAAGTTGTTCAAATGGTTCCGGTCCATTGCACATATTTGTCACAAAAGCCAAAAATAGATTTTTTTCACCGAAAACTTATAAAAACTTCTTCTCTGAAATCGCAAGGCCCAGGTCTTTGATATTTGGTATGAAGCTTTATCTAGTGGACCCCTACCAAGATTGTTCAAATTATAGTGCTGGGGCCAAAAAATGCCCCTGCTCTTGGGCCCTTTGATTTTACATGGGCTTATGTAGGGAAAATGTTTAAAAATCTTCTTCTCTGAAACCGCAAGGCCCAGTTCTTTGATATTTGGTATGAAGCTTTATCTAGTGAACCCCTACCAAGATTGTTCAAATTATTAGTGCTGGGGCCAAAAATGCCCCCGCCCTTGGGCCCTTTGGTTTTACATGGGCTTATGTAGGGAAAATCTTTAAAAATCTTCTTCTCTGAAACCACAAGGCCCAGGTGTTTGATATTTGGTATGAAGCTTCATCTAGTGGACCCCTACCACGATTGTTCAATTTATAGTGCTGGGGCCAAAAATGCTACCTGCCCAGGGGCCCTTTAGTTTTACATAGGCTTATATTGGGAAAATCTTTAAAAATCTTCTTCTCTGAAACCACAAGGCCCAGGTCTTTGATATTTGGTATGAAGCATCATCTAGTGGACCTCTATCAAGATTGTTCAAATTATAGCCCTGGGGCCAAAAATGTCCCTGCCTCGAGACCCTTTGGTTTTACATAGACTTATATAGGGAATTCTTTAAAAATCTTCTTCTCTGAAACTGCCAGGCCCATGTCTTTGATATTTGGTGTGGAGCTTCATCTTGTGGACCTCTACCAAGATTGTTCAAATTATAGCCCTCGGGCCACAAATGCCCCAGTCCCGTGGCCCTTTGGTTTTACATAGAGTTATGTACAGATAATCTTTAAAATTCTTCTTCTCTGAAACAGCAAGGCCCAGGTCTTTGATATTTGGTGTGAAGCTTCATTAAGTGGACCTCTATCAAGATTGTTTAAATTATAGCCCTGAGGTCAAAAATGCCCCCGCCCCAGGGCCATTTGGTTTAACATAGGCTTATGTAGGGAATATCTTTAAAAAAAATCTTCTTCTCTGAAACTGCAAGGCCCAGGTCTTTGATATTTGGTGTGTAGCTTCATCTAGTGGACCTTTGCCAAGACTGTTCAAATTATAGCCTTTGTTGATATTTGGTATGAAGCTTCACCTTTTTAGACCTCTCTCAACATTATGCACATTATAGCCCTGGGGTCATTAATGGCCCTCCCAGGTCCCCACTTGTTACTCTATAGACCAGGTGAGCGATCCAGGGCCATCATGGCCCTCTTGTGTTTTATATTAGGATCACTTTTTGTCTGTCATCCGTGCGTAAACAATTTCTTGAAATGACATCTCCTCCTAAACCACTGATCGGATTTTGACAAAACTTCACAGGAATGATCCTTAGGTGGTCCCCTTTCAGAGTTGTTCAAATGGTTCCAGCCGTTGCACATATAGGTCACAGGAGCCAAAAATATATTTTTTCACCGAAAACTTAAAAAATCTTCTTCTCTGAAACCGCAAGGCCCAGCTCTTTGATATTTGGTATGAAGCTTCATCTAGTGGACCCCTACCAAGATTGTTCAAATTATAGTGTTGGAGCCAAAAATGCCCCCGCCCTGGGGCCCTTTGGTTTTACATGGGCTTAAATAGGAAAATCTTCAAAAATCTTCTTCTCTGAAACCACAAGGCCCAGGTCTTTGAATTTTGGTATGAAGCTTCATCTGGTGGACCCCTACCAAGATTGTTCAAATTATAGTGCTGGGGCCAAAAATGCCCCCGCCCTGGGGCCCTTTAAATTATACATGGGCTTACATAGGGAAAATCTGTAAAAAATCTTCTGCTCTTCAACCCCAAGGCCCAGGTCTTTGATATTTGGTATGAAGCTTCATCTAGTGGCCCCTACCAAGATTGTTCAAATTATAGTGCATGGGCAAAAAATGCCCCCACCCCGGGACCCTTTGGTTTTACATGGGCTAAAATAGGGAAAATCTTAAAAAATTTTCTTCTCTGAAACTGCAAGGCCCAGGTCTTTGATATTTGGTATGAAGCTTCATCTTGTGGACCTCTACCAAGCATGTTCAAATTATAGCCCTGGGGCCCTTTGGTTTTACATAGACTTATATAGGGAAAATCTTAAAAAATTTTCTTCTGTGAAACCACAAGCCCTAGGGCTTTGATATTTGGTGTGAAATTTCATCTAGTGGACCTCTATCAAGATGGTTCAAATTATAGCCCTGAGGCCAAAAATGCCCCAGCCCTGAGACCCTTTGGTTTTACATAGACTTATATAGGGAAATCTTTAAATATCTTCTTCTCTGAAACCACAAGGCCTACGTCTTTGATATTTGGTATGAAGCTTCAGCTAATGGATCTCTACCAAGATTGTTCAAATTATAGCCCTGAGGCCAACAATGCCCCCACCTCGGGGCCCTTTGGTTTACATAGACTTATATATGGAAAATCTTAAAAAATTTTCTTCTGTGAAACCACAAGGCCTAGGGCTTTGATATTTGGTGTGAAATTTCATCTAGTGGACCTCTATCAAGATGGTTCAAATTATAGCCCTTGGGCCAAAAATGCCCCAGCCCTGAGACCCTTTGGTTTTACATAGACTTATATAGGGAAATCTTTAAATATCTTCTTCTCTGAAACTGCAAGGCCCATGTCTTTGATATTTGGTATGGAGCTTCATCTAGTCGACAATTATAGCCTTTGTTGATATTTGGTATGAAGCTTCACCTTTTTAGACCTCCCTCAACATTATGTACATTATAACCTTGGGGTCAATAATGGCCCTCCCCGGGGCCCACTTGTGACTCTATGAATCAGGTGAGCGATCCAGGGCCATCATGGCCCTCTTGTTTTTCCTTGTGTATGAATCTGTATATCGAGTCAAGAATCGGAATTGTTACTAGTGACATGTCAAATGAGGGTTCGTAGAAATACCGGAACACACCAAAACATGGTCGGGTATAAAAGCCAAGGCCAGACCGAGCCAAAAATGCCGATCCGAAGATTTTATATTTCATCTCTTGTTATAATTAAGATATATATTGTAGTACATTGGGTATCAAATTGTTATAAATAACATATCTGATAACTGCACAAAGGTTTATCTCTTTACATTGTTTAATTTTTTTCTTGTAATAACCGTTTTTCCGAAATCGAGGGGTTTAAAAGCCAAGGCCGGGAAAAATGATAATATTTCTTAATTTCTTCCAAATTTACAGGTTAAAGTACTTCCTTTTGTCCTGAAAATATTTGCATTTGATTTTGGTCATCGTTTGTCCATAGAAAAATATAACAAACATATAAGACTACCTTAAATTATCAATTTTCTTATTTAGATTGGTTCCCTTGTCGTAAATGTCTCCGCTAGGTGGCTACAACATAACGATTGGTAGCTAGCAGAATCCATTACGTCTATTTATAGCATAAGCACTGACGCGGTATTGGAAATACCCGAGTTCAGCAAGGTTAACTGCTGAGTCAGTCATACCCCTGAAGAAACAAAAAAGATCGATACTTAGTATACTGAAATAATTTATAATAATTCATTTTACACAGACTAGTGACATTCTTATTATTATCTTGAAATATGGTCTTTTTAACACTCACAGATACAATTTACAATGAGTAATACACAGCCAGCTGGCCCACTTCTGCAGTATTTTAAAATTAACAGACGCGCTCTTGTAGGCATGCGCAGTGGTAAGAGTAAGATTCTCTACCTCAAATCAATTTACTCGCTACCTATCGTTATTTGCGTACCGAAGGGGAGATATAACGAAGGGGAACCAATCTATTTTCTTATTGTAAAATGTTTCTATTTTTAGATTGACTTAATTAAAGAAAACAACCGAAAGCGAAGAAAGTTTTGTTTACTGATAATTATAGAAAAATGAAAAGTATTTTTTTCTCTTTATCATTTCAATATACACATACATGTTTACAAATATAACAATCAATTTTTATATTTCTTTAATTCCAGCTAGCAATTGAATACTGTTTTATCCTATTCGGTTGTTTCTTTTAGTAAAGTTAATCTAAAAATAGAAACCATTAGAAAATAAGAAATTTGATCATTTAAGGCGATTTTGATATATGTTTATTATATTATCTATATGCACATGATAGTAATAATCATTTTTAAATATCATCAGGACAAAAAGAATTTCTTTAACCGATAAAACCGTAAGAAATTAAGAAATATTTCCATTTTTCTCGGCCTTGGCTTTTATACCCCTCAATTTCGGAAAAATAGCCATTTAAAGAAAATAAAACAATGTAGAGAGATGAACCTTCATGCAGTTATCATATATGTTATTCATAAGTTATTGTTGTTGTATATCTATATGGCATTTTATCGCTGCCTATGATCTCCTGGTACTTAAGTAAGTCACTTGTACATTTCACTATGTGAAAAAACACATGATACTTATATTACAATGCACTTCAAAATCTTTTTCTGCTCCTGATGAATTACATCAGTGCATCTGTCAGTTCCTTCCTTCCTTGCTTACTAATGTCTTCAATCATGCCTGTAAACACTTTCAGGTTAATGTCTGTTACCAATTTCACATCCTCCCCTCCCAGAATCTCTTCAACATTATACTATAAAGTATCCCTTTCTGATTTAAATCTCTGACAGTGGAACAGAAAATGATCTACATTCTCTTTCATGTTGCATGTCTCGCACAAACTTGACAGATCTTTGTTTGACTTTGCCTGGTGATCATTTAAGATTGAATGTCCACAAAGCAACTGATTTACTGCAGAGAAAGTCCTTCTGTCCCTATCTCCACGACAGATCCTTTTTCCCACTTCCCCAAATATTTCCTGCAATACGTTCACTTTGTCTGAGCACTTGTATCTTCTTTCCCATTTTTCCTTTCCCTGTGATTTACACTCCCGTACTGCTTCTTTCTTGTCCAGGGTCGGTTTTACCTCATTGTTTGTAATCATTTCTGATGCTGCCGCCTTTGCCTGTTGATCTGCCAACTCATTCCCCTCAATATCTTTGTGTCCCGGTACCCAATGAACTTTGACAATATTCTCCCTATACCTTACCTTTGCTAAACTCTCCTTGATACCGAGAACTGTTTCAATCTTGTTAGTTGGCATTTCAGTACTGAAAGCAGTCTTAATAGCTGTTTGACAATCGGTCAGAATATGGACTACTCTGCCTTTGAAGTCTAGATCAGCCAAGAATTCTAGCCTGATCTGTATACCTACCAATTCTCCAGTATAATTGTTACCTATAGGAGAAACTCCCTTGTTCATCAAAACTGGTGTGCTGGAGTTACCCTCTAGGTAGACCACATCACCAGCTCCTGTCGGACCGGGATTACCTAGAGCTAAGGGTGACACGATTAATCATCTAATCGATTAATCGATCAATAAATTCAACAAAAATGATTTTCATTTTTGATTTGCTTATAACCGATTACTTGATAAGTACAATTTACTACCCAAAGTTATGCCTAAAATAGCTGGATGAGTGGCAAACAGTGCAGACCCTGATGAGATGCCGCATTCTGCGGCGTCTCATCTGGGTCTACACTGTTTGCTCAGGCCTGTCTGTTCAAATATACATATGGTAAAGTGCAACATATGGTAAGAGTCATGCTCAGAAGAAAGCCAGACAGGTAAAGTTATGACAAAAACCTTGACGATTACTAATCGATTATCGATCGCAATGACGGGACTGATAGTCGATTATCTTTTCAGCTCCGATTAGCCAGCCCTACCTAGAGCTGATCCATCTGTGAACATTAATACATCATTTTTATCACAATTGCTTAGTAGCTCTAATATTTTTTCTTTCTGTTCTTCCTTGGAGAATGCAAATTCTTCCTTGTTAACACTTCCTGTCTCCTTGATGAGCCCCATCAATTCCTTGGTATATCTGAATTCCTTCTCAATGTTCTCAAACTCTAACATTCCCTTCAATTCCCTTAACCTAGACATCAATAAATGAAAAATAGTAGCTCTTCTACACACAGTCTTATCCCCCTCTATCCATTCATCAAATTCTTCCCTGAGAGGATCATCTTCATACTTGGCACTGATTCTGATAACTTCTTGTGCTTGTCTTATCTTCAGCTGTAGGTTTATAGGCATGGTGTTTGTCAAGACTTCCAAAGCTTCTGTGCTGGTACTGTTCAAACAACCTGATGCCTTTAGCATCGCTGACCTCTGAACCTTTCCAAACTCCTTACTGCTTTCTGCAAGGGACTCAACTGTCACTACTGCTCCATACTCCATCACAGGAAGAACCAAGGATTTGTAGAGTCTCATGTACACTGTTTGGCTGCATCCTCTATGTCCTTGAACCAACTTATCAAGACATTTCAAGGCACTGAAACCAGCCTTTGTTTTCTGTTGAATATGTTCCTGAAAGTTTAATTAATCATCTTCTGTGACACCCAGAGTTTTCTTTGAATTGTTTTTTTTTTTAAATAATCTCGCCTAACTTCACCTCCGCCTCCACTTCTGAATCTCTGCCGTTATGTTTAAATACCATTATCTCTGTCTTATCCGGTGCAATCAACATATTCCATCTCCTACACCAATCTACCACAGATGTCAGTTTATCACTCAACACAGCACAACTTTCCGCCACCGATGTATTACTTTCCCAAACACAGCTGCGAGGACTGTTCAAATATGAATGCAAGTAGAACGTTTTCTTATGCACTAATGTGAATATCACCTGGAAATAAATATCACAGCATAGAAAAACATTTTACTTGTACATTGATACCAAACCTGCTAAAATCTGTCCACTTTAGCCATGTATATCATTCGATAAACACTGTCTACTCTTGTATACTAATACAAAACATGGTTGGAAGAAGGTCAGAGTACGCCGTTGAAATACGGTCCTATATTAAGAATCGTTGTATTCTTGGTATACGGTGCAAAGACATTTTTGAAGAAATATGTTCGGTTTATGGGCATAATGAAATGTCTTTTCCGACAGTTTTTCATTGGTATAAGAAATTCAGCTGTGGGCTAGGCTCAACAGAAGATGCACCACATGATCGTCGTTAGAAAAGAGCAACATCTGCCAAGATGGTTGCTAGAGTGAAAGAAATAGAACTTTGCTACCGATGCACGATATACCACTAGGCAAATAGCTAGTATGGTTGGCATCTCATTAGGAGCAGCTCATACAATTCTGAATCGGGATTTGAGAATGAGAAAGATCTGTGCTAGATGGATTCCCCATCTGTTGACAGATGAGCAGAAAAAGACACGCATTCAGTGCGCCAAGAAGTTGCTTAAAGAGTTTCCAAATTACAGTGCACAGTCTTTCCCTAATGTCGTCACAGGTGACGAGACATTGGTTCACTTTTTTGAGCCAAAACGAAAGATTCAGAACCAAATATGGGCAACAAAGTATTGCAAAAGTCCATGCATTGCAAAGCGGACCATGAGCGTCAAGAAGGTAATGTATGCCATATTCTTTTCAAATCAGGGCCCTGCTATTCAGGTTGCTGTGCCTAAAGGCAAATCTGTAAATAAGTAAATAAGAAGTTTTACAAGAATAAAGTTCTTCGAAAATTGAAGAAATATTTCAAAGAACGAAGACCCGCAACTGGTTTGACCAATGTCAGATTGCTACATGACAATGGGTCATCGCACAAGGCGTTCATTGTGCAAGACTATCTGAAGCAGGAAAAGGTTGTTGAACTCCCTCACCCCCCCGTATTCCCCTGACCTTGCCCTGTGTGACTTTTTTTGTTCCCGTGGCTGAAAAATACCTTTCTGGTCGAAAATTTGTACAGCACAAACACCTCGGTTCTGCAATATTCCAGTTCCTTTATAGTATACCTCGAAAAGACTACCAAAATGCATTCAATGATTGGATCAAAATAGAAGTAAAACAAAGATCAGGAATTGATACAATTAACTTACTCCATCCATAAAAGACACTGAAGGGAAAGAAATACAAACATTAAGCGACCAGACCATAATGGAAACCTACACAAAGGAAGGCCATATGGACAGTTACTTTCCCACAAAATGGCCATATGGCCATCCAAAATTAAAAGACACAAGTGATACACACAGTAGGTAACAAACAACAACATAAATAAATCGCCACAGAAGAGCCGCCTTGGAACGGTCAGTGGAAGATTTCCACTGGGGGGCTTAAATCGATTTTACGTGGCCACAATCCTCGCCCTTACTTCCGTCGCCATTTAGACAAAAAATTTTGTTCAGTCCACATGAAGGCCTCCTAACTCATCAGTGCAACATCTCCGTGAACACAGAAATCAAAGAACCACAGAGGTGAGACAACGGTGAGGACTCGACAGCAAGAAACCACTGAAATGCTGGAGCAAAAGAAAACCAACAGTTAGACTCCGATGAGCCCGACCAGAGACAGAGCATCAGGCACCAACCAACATTATCTCTTTAATTTTCAATAAGCCTTTACGTTGGAGCCGTCATAGAATCTGAGGCCTGACCCACCGGCGTGCAATTAAAGAGGGAAGCAAATTTGCCAACCGTGATTGGGTTAACTACCATGCATGCAGTCTGTCGTATAATATCCATGTTGTACCCAATCTTTTTATATCGAAGAATGATTTTACGAAATTGGGTGCTGAAGTCATTGCGGTTATATATTTTTCTGAATTTATATACTAAGTCACCATAAAATTCGGGTTCCGATAGACCTTGTTGCAGAAGAGATTTAAGTCCAATATTGAATTTTGAAATTAAATCAGAATGGCGTCTATAAAATTTTGAAAAGGCTTTGCGTAGTTTATGGTACCGATAACCCTGATTAAGGAGTTTAGCCGTTAATAATTTATTACGAGTGTTGAAGTCAGTTACATGACTACACACTCTAGCAAATCGAATTAATTGCGAAATATAAACGTCATAGGATGGCGCACGAGGAACATCACCATCCAAAAAAGGAAAATTTACAATCTGGAAATCAAAGTCATCGCGTTTATCATAAATTTTGCACGAAACAAATCCATCTACAATAGATAGATGTAAATCCAAAAACGGGGCCTCAGTATCAGAAGAATTTGCTTTATTTAACTGGAGTTCTAGGGGGTAAATCTGACTGATCAAACCATCAAAATAGGTATTATCAATATTTAATAAATCATCTAAATATCTAGAAGTAGAGCTAAAAGCTTCAATAATTTCAGATTGGTTATCAATGGAAAGCGACAAAATGAAGTCTCTTTCATAACAATACAAGAACAGATCAGCCACAAGAGGTGCGCAATTAGTACCCATCGGAATACCCACAATTTGTCTTATTAACTTAGTACCGAATCTAATATAAATATTGTCAAGTAGAAAGGTGAGGGCATCACACACTTTCTGACATGACCAAAGTGTATAATTCTTATGCTCTTTAGAAGTAAAAAATGCATTTCTGACATTACATGCAAGATAGAGAGAATCTTCTCTGTGAAAAGCCCATTCAATTAAATCATTAAGCTTTTCTTTTATAAGATTATGAGGAAGTGTAGTGTAAAGAGTGGAAAAATCGTAGGTAGACAGACTAGAAGCATGAAACTGTCTAGATTTCAATTTATTTAAAACCTCATTCGAATTTTTTATAGACCAAAACAGATTTCTTCCTGATCTTTCAAAGACTTTATCACAATATTTAATTACATGCGTTTTAATAGCAGTAAGACAGGAAGTTAATAATTTAGAAAGTTCAGTGGTAGTGCAAGAACTAGAATTTGCAATAAACCGTGCTTTGTAAGGTTTTTTATGAAGTTTTGGTAACCAGTATAGCGTAGGAAGCTTGTCTTGGCCTTCGTTAACACACACAGCAAACTTGGTGGCTGAAAGACAAACATGTTTATCTACTATAGCTCTCTCTTCAGCCAAAAGACTGAAAGTTTGTATATCTGTTAAAGGGGAATACTTTGAGAGGACAAAATAAATTTTTCATCGAAATCTATCACAGAATCATTTCATGTGCTTAGTTGCATTCATATTTGAACAGTCCTCATATCATCTGCAAATTCTGCATGATTACTTACCACTTCCTTCATTGAATCACTTGTATACAGATTACAAAGCACTGGACTGATAACTGATCCTTGCCGTTTGCCTACTGCAGACTGGAATGTAGGAGATGTAAAATTGTTCACTTTCAGGAAGTACTTCCGGTCTATAAGGAAGTTTTTAAGGTATAGCCATAATCTGCCAGTAATCCCACTTTCAGATGCCCTTTTCAATAAACCTGCTCTCCATATTCTTTCATAGCAAGACTCATAATCCACCACTGCCAGCACTGAACTTTTCTTCCTATTCCTTGCTTCTGAAACTGAATTACACAGCCTCAAAAGAGACTGAACACATGACTTTTGCTTCCTATATGCGTACTGAGTTCTTGCTATACCACCTTCAATTTCCAACTTCCAAATCAGTCTTTTGCTGATAACTCTTTCCATTATCTTACCTATCACACTTTCTAAAGTAATTGGCCTATACGATCTAACACTGTTGTTGTTTGTCTTTCCGGGCTTGGGAAGCATTACCTTTCGGTCTAACTTGAAATCCTCAGGCAGTTTACCTTTGCACCAGCATTTCTGTATTAAATAGTGTAAACCTTTCACAATGGCTTCACCACTCCTTTTCAATAAAACATTAAACACTTTTTCTTCAGGGCTAGGTGCACTATTATTTTGCAGTTGAGAAATTGCTGCTTCCACTTCTTCAATGTGAATATCACTATTTTCATGACCACATGTTTCTGAGAATTTTTCCTCTTAAATCACCGTTTCCTCCAACCTTAATCTATCCCTTATATCCTCTTCCACTGAATTGAACCACTTTTCATCAAAATCCTTCACATCTAAGGTCTTCTTACCATTCCTACCTTTCAATTCTACAAAAACCTCTTCATCTGACACAGCCAATGAACCATCGTCTCTAACAATTGGTTGCACAACTGACTTAGTCTTATCTTTTCTCACTGCATTTATCACTTTCCAAAACTGATCAAGCTTGTGAGGATCCATAATATCTACCATCTCAGTCATATAATTTTCTCTAGCCTTGATTTCCTCCTCTTTGAATAATTTATGTACTTCCTGCACTCTTTTCTCATTTGCTTCATGCAAGCAACCATATTTGACCTTCACCTACATTTCATGGGTCACTGACTTCGTAAGATATTGCGACCACCCTAGCATCCACCCTAAGGTTCAAGTTTATTTCTCAAGAACTGTAACAGCTTCATTTATGATACTTGGTACAAACTTGTATCACGGGATGACAACTTACATTCAAGCAACCATATTTGACCTCACCTACATTTCATGGGTCACTGACTTCGTAAGTTATTGCGACCACCCTAGCGTTCACCCTAAGGTTCAAGTTTATTTCGTAAGAACTATAAGAGCTTCATTTATTGTTGCGCCTGCTATTAGCATGGTGCGGTTTTCCGTCCGTTTGTCAAGGCGTCAACATTTGCGACCACCCTAGCGTTCACCCTAATGGTCAAGTTTATGTCTCAAGAACTATAAGAGCTTCTTTAATGATATTTGGTGTGTGTGTGTGTGAATTCGGGTTTAACGTCGCTTTCAACAATTTTTCAGTCATATCACGACGGTGTCTGGTTGCGACAGGGAGCTCAATGCTCACGTTTATAGTGCTGCCTCACTGAAGTATCATGTCCCAGACACATTACATGATACCACGCCCAGTCACATTATCCTGACACTGGATCGACCAGTCCTAGCTCTTCCCTGTAAATCTGAGTGCCAAGCTAGGAGCAGCTAGTACCATTTTTAACGACTTTGGCATGTCGCGGCCCGGGATCGAACCCCAGACCTCCCCTTCCCCGGAGCGGACACTCTACCAACTGAGCTATCGGGGCCGCTAAATGATATTTGGTACAAACTTGAATCTGCGCATGGTTCATTTCTCAAGAATTATTAGCTTCATTAATGATACTTAGTGCTAGCTTGCATTTAAGAATGGCAACTTTTATGCAAGCATCTATGTTTGACCTTGGCCCAGATGTCATGGTTCGATGACTTTGCACCCCCCAATGCGCGACATAGCCTTCAGCGGAATTCTTGTTCAGTTCTGGTACACTGCTCAGACATTCTATGCTTGCCCAGAAAAAGTGGTGGAAGTCCCTTAAACCCCATGCGGTTTCTTTGGGACAGTAGTGCTTGAGATGTCATTTCAACTCGGTGTCAGGTAAAAGTCACACAAAATCGGAAACAACGTCTCCAAAATGACCTAAATAGTGTTGACAGGATGTTAAACCTGAATACAAACAAATACATATCGTCGTTCAGGAGTCAAAACCTCGTAACTCCGATTTTTAGGTAAAATGACATTTTGATACCATTAGGTTCGTGAACCACAGACGCATATTTTGCTCAAAACGGCGTAGCTCTAAGCCAATCAGTTTCCATTTTACAACAGTAAAATGTATCTCAGCATAATCTTGATTGATGTAAAATCTGAATCTCAAAACATCGTATCTCAAGTATGGTGTGGTCAGCAGAACAGTATGTCCAGACAGAGGTTGAGATTTTGATGGCCAGTAGGCAATTCCGTAAGTAATTAAATGAAACAAAGATCAATTCAATTAAGTTACTGCAGATCTAAATAATACAGTCAACAAAAACTGACAAAAGGATGTAACTCATGTATAATATGGTAAAAAAATCGTCAAAAACTCGTACCTCCATAAAAATCCAAAAATCTAGGTCTCTGAAACGACAAAATCAGCAGCTTATATATTGAATATTTAGGGGGTATTGGTAATTCACCTTTGCTGGAAGAAATTTGTGAATGGAGTCCAGAAAATAAGAAGAAACATGCTTTTTTCAAAAAAAGAAGAAAATCGTCTCTCCTGAAAAGTTGAGAAATCTGAGTTAAGAGGTTTTGACTCCCGAACGACGATATAGGTGGGGCATTATTTTTGTCATGATTTTAAGAGAACTTCAAATGCCTGTGACAGAAAAGAAAAACATTATTCTTTGAGCCTTTTTTGTCTCACCTGCTTTAGCAGGAAGACATAGGCGTGCAAGTTTCCATCTGTCCATCCCTCGTCCATTCAACCAACTGTCTTGTCTTTCTGTCAACATTTTACACTGGGTGTCTTGTCATCACAACTCCTCATACAGTTTCATACCGATTATTTTGAAACTTCTTGTGTGTTTTTGCCATGGTATGAGGATTCCCATGTGGTTTGGACTTTATCTTCGGATCAATTTTTGTCACTTTTTCGATATTGTGAACTTACATGTCATTTTTAACCTTCAATTGACATAGGATAGGTACCTCTTGTCATCGCAACTCCTCTTACAGTTTTATACCGATCATTTTGAAACTTTGCATGTGCTTTTGCTATCATAGGAGGATGTGAATGTGGTTTTGACATGATTCTCAGAATATTTTTTTTTCACTTTTTGCACATTGTGAACTTATTCATTTTTAAGCTTCAATTGATATACGATAGGTACCTCTAGTCATTTTTAAGCTTCAATTGATATACGATAGGTACCTCTTGTCATCGCAACTCCTCTTGCAGTTTTATACCGATCATTTTGAAACTTAGCATGTGTTTTCTCCATGATATGAGGATGTTCATGTGCTTTGGATATAATTCTTGGATCATTTGAGTTCATTTTATCACATTGTGAACCTAGTTAGTTTTTTTTCCTCACATATATAGGCTATGGATTCTTCTCAAAGCCCTATATTCATTTCTTCTGCCTTAAATAAACTTTTATTTTTTGTGTGGGGCAGCTGGGGAACAGGTGCGACATCACCTTCCGAAGTTGAATCTCTGGTTTCTCCAGTACGTATTCATTTGATAATTCTTTTGGTTTCTTTCCAGAATGCATTATGGATAGACTACACCTTCATGGCAGTGGTCATATTTAAATGCCATTTTCTCCACTATTACTTTGTGTATTTTCATAATCTTTATCAAATTATTGGTGGAGAATAAGTGATGGGAGTCCCTTAACCCCTAGTGGTTTCTTTGGGCAGTAGGACTTGAGATGTCATTTCATCTCAGTTTCAGGTAAAAGTCCCACAAAATCGGATGCAATGTCTCCAAAATTACCTAAATAGTATTAACGGGAACGGTAAATCTGAGTTCAAACAAATACATGTGGGTGGCATTGTATTATTTTTGTCATGATATTAGATATTTAACCCATTTAGTACCAGAAGCCCCAAAACGGGTATTTGGCAAACAGTGCGGCCCAGATCAGACACCGCAGAACATGGCGTCTGATCAGGGCCTACACTGTTTGCAAAAAGTTCAGCCATTTTTGTAATCAATTTTGAAGAAAATACAACCTGACAACCCTAAGTTTTGGAATGGACTCATGCTATATATAAGGAGGAAGATTCCATTTGGTACAAAAAGGGTTAATGTCTTAGAACTTCAAGTTGTCATATTTGAATGCCATTTTCTCCACTATTACTTGGTGTATTTTCATAATCTTTATCAAATTATTGGTGAGGCAATGAAGATTTTATCAGGCTTTTTATACCCGCTTTTTCGAAGTAGTTCACTCCGGCGTCAGTCCGTCCGTCCGTCATGTTTCTTGTGATTGGATCTCCTCTGCAACCACTGAAGTTACACTTTTGAAACTTTGCATGTGGATAGTACATGGAATGTAGATGGCAGTGGGCAACTTTTTTGTGACCTTGACCTCAAAATTATAATTTGCAATATCTCCTAAACTATTAGAGTTACACTTCTGAAACTTTGGTTATTGGATGGCCATAGGAATATAGAATAAATTTGGATACTTTTGGTGTGACCTTGACATCAACATGACCCCAAGGTCAAAGGTCAAAAATTATGATTTGCCGTATCTCCTAAACTATTGGAGTTACACTTCTGAAACTATGCTTATTGGATGGCCCTTGAAATATAGAATATGGTGGGCTACTTTCGGTGTGACCTCGAACCCAAGGTCAAAGGTCAAAAAGTATGACTTTGCCATACCTTCTAAACTATTGGAGTTACACTTCTGAAACTTGGTTATTGGATGGCTGTTGGAATATAGAATAAATTGGGATACTTTAGGTGGACCTCAACATAACCCCAAGGTCAAAGGTCAAAAAGTATGACTTTGCCATATCTTCTAAACTATAAGAGTTACACTTCTGAAACTTTGCTTATCAGTTAGAATGTTCTTATCAACTTTTTTTAACTTACATGTAGTTTTGGCTAGCTAATACATAGTCATTAGTGTTATTAATAGAAAAAGCGGGTATTTGCGATGGTATACCATCGACTGCAGATCTAGTTTTTGTTTAATTTGTTTATTTCAAAGATATTATTATGATAATTGAAAAACAAAATTTTAGCATTGGTTTACTTTTGTGGATTGGTCATTTGACTGAACAAATGTGTCAGAGTGCTGTCTTCAAAAGTGTCATGGGTTACTTTCCTCAAATCTGTTGAGGAACTTTCTCTAAAAACAAACTGTCCTGTTCCCATTGAAGCCTTGTCTTGGAAAACTGTCTTCCCATCTGTATTAATAATAAGTCTTTCAGTAGCATGGTCGGTGTATGCATTATCGGTGATATTTTATGGTACTTAAGAGAATGGGAACTCCTGGCAGATATTTCTGCCATTTTCCAATGGGAGACAACTTTTGGGGCTTCCCGTTTGCTTTTCGATAAGCCCTGTCCCGCTGAAACAGGGGTCTACTCTTAAAGGAAAGAATTTGCTCCTCAGGAGCAAATTCTTTTCTTTAAGAGTTGACCCCTATTGACATGGGAGACAAAAATACTTTTGAAGGAGTTGCCTCCCCTGAAAGTCTACCCATTCCCCTTAATGTAAAGAGATCCTTGGTTTTGAAATTGTTATTTCCTTAAATATCCTAAAAATTCGGAATCCTGGACGACTTGCTGTAATTCTCCTATAATCTTACAGGGCTTTTGGGAAAAGGCCCCTGGGAAAAATTGGGAAAAATTACCGACAAAATACCAAAATTGGGAACACAATTTCATCAGAAAAATGCCAGAACGATGAATTTTGCTCATGATAGTCTTATGAATTTGAAAGTGAAGCAGTACAATACAGCTGTTGCTTCTCTGTGGTGAATTTTCATCTTGACTATCCAGTGTTAACCTCTGATGCTTAGTATTGTTTTTCTCTTGTTTCTTTTGGGGCTTTTATTTTTTTATAATTTCGGGAAAAATATGGTGAAATTGGGAAAAATTTAGGCTATTTTGGAAAAATTTAGGCTATTTGGCATGGGGAATGGGGCCGAATTTCGGCCCTGCTGAACAGGCAGAAAATGTCCTGAATTTTAACAAATTTGTTTCATGATTCAGCAAGTAGACAGAATGGCAAACAGTGTAGACCCTGATCAGACATTGCTAGGCTAGCAAAGCTTTGAGAACTTCAGGAGTAGTCTTATCTGGATCTGCACTGTTTGCTTAGGACTGTCTGTCCAAATACCTACATGTAGGATCATTTCGGTAAAGTTCTTTTTATTTGCACCTCATTTTGCTTGGACAACACATGTACATAAGCACTGAAGTTCCAAAATACAGTAAATTTCCTGAATTAAGACCACCTTTGGAACAGTCCCAAAGGTTGTCTCTGTCCAGATCTCTGTCCAGACAACACTGTGTGCAGAAACACTAGTAAAGAATAACTGCGTCTTCTTTCTAAATAAGCTTTTTTTCTTTGAATCGACTGCCTATTCGAAATTCGCAAAATTGCAGTATGTTTCCTCCGGCTTTCTTTGTCGGATCATTACAGGGTCACTGATGAGGCTTTATTAGCCGAAACTACGTAGTATGGCCCATCTTCTTTCTTATGAATGTTTTTATTGCTCTTAAAGGAACTCATTTTTGATTTTTATTTTAATGCAAAATTAGTCTCAAATTTGGTGGTCTTAACCCTTGTCCTGCTGAGCCCGGATATGCCTTATCTTTGAAACAATGTAGATCCAGATCAGATGGCTTCTGAAGAAGCCATCTGATCAGGATCTTCATTGTTTGTCATTCATTTTATGAATTTGTTGCAATACTTTGCATCAAGTAATCTGATTGGTTGATAATCAGTAGTGGGTGTGGCTTATTTAAATATTCAGCAGGACAATTAATTGTGGAGTTTTATTGTACTGGGTTTGCTGAATGATTAACAAAATTTGAAGAAGTTATACTCAAATTTTTTTTCTGTGCATTACGTTAACACACCTGTACGACATACACCTGTGGACACAAAACCGTTCAAACCCCTATGAAATAACTTTCAATGAATCGCTTTGCATCAAATTAGTTTGACAAGCAAATGTCATTCATCAAAGAATTCTAAAACTAGATCAAGGAAATTGATTGGTCTCTTTTGGAAAACAATATCTGATTGACATTTGAGATGTATTTTGATTGGACAGTGCAGGAGTCAGCAATGAAATGTACACCACCTTGTGTTTTGAATTTGTTTTGAACTGATAGGATGTTAGGATATATTGAATGATGTTTCAAGTCAGAATGAAATGAAGCTCATCAAAGTTTGAATGCTTTTGTGTCCACAGGTGTAGTGCATTTTCTCACATCTTCAAAATGACCATTTTTCTGATGAAAATCTGTGATATTTTTCTTATAAATACTGCAAACATAGGTTGAGGGTACTCGTTAGAACCGCCTCATTGAGGCGGTTCTAAAGAATACCCACAACCTATGTCTTGGAGCAAAAATAAGAAAAATAATGTATACCCCCGTAAACCCGAGTTTCCTCTATATATAGTGGGATGTAGAGGGGTCTTCGTTTTACGGACTTGTTCACGTGATGGATACCGTCCAATCATTTTACTTTCATATTTCAGCAGAGTGCTGAGGGATCATCATGTACAGTCCTTCTAAATACAGCCGGGTCAATAGCACTGTAAGCCAGGGTAGTGGCATCATACCTGGAACCAGTAACCGACCCCCGGGGTCAAAGAGTAAGAGAGTACAAGTCTGGGCAAGGATCAGACCAACAGCTGTGTTTGCTCATGATAATCTTGAACTGCTGCCTGATGGAAGGGTGAGTACTGTTAAAATCCTAAAAATTCGGAGACCTAGAGGATTTGGCAGTAATTCTCATAAAATTTTAACAAATACAGTAGAACTTTGATGGCTCGAACGCCTATGGCTCGTTTACCATGGCTGAGTCGAACTCATTCTTGAGCCCCTAGGGAAATCCTCTAAGTAAGAAAAGTGGGGGATAATTTAAGAGATTCTAGTCTTTTATCTTGCAAATGGATGCTGTGTGTACTCATTAGAATCGCGGCGATTCTAATGAGTACACACAGGATACATTTTTATTATAGAACACCAAAAAGATGTCCAAAAGTATCTCGTTATGCCTCCTGACAGTAACCCTCAATGTCTCGAACTACCCCTGTCTCAAACAGATTTTCGAGGGCCCAAAGGTGTTCGAGGCATTGAAGTCCCACTGTATGTTTCATAATCTAGGAAGCAGTCCAAAATGTGGAGACAGAATGGCAAACAGTGTAGACCCTGATCTGAAGGAGCAGTCTGATCTGGGTCTGCACTGTTTGCTTGGGCCTGTCCCAATGCTTAGGATCATTAAGATATTGGGTTAACCCTTTTCAGACTGGAAACCCCTAAACGGGTATTGTGGCAAACAGTGCAGGCCCAGATCAGACGCCGCAGAATGCGGCGTCTCATCAGGGCCTACACTGTTTGCAAAAAGTCCAGCCATTTTCCAAATCAATTTTGAAGAAAACAGAACTTGGCACCCCTAAATTTTAAAATGGACTCCTGCTATATATATAAGGAGGAAGATTCCATTTGGTAAAAAAAAGGTTAATGGAAGTTGCAAGAACCGTCATAGCATACAGGTATCATCCACTGAGGACCCTGACAGCCTGTTTGTTAGTTTGTGTTGGAGTTTAATGGCCCTGGCAACACTGTTTTAGGTCATTTTTGAGCCGTCAGTTTACCTATCCACACTTATCCTGGGTAGGCTTATTCGTAAGCGGCTAACCAGTACAGTGCACATTCTTTCGCCAGAAACTGACGACTGCCTTTCTTTGATCAGCGAAAGGGAGAGAATGACCATAGAAAAGATTTCATGATCAATCTCCACTAAAGCATGTTGCCGACCCTGGCAGGTATCAAACCCACGTCCTCCTAATCACCAGTCAGACGCGCATCCGACTCCACACAGCCTGGAAAGAATGAGGTAACATTCTTCATGAAAAGTGCAGGACTGTCGGACAAAACTGGCAAATTTTCATTTTGTCCTGTAAAAACTTTTAGTCTATTTGACAAATGTCCTGCGAATCTTAGCAAAGAAAATGATATTCTGACAACAAATATGCCTTTAAAATATTTGAGGGTAACTGATGAGGCCTAATTGGCCGAAACTAGCTAGTCTGGTCCAGAAAACATGTACACGTAATATTTTATTATTCTGTGGTGTATTCCTTGCTTCCAAAGGATAACCCTTTCTAGAACATATTTAGTCCTACTTATTCTGTCCTGCAAAAGATTTCAGTCTGTCTGTTAGACAGACTGAAATCTTTTGCAGGGCAGAATAAGTAACTGTCCTGCATCAGTAGAAAATATTTCACGATGACCGAGATAATAGATGCACAGGCCGGTCTGAATTGTCTCTGATCACCCCTGCTATCTTCATCACATTTACCACAAGTCCGCAAAATGAACACCCCTGTAAACCTCACTTTATATAGAGAATTCTGGATTTTATAGGGGTATACATTATTTTTCCATTCCAAGACATAGGTTGTGGGTACTCGTTAGGACTGCCTCATTGAGGTGGTTCTAACGAGCACCTACAACCTTTGTTTGCATTATAAAATGAAGAATATCAGATTTTCATCGAGAAAAGAACCACTCATTTTAACCCATTTCAGAGTGGAAACCCCTAAACGGGTACCGGGGCAAACGGTGCAGGCCCAGATCAGACGTCACAGAATGTGGCGTCTGATCAGGGCCTACACTATTTGCAAAAAGTTCAGCAATTTTCCAAATCAATTTTGATAAAAACACAACCTGAGACCCCTAAATTTTGAAATGGACTCTTGCTATATATAAGGAGGAAGTTTCCATTTGGTACAAAAAGGATTTAGGAGCACCTATAACCTATGTTTGGGGTAAAAATAACAAAAATATTACACATTTTCATCAGAAAAATGACCATTTTTGGAGATGTGGTGAGTGTTTTACGCCCCCCCCCCTCCCCCAACAGCTAAGGTCATACGGAGACGGGACCTTGATTTAAAGACCCATCCGAAAGTCTGAAGAAGCCCGGGATCGATCCTGCGACCCCTGGTTTACAAGGCCAGTAGCGTAACCACTACACCACGGAGGCTTCTTCCATTTTAGAGATATGAAAGAATGCACTATTTCACTTGCTTTGTGCTTTGGCTCAGATAACCCTTATCTTGCTGAATATTCATTTAAGCCACACCCATTTCTGTCTATCAACCAATCAAATTACTTGATGTAATAAATTGCTACAAATTCATTAACTGAATGCCATACAGTGCAGATTCTGATCAGATGGCTTCTTCAGAAGCCATCTGATCTGGATCTACACTGTTTGCAAAGATAGGGGTTGTTGTGAACAGCAAGATAAGGGTTCTTCAGCAGCCATCTGATCTGGAACTACACTGTTTGCAAAGATAGGGGTTGTTGTGAACAGCAGGATAAGGGTTCTTCAGAAGCCATCTGATCTGGATCTGCAATGTTTGCAAAGATAGGGGTTGTTGTGAACAGCAGGATAAGGGTTCTTCAGAAGCCATCTGATCTGGATCTACACTGTTTGCAAAGATAGGGGTTGTCGTGTACAGCAAGATAAGGGTTAAGAAAATCAAGATTCTGCCATAATTTTTGAGTAATTAACTTCAATACAACAACACACCAGTGTGCTGCAATGGCATCTTTCATATATCTTTACATGAAAATCTTTGATATTATTCCGCGTTCTAGTCCAAACATAGAATGTGGGTGTTCGCTAAAACTGTCTCATTGTGAACCTACAAACTTTGTTGTTGAGCGAAAGCGAGAAAAATAATGTAAATCCCTGTAAACTCCATAAAGTAGGGTTAACATGGGTGTTTGTTACACAGACTTATTCACCTGTGTCCAGTTGTTCAAAGCATTGTTAGCTTAACGAGCTCATTAGTGACCAAATTAACTGTTCTAGGAAGTACAATATCAATGGATGTTTTGCTGACAAAATGTAAGTAGCTTTTGCACTTGCAAAAGCTACTCACATTTTCTCAGCAAAAAAAAAAAAAAAATATCCTGAAAAATGTGACTATCAAAAGCTACTCACACTTTATCAGCAAAAATATTAGTATATTTGCCATATCAGTTTATCATGTTTTAACGATACCTCCTCGGCCCAGTTGTTCAAAGCATCATAAGCTTAACAAGCTTATTAGTGGTTAAAATGTTAACTGTCCTAGTTCAATTCCTAGTTATAATTTTTGCTGAAAAAAATGATAGCAGCTTTTGCATTTGCAAAAGTTGCTGTCATTTTTTTAGCAAATAATAAGCATATTTTCAAAATTAAATGTCAAGTTTTAACGACATGGTTAGTTTTCGACAACTGGATCTTCATGTTTAAATATTTGCAACAAACATTTTCAGAGTGTAAATGTACATCAGATAAAGGATGGACGGAATGGTGTCGTCAACAATCAGATCCAGGACTGGTCTTTTCGACTTGACGGAATCTTCCACAATTCAACACAAGACCAGGTGTTTGATACCGTAGCATCTATTATTGTCACATCAGCTTTAGATGGATATAATGGTAAGGTTTCTGTCAATCATAGGTCCTAGCGAGGTGAAGTTATGGGGATAATTTGGAGATAAAGAAGCTTTATCATATAACGTCGCGTCTGAGAGTGTAATAACGTCATGTATTATTTTCGATAATCCACTAGTGGATTAAATATGCAAATTAGCTAGATACGTCCCATAACGTTACATGTACGACGTCCTTAACAACGTCGCGTTTACTAACGGCGGAATATTGACATTTTTGTTAACAAATCGTGAATAAAATGCGTTTTAAATGTCATATGATAAATAGAATCTTGCATTCGTGCTCATGTATTATTGAATTTATTAAACTCGTTGAGAAAAAGGGATAAAATGCTCGGCAAAGCCTCGCTTTTTATCCCTTTTCCTCAACTCGTTTAATAAATTCAATAATACATGAGCGCTCATGTAAGATCCTCTATTTATTTAACGTTGCATATCCGAAACAAATAACATAAGCTCTGTAGAGCTTTTATTGCAACAAACAAAGTATCCTTTAACAAATACTTACCTGTCTTCATTTATCTTCCTAGGACTACCCCTGATAATGCGAGCGTCAGCCAAGGGAGCTCCTAGTACCATTTTTTCAATTAAAAATCAAAAATGAGTTCCTTTAAGAGCAATGAAAACATTCATAAGAAAGAAGATGGGTCATACTACGTAGTTTCGGCTAATAAAGCCTCATCAGTGACCCTGTAATGATCCGGTAAAGAAAGCCAGAGGAAACATACTTCAAATTTGCGAATTTCGAACAAGCAGCCGACCCAAAGACCGACACAAACCAAAATGGGGTCCAAATAATTAAAAACCTGTCTAGAATATGAGTCCAAACCAATAATTTATTTCCTATTCCTCAGAATATTCACGCTGATCTCAAAGGACCAAAAGTAAAATATAAACTGCACTATGGTTGATGTACGGGGAGACGTTTTACGGCCGCCACACGGCACAACACCAGCTGCAGTGAAGGCAAATAAAAATCAAAAATGAGTTCCTTTAAGAGCAATGAAAACATTCATAAGAAAGAAGATGGGTCATACTACGTAGTTTTGGCTAATAAAGCCTTTGGTATGGTGCGGCCGGGGATCGAACCCGCGACCTCCCATTCCCGAAGCGGACACTCTACAACTGAGCTATCGGGACCAGAGATTTTTTTATTTCAACAATAAAACGTTGTGCACTAATACAACTTGCCAATTCAAATATATTGAAAATTTAAACTCCAAAAAAAAATGAAAGCTTCCAGTTAAAACTTGATATTGATATTTTTCGTATTTCTGCTCAAAACAGAGATTGTTGGTACTTGCTGAACCTAGGAGGTGGTTCTTACGAGTACTCACAATCTATGTTTTTTAGCAGAAATAAAAAAAGTCCTCAATATATACCACTGTAAACCTTAGTTTTACCATTTACAGACTTGCCTACCCTTACGATTTGGTCGTAAGGCTTACTATTTTCATGTCCAAATTATGACCTTACGACCCCAGCCGAATTCCGTACGATTTTCGGTGTTTGTAAAAAGTCTGTAAATCGGCATGATTATTCTGCTCAGTTCGGGTAAGCACACATTATACTGGAAGAAGACAATAGTTGTCGTTCCTGGCTCACTCTTGTTGCGAAATTAAATTCAATTTTATTGGCTAATGGTAGAGAAGTAATCCAATCACAGTTCATTTAACAAATCCGTTTAGGTATGATCGGCAAGATGGATGCCTTTACAAAAGGAAAACAAATCATGGGGAAAAAAAAGAAAAGCTGAATCAGCCGATTCATTGCAATGAAACCAAAAAACTGCGCGGCAATGTGGTTATTTTGACCTCGCATCAGATGCCTTAAAACCCTTAAGGATATAATTTGAATCTTACGATTTTTTTTTTTATGAGATCTTACTATTTTTTGTCTCAGTGGGTAGGCAAGTCTCCATTTAAAATAGGGGTTAAAGTGGTTCAAAATTAAAGGCATGTTATCTCAATGGTGGAACAGATTAGAATCATTTCTAGTACCTCAAGCTTTGCAGAAATAATGAAACACAGCCACTTGATTATCCCCAGTTCACCTATTTATTTGGAGCTATGGTCATGCTGGAGTTCTGTCAGGAGACCTGGTTACACTTTTAGGGGAAGCAACTCTGTCAGAATACATGAAGAGGTCTACACTGAGAGGAAAATTAAAAGTGTTCCAGCCTCTTAAAGTAGACACATTTTAGGTGCTTTATTCACAGAACGGCAAACAGGAAGTATTTTAAGTGCTTTGTTTACAGAACAGCAAACATGATGTTTTTAGGTGCTTTTTTCACAGAACAACAATCAGGAAGTATTTTAAGTGCTTTGTGTACAGAAAAGCAAACAGGAAGTATTTTTGGGTGCTTTATTCACAGAACGGCAAACAGGAAGTATTTTAAGTGCTTTATGTACAGAAAAGCAAACAGGAAGTATTTTGGGTGCTTTATTCACAGAATGGCAAACAGGAAGTATTTAAAGTGCTTTGCGTACAGAAAAGCAACCAGGAAGTATTTTTGGGTGCCTTATTCACAGACAGCAAACAGAAAGTATTTTAAGTGCTTTATGTACAGAAAAGCAAACAGGTAGTATTTTGGTTGCTTTATTCACAGAACGGCAAACAGGAAGTATTTTAAGTGCTTTGTGTACAGAAAAGCAAACAGGAAGTATTTTTGGGTGCTTTATTCACAGAATGGCAAACAGGAAGTATTTTAAGTGCTTTGTGTACAGAAAAGCAAACAGAAAGTATTTTTGGGTGCTTTATTCGTAGAACGGCAAACAGGAAGTATTTTAAGTGCTTTGTGTACAGAAAAGCAAACAGGAAGTATTTTTGGGTGCTTTATTCACAGAACGCCAAACAGGAAGTATTTTAAGTGCTTTGTGTACAGAAAAGCAAACAGGAAGTATTTTTGGGTGCTTTATTCACAGAACGGCAAACAGGAAGTATTTAAAGTGCTTTGTGTACAGAAAAGCAAACTGGAAGTATTTTTTGGTGCTTTATTCACAGAACGGCAAACAGGAAGAATTTAAAGTGTTTTGTGTACAGAAAAGCAAACAGGAAGTATTTTTGGGTGCTTTATTCACAGAACGGCAAACAGAAGTATTTTAAGTGCTTTGTGTACAGAACAGCAGTCAGGAAGTTTTGGGTTTGTTTTGTATACAGAACAGCAAACAAGAAGTTTTAGGTGCTTTGAGTACAGAATAGGAACCTATTAAAGTTGTCATTTTTTAACAAAGTGGTTGAAGATCTGTTAAATATCTTTTCTTGTTGTGTAGTGAGTGCTTAACTTGTAGTTGTTATGGGCCCAGTTGTTCAAAACATTGTTAGCTTGTCAAGCTCGTTACATTACGATAATACCTCCGTGAGGTATAGTGTATCTTTTTCTGTCTCAAAAATGGACATTTTTCTAATGAAAGGTTGTGATATTTTTCTTATTTTTACTCCAAACATAGGATGAGGGTACTTGTTCGAACCACCTCAATGACGCAGTTCTAATGAGTACCCACAACCAATGTATTGGAGCAAAAATAAGGAAAATAATGTATACCCTCTGTAAACCCTCCTTTTTGCTATATAAAGTGGGGTTTAGAGGGGTATTTATTACACACACATGTTAAATTGATAGAGGTCAAAATATTTACTGTTCTAGCAATATTAGTATCAAATACTTTGGTATTTTTGCTGAATAAATGGGTTAGGGTTTGCAAATGCAACTCATATTATTTCAGCAAAAATATTAGCAATACCAGTATTTGCCCTATTAAGTGATCAATGTTTTAACAATACGTCAAGTGATAACATTAGTTTTTGACAGCTGGATTCTGGAGTTTGACATAACAAGCATTGACTTTCTAATGTTTTAATAACAGGCACGATAAATTTTTTTTATAACAGGCACAATGATGTGTTATGGCCAGACTGGTGCTGGGAAGACATTTACAATGACGGGTGCTACAGAAAGCTATGTACACCGTGGTATAATACCCAGGTCTATCTCTCAGCTGTTCAAAGAAATAGAAGACAGGCCAGAGTTTGCTATCACTGCAAGGTATGTACACTGTGGTATAATACCCAGGTCTATCTCCCAGCTGTTCAGAGATACAGAAGACAGGCCAGAGTTTGCTATCACTGCAAGGTATGTACCATATATAAACTAAGACCCAGTGGCTCAAAGAAGCATTAGGTTGGTGGCCAAACATGTTAACTAACCCAAACTAAAGTCAAACTAAAATGGCTCACTTTTGGACCACGAAAATCTGTTGGAGACAGGGGTAGTTCGAGCCTTTGAGGGTTACTGCCAGTAGGTATAACTGGGATAATTTTGGGACATCTTTTCGACGTTCTATAATAAAAATGTATGTTGTGTGTACTCATTAGAATCGCCTCATAGAGGCGATTCTAATGAGTACACACAGCATACATTTGCAAGATAAAAGTAAAAACATCTCCTTAATTATCCTGCACTATTTCTTATGAAGAGGAATTCCCTAGGGACTCAGAAATGGGCTCGAGTCAGCTATGGTATATGAGCTACATATTCGAGCCATCGAAGTTCTACTGTATTTCAATATAAACAGTGCGTTATACTCCAAGATTTTTACTGAAAAAAATGAGCATAAGCTACTTTATATTTATAAAGCAAACATATGGTATAAACAGTTTCAGATTATTTAAGTCTTAACAATATGTTAGGAAATGTCAGTGTTAGATTTAAAAAACTGTGCCCAGAACATTTGTTAGAGAGAGATTCTCAGTGTTTGTTTGGCATTTAATTGCCCAGTCAACATTATTTAGGTCATATTGAATCAGTCAGTTCCTAACCACAGTTCCTGGGCAGGCTTATACAGTAAAATTCTGCTATTAAGACCACCTAAAATTAAGACTAATTCTGGTTTGAAAAGCTTCTTGAAAAGGTTTTAGTTTTCTTTCTTTGAGTTTTTTCAGCCAGTGACCCATAATAAGAGACCACCTTTTGGACGGTTCAATAGTGGTCTTTAAGACCACTTTTTAACAGTCCAAAAGGTGGTCTTGATATAGGAATTTTACTGTACATAAGTGGTTAACTTCTTTCGCCAGATACTGACAACTGCCCTTCTTGATTCAGGGGATGAGAGAGAATGTCCCTTGAAAAGATTTCAGGATCAATCTCGACAAGAACTGTAGCTGGCCTTGGTAGGTATCAAACCCACAACCCCCTGATTACCAGTCAGACGATCTTCAAAATAGTCATTTGGGAGGTAAACCATTGTGTTGATACTGTCCAGAAAAAGAAGTTTCAATTTTTTATGTCTTCTGTATAAGCACAGTTATTTAACCCATTTTAACCGGCCCCGATAGCTCAGTTGGTAGAGTGTCCGCTCCGGGGAACGGGAGGTCACAGGTTCGATCCCGGGCCGCGACATACCAAAGTCGTTAAAAATGGTACTAGCTGCTCCTCGCTTGGCACTCAGATTTACGGGGTAGAGCTAGGACTGGTTGACCCAGTGTCATGATAATGTGACTGGGTGTGGTATCATGTAATGTGTCTGGGACATGATACTTCAGTGAGGCAGCACTATAAAAGTGAGCATTGAGCTCCCTGTCGCAACCAGACACCGTCTTGATATGACTGAAAAATTGTTGAAAGCGACGTTAAACCCGAATTCTAATGCACTTACGTATGTAACGCGACGTCTGATTGGATAACGTCAAAAATTTGCGACAGTATATTCCACGATATACTGTCGGAAATCTGACGTCACCACGTAACGTCGTTTTTCATTGGTTGACATTTGGTTTTACGCAGCTCACAATGCCTGCCGCTTTGTGCAAAATAGTACAATTTTTAACAAAACAACCGAATAAGTGCATTAGAATGGGGATAACTGTATTGAAAATTGTCATTTGGGGAGGTAAATCGGCGGTTTTACGGTCGCAAATTACGTTTTACGGCTCCGCTGACGCGTCGCCGTAAAACGAAATTTCCGACCGTAAAACCACCGATTTACCTCCCCAAATGACAATTTTGAATACAGTTATCCCCTAATTCACACACATTAACCCATTTAATGCCAGAAACCCCAAAATGGGTACCCTGGCAAACAGAGCAGGCCCAGATCAGATGCTGCAGAATGCGGCATCTGATCAGAGCCTCCACTGTTTGCTAAAAGTTCAGTCATTGTCAAAATTAATTTGGACGAAAATACAACCTGACACCTCTAAATTTTGAAATGGACTTCTGCTATATATAAGGAGGAGGATTCCATTTGGTACTAAAAGGGTTAATAAACACAGTTTGGCTTTGGATTCCAACAATAAAGTTATAAAGTGGTTGCGATCTACATAAGAATGTGATGTAGATGTTTCAGAATATGGTTGTATATTTGCAGGATCTCCTACCTAGAAATCTACAATGAAACAATGTTTGACCTCCTGTCTACCTTGCCGGAATCCTGGTCACAAGTCACAGAGGGACAGCAGATGTCTGTGTCAGAGAACGAGGATGGTACCTACGTGAAGGGCTTGTCCTGTCACCTGGTTCAGAATGAAGAAGAGGCACTGAACTTGTTATTTGAGGTGAGAATTTTTTTATGTTTTGTTTAAGTCTTGATTGATTGATTGATTTGAGGTTTAACGTCCCCGTCAACACTATTTAGGTCATTTTGGAGACATTGCTTCCAATTCTGTGGGACTTTTACCAGACATATAGATGAAATGACATCTCAATCACTGCCGCCCAATGAAACCATTAGGGTTTATTTGCATGGACAGGCCGACTCGCACCACTTTGCCTGGGCAGACTTAGACCTTCTAAGTGGTTTACCAGCACTCATGTGCAGTGTGCTCTGCGTGGAAGCAGCATGGAGCCCAATCTATTTCTCCGAGCCGTGTTATGTTTAAGACACTGAAGTTTAACTGTAGTTGTTCTTTTTTCTCAAAATAGTGAAAAAGATAATGTACTGCAAAAATCCCAGAAATTCAGACACCTTGAGGACTTGCCATGATTCTCCTAACATTTTTAACAAATCTGTTTCATGATCCAACAAGAATTCCTGCTTATAAACACCATTGGTTTCACTGGGCAGCAGGGCTTGAGATGTCATTTCATCTCAATGTCGGGTAAAAGTCCCACAAAATTGGAAGCAACTTGATTCTCCTAAAATTTTTAACATGGATTTTTATGATCCAGGAAGAAGTCCAAAAGGTACAGTCTGAATGGCAAACAGTGTAGACCCTGATCAGACTGCTCCTTCAGGAGCAGTCTGATCTGGGTCTGCACTGTTTACTTAGGCCTATCTGTCCCAATACTTAGACCTATCTGTTCCAATACTGAGAATCATTACAGTAGTGCTATGGTGCAGTGGTAAAGCATCGGATTTGAGATCGAGAGGTAGCCGGTTCGATCCCTGCAAGCGCCAACTATTGTTTCCTTGAGCAAGAGACTTTACCCACATTGCTTAGTACTGGTTCCTACCCAGGAAAAGACCGGCCCCGATAGCTCAGTTGGTAGAGTGTCCGCTCCGGGGAATGGGAGGTCATGGGTTCGATCCCAGGCCGTGACATACCAAAGTCGTTAATAATGGTACTAGCTGCTCCTCGCTTGGCACTCAGATTTACGGGGTAGAGCTAGGACTGGTCGACCCAGTGTCAGGATAATGTGACTGGGCGTGGTATCATGTAGTGTGTCTGGGACATGATACTTCACTGAGGCGGCACTATAAAAGTGAGCAATGAGCTCCCTGTTGCAACCAGACACTGTCGAGATATGACTGAACTATGGTTGAAAGCAACGTTAAACCAAAATTCACACACACCCAGGAAAAGAGGGCCACATGGAAGATTAGTACTAGTAATAACTGTGTTACCCTCTATAAATACCCGTAAGGTCGATTATGCTGTCAGCTTAATCATTTCCAAACTTAAACTCTGTGTTGACATGAACACAACCTGAAATAACTGTCCATGGTATTAAATTCATGTGGGTTTCATATACATATAAACAAACATTACATCATTGTTCAAGATAGAAATCATGTTAAAACCAGAGCTATTATACACTCCAAAAAAAGAGATACAAAGTGTTGATCCAGCCCTCGCCCATAGGGGCTTGAAGAAATATATGGGCTGCATGATGCTTCCACGCAGAGCTGAATCCGGCCCGCACACTAGTACTGGTAAACCGCTTAAGAGGATCTAAGCCTGTCCAGGAACCGCGGTGCGAGGTGGACCGTCCATGCTAATAAACCCTATTGGTTTCATTGGGCGACAGGGCTTGAGATGTCATTTCATCTCAATGTTGGGTAAAAGTCCCACAAAATTGGAAGCAACGTCTCCAAAATGACCTTTACAGTGTTGACGGGGACGTTAAACCTCAACTCAAACAAACAAAACAAAGTGTTGATCAGACTGTGCAGATGCAAATACTGATCTACAACTTTGCTGTTGCAAATGTCCTAAAGCAGGTTTTCTCACAACTCGTATGTTGATACAGTCACTAATTCTTTTAAACTATATGCTTTAAGAAATGACAAATAAAAACTGAACTATTATCCTGCTGTTCATGACAACCCCTATCTTTGCAAACAGTGTAGATCCAGATTAGATGGCTTTTGAAGAAGTCTTATCATGCTGTTCATGACAGCCCCTATCTTTGCAAACAGTGTTGATCTTTGCAAACAGTGTTGATCCAGATCAGATGGCTTCTGAAGAAGCCATCTGATCCAGATCTACACTGTTTGACGCTCAGTTTATGCATTTGTAGGAATAAATTACCGTAATGATCCGGCTATAAGACGATTTGGCTATAAGACGGGGGCTATTTTTGGCTTTTCTTTGTGTGACTTTTGCTTAGTCTTGGCTATAAGACGGGTATAAATTCTAACACTCTGACAGGGGTTGCGCCGATGTAGAAAGTGCCGAACATTTCAGAGTGAGACACTGGTTGATAAATTTTCGCTCGGTGTTTTGCGGTCGCGAAATCTAATGACAATGACGACTTTACTAAAATAAAATTTATATTAGACCGACTTCAATGATAAACAGATAGTTGTAGGTACCTAGCAAGTCCCTGAATAAATTTTCTTACCTAGAAACTGTAATCACTTATTTTTAGGGCCCCACACTGAAAGTGTGGGTGCCCTATAGTAATCACTCTGTCCGTCCGTCTGTCTGTCTGTCTGTCTGTCCGTCTGTCCGTCCACAAATTTTTTTATCCTCCATAACTTTCTTATTCCTGGATGGATTTAAATATTACTTGGCAGAAATGTTAACCATAATGTGATGGAGTGTTGCGCGCAAGACTCAGGTCCGTACGTCAAAGGTCAAGGTCATACTTAGAGGTTAAAGGTCAAAAAAGGGTCTTTCCTGTGTCCAATTAATAACTTTGTTATTATTATTCCTGAATGGCAGAAATGTTAACCATAATGTGATGGAGTGTTGCGCGCAAGACTCAGGTCCGTACCTCAAAGGTCAAGGTCATACTTAGAGGTTAAAGGTGAAAAAAGGGTCTTTCCTGTGTCCAATTAATAACTTTGTTATTATTCCTGGATGGATTTAAATATAACTTGGCAGAAATGTTAACCATAATGTGGCCCCGCACTGAAAGTGTGGGTGCCCTATAGTAATCACTCTGTCCGTCCGTCTGTCTGTCCATCTGTCCGTCTGTCTGTCCACAAATTTTTTTATCCTCCATAACTTTCTTATTAGGGCCCCGCACTGAAAGTGTGGGTGCCCTATAGTAATCACTCCGTCCGTCTGTCTGTCTGTCTGTCTGTCCGCACCAACGAAACAACATTTAGGGGGCAAAAAATTTGGACAGTTTGACACTTAAGTATATATTCGTGAGTCCAAATGGACTTTATTCCGTTATTTTGGTACTTAAGTGGCAAAAATTGTCTCTTAGGTGGCTTGCCCCTTAAGAGAATTTGCCGCTTAAGTAGTCAATATGCCGACGCCTAGCCACTTAAGTATCCATTCGTGAGAACGTCCGTCTGTCCGTCTGTCCATCCACAAATTTTTTCCTACTCCTCTGATAGCGCTGCCGGGGCCCTAGTCAGTTTCACTGACAGCTCTAGTTTGTGTCTGAAATTTGAGTTAATTAACGTCACAACTTTCGCCTCATTAATATTCATGAACTCATTATCATAAACCAATGAAGGAAGGAAAGTAAAATGATTGACAGGTAAGTAAGGGAAGCAACTACTGGTAACTGGCATTTTCTACAGTTTAATACATGTGCATTGGCATACATTTAATATCTCCCGATTCCATCGGGATAACACGATTTTGAATCCTATCTCTCGGTCTTCAGCCGACGGCCCCAATCTCCTGACAAGACAATTTTCCTTTAGAAATATTTCGCCGCCCGACCATTCTAGTATTTACCGCAGTAAAATACCTATAGATGCGGTTGACCGTCCGAAGATTTACACCTGTGTTGAACTGCTGACGCGTGTAAACATTATCGGACAGTTAATAAGGTGATTAACTCTGCAGGTGTTATTGGACAATTGGCGTGTTTACATAAGAGATTAAATAGATTAAAAAAAAAAACAGGCCATTGCTAATCAAGAGTGATATAGGAAGAGACAGAATAGCCTGTGCATCCATAATGTATGAATGGAGATTTATTTTGCTGCATTGGACATTTATGGAAAAATATAATAACAATAATAAAAAAAAAACGTAAGGCATCATCAACTTATTTTCTTATGCAAATGGAGTGAAACTTTTGCCTCATTAATATTTATGAACACATTATCATAAACCAATGAAAATTCGCGCATGCTTATTATGTTCAGGGGCACCATCCGGGGAATGTATGCATTGAAAACGCATGGGAATTAATCCAATTATGATAAAAACCTTTAGGCTTGAATTATAACTGTTCTTCACGATCTTTTGGTTTCTTTTACCGATGTTTATTATTATTTATTTGGAATCATGCTCCCGCTCATCACTTCACAGACCCATAGTTACGCAACAGGTATACATAATAACATATGTTCTTACCGCATGTAATTTTCCCTCCGTACTTTGCCGAAAATTTCAAGGATGCCTGAGATCTCGGTTATAAGACGGGTGTAAAAATTAGGGGGTATTCTGGGGCAAAAAACCCCGTCTTATAGCCGGATCATTACGGTAGATCAAATAATCTGATTGATTCAAAGTCAGAAATGGGTGTGGCTAAGCTGAATATTCAGCAGGAAAAGGGTTAATATTATACCGAATTAATAAAAAGAGAGCCAGTGTATGACAAACCCTGCATCCTGATCAGAGCCTTCACTGATTGAATGAACCTACTACAGCCGCCATGCTATTCAAAGAGACAAACAACATGTCTTGTCACCTTGGATGGATGACAACATGACAGGCTGACCTGTCAGTCTTTGCTAGTTGCAACAGTCTTGCTGTAATTTTTGTTGCGTGCTGGCTCATTTCATAAGTTTATAAGATCACATGCTGATAATATTTTACAATATGTTCCAGGGAGAAACAAATCGAGCTATAGCAGCCCATACATTAAACAAACATTCCTCGAGATCACATTGTATCTTCATTGTATATATTTTACAATATTTTCCAGGGAGAAACAAACAGAGCAATAGCAGCCCACACATTAAACAAACATTCCTCGAGATCACATTGTATCTTCACTGTATATATTGAGGTAAGTATTCTGCTTTTATTGGGTTGACCTATACCTAACAGTTTATTTATACCACTTTCTAAGAACTAAAGCAAGAATCCATGCTAGCTTATACAAACTAAATGTACAGATTATAGAAATGTAAATTTTTAAAGCTGGTACATCTTTAAGTCATATGTTGGGATTTAAGTACATCCCATGCTTGCTTAGATCTACATGATGGCTTAATAAAATTTACAAACTAGATATAGAAAGATGAATATTTGAAATTTTCATATTTTTGTTGTTCATCTTACAGCATACTAAATCTACACCATGTGATGAAGAGTTATATGGAGAGGTGCATTTGTAACTACGGAACCTTGCTGTCTACATTTGTGCTGCACCTTACTACAACCCTCTTATAACACCATTTATGAGGTCCAAAGCAGAAACCGTGTTAGTTAAATAACTGTATTAATTAAAAAACAAAAATGTGTAGGTTATATAGAAAATTGACCATTTATGGTCATTTTTCTTCATATGCTATACATTTTTATGACAAAAATGTATAGATTATATAGAAAAATGACCATAAATGGTCATTTTTCTAAATAATCTATACATTTTTTGGATTCATCTTGAAATTGTGGAATATCCAAAACCATGTTATAACAAACAGTGTAATAATGAGGCTTTGTCACTTAGGGCTGTTCCAGTAAAATCTATATGGTGGGGGAGGAAGGCACTTAGATTTTCACATAGCCTACGCTTTAAAACAATTTTTTTTCAATACAGCCTACGGATATTTGTATTTTTTTCTAGATATAACCAACGGACATTTGTATTTTTTTCTAGATATAACCAACGGGGTAAAACTATTTCAGGTAGAGACAACCCACAGGTAAATAAATATATATTTAGATATATTCATCAGAAAAGATCTTGCGACTAAAAATCCTTCCCTCTTTATAAACTGAAATCCTGGATCATGTGTAAAAACCATTGTCACAGTTGGTGTCTTTATATTGATTATTGAATGCCCCAAAAATGAATAAATTTTATCATGAAAGTTGTTTTTTGTTTACTTAAAAAAAAGAGAAAAGACAAGAAAGCAGTCTGGAGGACAGCCAAATCCCCCGCCGCATTTAGTATCAAGGCTCAACCTTGTGACCTTCGCCTGTGACCTTGACCTTGAGTTGGCATGGTTAGCTCACTGAGGGGGATAATTCACCCAAAGTTTAATGAAAATCCTTTTAGGGGTAAAGGAGATATGGAAGGGACAAAAAATTCAAAGTTTTAAACTCGTGACCTTCAAATGTGACCTTGACCTAGAGTCGGCATGGCTCATTTATAGGTTCTGCATATCAGCTCACTGAGGGGGATAATTGACCAAAGTTTAATGAAAATCTATTAAAGGGTTCAGGAGATATGGAACGGACAAGAAAAAGTGACGGACAGACTGACAGACAGATGGATGGAAGGACATGGGTTCTGCACATCAGCTCACTGTGAAGACTATTTGACCAAAGTTTAATGAAAATCCTTCCAAGGGTAAAGGAGACATGGAAGAGACAAAAAATTCCAAGTTTCAAACTCGTGCCTTTCAACCATGACCCTTGACCTTGAGTTGGCATGCTTCTTTAATAGGTTCTGCACACCAGCTCACTGAGAGGTATAATTTACCAAAGTTTAATGAAAATCTATTAAAGGGTTCAGGGATACTGAGCGGACAAGAAAAAGTTACGGACAGACGGACGGACAGACAAACTGACAGACGGACAAACGGACATGGGTTCTGCACATCAGCTCACTGTGAAGAATATTTGACCAAAGTTTAATGAAAATCCTTCCAAGGGTAAAGGAGATATGGAATGGACAAAAAATTCCAAGTTTCAAACTCGTGACCTTCAACCATGACCTTGACCTTGAGTGGGCATGGTTCATTTATGGGTTCTGCACACCAGCTAATTGAGACGAATAATTAACCAAAGTTTAATGAAAATCTATCAAAGGGTTCAGGAGATATGGAGCGGACAAGAAAGTGTTACGGACAGACAGACGGACTGACGGACAGACGAAGGCCATTCCTATAATCCCAGTTCCCTCAGCTTCGCGGCGGGGGATTAAAAATTCAGACAAGGCTAAAAAAATGTGTTTCAGGTAACCTGACTATTCCTAATTTTTTGCCCTCAATCCTATTTTAAATGGTTGACGATGATTCTTTTGGACTTTTCCATTAAAAATATTGTTTTCTTATCCTCCCCATTGGATAAATTTCAGGAAAAGCCAAAAAAAATATCTTACCTTCCGACAGTATTCCAGGTTACCTGACTTAAGTTGTGGGTACTCGTTAGAACTGCCTCAATCTATACCCACAACCTATGTTCCGAGTATAAATAAGACAAATATCAAAGTTTTCAATGGAAAAGTAGCCATTTTGGAGAAATCAAAGAATGCACTATGACACACGGGTGTGATTTTTTTATAAAATAATATAATAAAATAAAATAACTTTTATCGTCTATCTATCATTTTTGCACCCCCATCCCCAACTTTACTTTTTTTTCAAATCAGTGTATCAACCACCCCATAGCCAGCTCACCCCAAAGAGCTGGCTATGGGGTGGTTGATACTCAAAATGTGTTTGAGTTCTTGCGATCGCAAGGTTACTTTGTCAGGGGAGATATCTAAAATATCTTGGCACCCAGAGTTGTGGTTCTTGTCCAAGACACATCGTCTTAACCTCTTGTATTTCTGTACCAAGTCCCATCAATATATCTCAAAGGGTAATGGAGTTATGGCAACCACAAGGTTACATTGTCAGGGTAGATAACACATTGCCAGGGGAGATAGCTAAAATACCATGGCACCCAGCGTTTTGTTTCTTGCTCTAGACACTCTTTCTTGACCCCAAGTTCACTTGTACCAACTACCATCAAAATATGTCAAAGGGTATAGGAGTTATTGATCGCAATGTTATTTTGTAAGGGGAGATAACTATAATACCATGACATCCAGAGTTATGGTTATTGCTCATGACAACCCTTCTTGACCTTATGTACAACGGTATCAAGTCAATCAATATATCTTCAAATATATAGGAGATATTGTGATCACAAGTTTATATTGTCAGGGGAAATAACTAAAATACCAGGACACTCAGAGTTTTGGTTCTTGCTCACGGCATGCTTTTTGAACCTCATGTTCTATTGTAACAAGTACCGACAATCTATCTCATAGGGTATTGTAGTTTTGGCTATCACAATTTGGTGTCTGCGGACGGACGGATGGACGTCAGGCTGATCGCTATAACCCCAAACCTATTTGGTCAGGGGGATAAAAAATAAAACGCACCGTCAGCGGTCAGACCCTAATCAGACGTCACATGATCATTGTACAGCATCTGGTCTGGGTCCGTGCCGTCGCATATGCCGTCTACAAACCTGTAGACCCTATTCAGACGCCGTATAATAATTGTATGACGTCTGATTCACTGTTTGCACCTTTGTGTTCTGTCTATTGTCATACAGACGGACGGGTGGATGACGCCACGCTGATCGCTATATCTTCCGAGCCTGTTCAGACTAGGGATAAAAAACACCACCGTCGGCGATAAGACCCTGATCAGACGCCGCATTGTCGTTGCGCAGCGTCTTGTCTGGGTCTGCGCCATCTCAGATGTCGTTTCAAACCTGTAGACCCTCATCAGAAGCCGTTTAATAATTGTACGACGTCTGATCCGGATCTGCATTGTTTGCATCTGTCTGTTGCGTCTACGGACGGATATTTGAACGGACGCCACTCATAATGTTGTGTCTACGGATGGGCGGATGTACGGACGCCAGGCTCCGAACCTGTTCAGACTAGGGATAAAAAACACCACCGTGGGCTATAAGACCCTGATCAGACGCCGCATTATCCTTGCACAGCGTCTTGTCCGGGTCTCTGCCATCTCAGATGCCATCTGCAAACCTGCAGACCCTCAACAGAAGCCGTTTAATAATAGTATGGCGTCTGATCTGGATCCGCATTGTTTGCATCTGCCTGTTGTGTCTACGGATGGACGGACATTTGGACAGGCGCAAGACTCATCGCTATATCCTTCAAACCTATTCGGTCGCGGAAAATAAAATAAAATGAACCGTCGGCGGTTGGAGCTGGATCAGACGTCGCACAGTGATTGTGGAGTGTCTGATCCGGGTGTCGTAGCATTATAAGGTCCTAAAACCTGTAGACCCTGATAAGGTGCCGCTAAATAATTGCGTCTGTCTGTTCAAGTGTCAGCGTTGAGGCCCTGATCAGACGTTGCATATTTTTTTTTAAGAAATTAATATTTATTAAAGGGACTGAAACAATTGACCAATGAAAGGCTGTCTACCCATCTGTGGGTTTTATTGCCCGTAAGATGACCACCTGGGTACACTTTTGGGTACTGTTACGTAATTTATTGCAGCTCAAAGCTCGGCACGCTCTGGGTGGCATCCGCTGTATAAACATTCCTTGGGTATCATAATCCCCAATTAACTAATTATCTCGGGCCATAAATCCCTTGAAGCTTACTGATTAAACAGCGTGCTAATATTGTGTTTACATAAATCATGCAAATCATGCGCTACCAACACAAGTATTTTTTTTTTTGGAACGGGGATTATTGCGTCATTCAGTAACTAAGCCCAGTAATTTTCCATTATGTCAGGCAAGGTCATCGACCGGGGGCGAAGCGTCCCGTTACCGGATATTGATTTGTGTCCTACTCAAACGACCTTTGACCTGTAAACAGCAGTAAAATTGCCGAGCCTTTCTTTTTTTCACAATTTCAGCGTTGCTTTTTGTTTAAAATCTCTGCGGAACTTCAAACTGAACAATTCGGATGTCTGGGCCCTGTTGTTATTTGACAACATACAACAATTATTTATTTTCTTTCAACATAGCCTACGGGATTTTTTAAAAAATCGGTAGTACAACCTACCGTAAATTTTAAAAATTCTGTTGTACAGCCTACGGCCTATTTTGTTTTTCTAAAACCATAGCCTACGGCCACTAAATAAAAAAGTTGCCGTCCACCCCACCCTAATAGATTATACTGGAATAGCCCTTAGTCTCGCATAGCTCCAACTACATTAATTATTACGACAGTAGTAGTTCCTTTTTAATTTTCTTCTGTTTCAGACCAGATCAAGAGTGCAGTCAAACGCTAGATACACAGTCTCCAAGTTAAATTTTGTTGATTTGGCGGGATCAGAAAGACTCAGCAAAACACGGGTAAGTGTACAGGCCTGAATCCTGGTGACTGGCTTGAGCCTCTGTAAGTGTCCAGGCCTCAGATCCCAGTGACTAACTTGGGGCTTCTTCACTCACCTTTCTGGGTTTTTTTTTTTTTCATATTGATATTTTACCCATCACAAAAACACGCCTATATAATTTTGACCCCCTAGAACCCCACTTTTATATAGCAAAACTGGGGTTTCCGGGGGTAAACCTTATTTTTCTTATTTCTGCTCTAAAATATAGATTGTGGGTACTCGTTAGAACCGCCTCGATGAGGCGGTTCTAACGAGTGTCCACAATATATATTTTGAGCAGAAATAAGAAAAATATCACAATTTTTCATCTTAAAATTTTCATTTTTTCGGCGATATATTTGTATGGGCGTGTTTGCGTAATGCTTGGGCTCAACATGTGTTCACAGCCTCATGAGTGTCTCTGGTCAAGACAAGCCATTGACTTGGATCAAGACATGGACTTAAGTTATGATATGAACTACTGTAAAAATCCTAAAAACTCGGACACATTGAGGACTTACCGCAATTCTTCTAAATTTTAATGAGTTTGTTTTGCGATCCAGCAAGGAGCCAAAAAGTGGAGACAGAATGCTTAGGCCCGTCTGTCCCAAGATTTAAGATCACTTTGCCAAACACTTTGAGGTCTGTCCAGGAAAAGCATTGTTTGATAAACCGTCTGTCTCATCATGACCTTAATAGTGTTGACAAGGTTCTTAAACTTCAAAACAAACAAGCAAGCTTATGTGGGTATAAAGCTTGGAAAATTTGTTTTTATTTTTCACAGTCTGAGGGTAAAACACAGAATATTTTGTTTCTATATTTCACAGATTGAGGGTAAAATTCAAACGCTTTTATTTCCATATTTCACAGTCTGAGGATAATTTACAGAATCTTTTGTTTCTATATTCCATTGTCTGAGGGTAAAACATAGAACCTTTTATTTCTATATTTCACAATCTGAGGGTAAAACAACAAACCTTTTTGTTTCTATATTTCACAGTCTTAGGGTAAAAACAGTATCCTTTGTTACTGTTATTCTTAGTCTGAGGGTAAAACACATAATCTTTCCTATGCATAGCAAAATCTACATTAAGACTTGTGCAACCAGGAAAGACTCAGATCAACCTGTGCATTGTTGCAGTCTTTGTTACAGTATATTGTATTTACCCTAAGTATTCACACACCTGAACTCCATACCATACTAAAGTCAAACCTGTCTTAGTGGCCACCTCTTTTAAGCAAGCAACCTGTCTTAAGCAAGCAGGCATTCAGTTCCTGAAAAAGGAAAATGCATTAAAATTCACCTGAGGTGCTTGCTTAATACAGGTTGGACTGTAGTTCTAAAATTTGAATAAGTACAATTACTTCCTGATGTTGTGTCTGAAAATAGCTGGATGAGTGGCAAAAAAGTGTAGACCCTGATGAGATGCAGCATCTAATCTGGTTCTGCACTGTTTGCTCAGGCCTATATGTCCGAATACAAACAGAAAATATGGTACATGCAATCCTAAGAGGGATAAAGAAAAGTTCATGTAATATTGGATGGATATGCAGAATGATTAGAGCTTTTGCTCTTTTCGTACAGGTGTCACTGAAGGATCTGTTTTGTGCTTGCTCAATTCACAGTGTTAGGGTAAAATACAGAATCTTTTGTTTCTCTATTTCACAGTCTGAGGGTAAAACACAGACAGAAGCAATGTACATCAACAAATCTCTAACATTCCTTGAACAAGTAATAGTGGCACTAGCTGATCGTCGCCGGGAACACATACCATTCCGACAGTCTAAATTAACTCACTGCCTCAAGGATTCCATTGGTGGGCGTAGTAATACATTACTGATTGCTAATGTGTGGGGAGAAAGGTCTCAAATAGAGGAAACGGTAAGTTTGAAGGGTTTGCAATGTTTTAAGGTTAACATCACAGTAAGACATTTGTGTACAGTCTATCATTTCCACCAAAACAGTCATTTTTCACATGAAAATTTGTGATATATTTCTTGTTCATACTCCAAACATATGTTGTTGGTGCTCGTTAGAACCACCTCATTGAGGTGGTTCTGATGAGAACCCACATTCCATGTCTTCAAGCAATTTTAAGAAAATTAATGTATACCCTTGTAAACCCCAGTTTTCTCTATATAAAATAGGGTTTACATGGGTGTTGGAACGGTCAGTGAAAAAAAAAAACTTCATATAAAAAAACACTATATATAAAACCCACTTTATATAGAGAAAACTGGGGTTTACAGGGCTATACATTATTTTTCTTAATTATGCTTCAAGGCATAGGTTATGGGTACTTGTTAGAACTGCCTCATTGAGGTGGTTTTAATGAGCACCCACAACCTATGTTTGGAGTATAAATTAGATAAATATCACAAATTTCTATCAGAAAACAACCAGTTTTGAGATATGTAAAAATGCTCTATGTCACACGGCTTTGTTATCGTAGCGAATGGAGCATCATATTATAGAAATTTAACCCATTTAGTACCAGAGACCCCAAAATGGGTAACCTGTCAAACAGTGCAGGCCCAGATCAGACGCCGCAGAATGAGGCGTCTGATCAGGGCCGCCACTGTTTGCTCAAAGTTCAGTCATTTTCCAAATAAATTTTGAAGAAAATACAACATGACACCCCTAAATTCTAAAATGGACTCCTCCTATATATAAAGAGGAAGATTCCATTTGATACAAAAAGGGTTAATTTTGTAGCACTAGACATGGTAGAGTAATGATAATTTTGGGATTATTTTTTTTTTTTTGATGTCTACATAGAATCCTATGTTGCTGGTACTTGTTAGAATTGCTTCAGTGAGGTGATTTTAACAAATACCCCATGACACTGGTCTCTGAAGAGGATCTAGGAAAATTTTCACTTCATTACCACCATTACTTCACCTAATATGGACCAGAAGCTTAGGGTCATAGGATAAACAATAATGTAATGAATCGATGATATGACAAGGTTTGTTTGGATATTGAAAATGAATATGAGGTTTCTTAAATAGTGTTATACACCTATATATATTTATAAGAAATATATTCATTTGTATTTGTATCAAGATTCTTCTCATACTTTGACACACTATAGGCAAGACATCTTCTGCCATTTCTACCTGAAGTATTATGGGTCACATGACTTCCAAATATGGCGGTCACATGATCTGACCGGGAATCATTTAAGACACTTAAAAAAACAACAACTGCAAGACAGTAGTGCTCAGTGTGTGCTTTGAAGGATAAAATTGATAGCTTGTGTAGTTACCTATATTATGGCTACATATTTATCACCAGTAGTTGTTTAGATTGGTTGGGTCTAGTATGCACAAAATTGTGATAGAACAGGTAGTGGCAATCTGTTGAAAACTGGTACTTGAGATAGCGTCAGTTTTTAACGTCGTTTCAGGGTGTAAAATCTAACAGCAGGTAATGTTGGAAAAACCTGTGCCCTTCTAAGAAAGAAGGATCCCTCTTGCATTGGACAACCTCATCGGATGTAGTGTACTTGCTTTCTTATGAGCTTGATAAGCTGCTCAATTTGGACCACCCCCTTGGGCGACTGAAGTCGCCTCCAGCATGCTGAAGGTTAAATAATTCACAAATTTATAGTGCTTCTTGATATTAAAAGTCTGAAAATTGTACAAGAGTTGTCCAATAGTTATTTTTTTTACAGAGAATGACTTTGTATGCACCATCCAGAGATGCAGCTGCTTTCAATATTGAATTGTTGTCTTTGTCAGAAGCAGTTGACTAAATAAAATGTTTCCTTAATCACCTTAGGGGTTAATTCTTTCCCTTCTTCAGTATACACTAAAAAGAAGTGAAGGCAATGATCAGGAATCGATACAATTAACCCACAGCTCCCATCAGAGACACCAAAGAAACACAAATTTGTTACAACAAGACCCTAATGGAAACATCAATAGCAGAAATCCAAAAGGACAGTTACTTTCCCAGTTGGCTATCCAAAACAAAATAATATAAGTGACACACACACCCAAGACAAACCACAACAAAAAGAACCACCTTGGAACGGTCAGTGAAACGAATTCCACTGGGGGGGGGGGGGGGGGGGGGGGCCTTGTTTATAGCACTATTATTGGGGCCCAAGTGGTAACTGTATTAATTAAATGTTCAACAGTATTATACCCAAACAAAAATTATGTAGAAAAATTATCACATAGATTATGTAGAAAAATGACCATAAAACAAAAATGTATAGATCATATAGAAAAATGACCATTTATGGTCATTTTTAGCTTGGCTGTTTTCGAAGAAAACAATGAGGTATTGTCATAGCTCTCGCGTTGTCTGTGTCATGCAAAAACTAGGACATTTTGTAATATCTTTGTCATTACTGAACATATTTACTTGAAACTTGGACTAGTTGTTCATTATGAAAAAGGGAACTCATACCAATAGGTGAGGTAACCCTCAAAATATTTTTGGCACAGTTATGCCCCTTTTTCGACTAAGAATTTTTGTTTAATTAAAAGAAACTGCAGCCGAGCGTTGGCACCCGCATGCGGTGCTCTTGTTCTATATAATCTTCACATTTTTGGGATCCAATGGTTATTTTTCTATATAATTTTTACATTTTTGCGATCCAACTTCAAACAGTGATATATCTATAATTAAGTTATAAGAAAAAGTGTCATAAACAGATTTAGGTGTATAGTTATTGTACGGTTAAACTATGACAGGAAAATACAAGTTTCTGAAGTTGTCTCCCTTTAAAATATATTATAAAAATCTCCAAAGTCTGTCCATTTACCTTGAGTATGTATGAATATGTGTATATTTCAGGTGTCCACAATGAGGTTTGCTACTCGTATGATGTGTGTAGCCAGCGAGCCTGTGGTCAACGAGATTTATGATCCAGCTGTAAGTTGTTTTTGAACATTCATGGTCTGGCTGTAAGTTACTTATAACAAAAATTCATGACTGGAAAACTGTCTAATGATTATCAACAGAGCTCTGTCAGAATATTGGAATTAGTTTTATTGTAAATCTTACGACTAGACAGGAAGATTTTTTTCTACAAATTTATTACATGATTTCTGCTCTATGAAAAACTTAATGCAAGGTAATAAAACATACCATTTCATGCTATTTGATCGGGTCACTTGGCAAATGATTTAGTTGTCTGTGTTGCTTTATTAAGGGGAATGGGAACACCTGGCAGATTTTTCCGCCATTTTTCAAAAGAAGCCAACTTTCGGGACTTCCTTTTCGCTTTTCTATAAACTCTGTCCCAAGGAAAAAGGGGTCTACTCTTAAAGGAAAGCAAATTCTTTTCTTTAAGAGTTGACCCTATTGACATGGGAGACAAAAATAATTTTGCAGGAGTTGCCTCCCCTGAAGGTGTTCTCATTCCCCTTAATATGGGCAATGGTAAATGACTGTAAAAGTAAAATAAATAGAGGATCTAACATGAGTGTTCATGTTTTATTGAATTAAGTAAAGGAGTTGAGGAAAATGGATAAAATGCAAGGCTGTGCCGAGCATTTTATCCCTTTTCCCCAAGGAGTTTAATAAATTCAATAATACATGAACGCGAATGTAAGATTCTATTTATCATATGACTTTTAAAATGCATTTTATTCACGATATTTTAACAAAATGTCAATATTCTGTCATTAGTAAACGTGACGTTGTTAAGGATATTGTACATGTAACGCTATCGGTCGTATCTAACTAATTTGCATATTTAATCCACTAGTGGATTATTGAATTTATTACATGGCATTATTACACTTTCAGACACGACTTCATATGATAAATTAACTTACCATATTCCTCCCATTTAGCGCCCCTGCTCCTATAAGCGCCCCCACACTGTTTTTCCAAGAACAAAATAATAAGCCAGATGAAAAAATATTTTGGCTTACCTAAATAAAAGATTAGGCTTTCAATCATTGCCTTATCTGCGGTAAATTGTATCGTGCAAGGTATTTCTAAACCCCCTTGCTATTGCAGAGTGTCTATGTTGACCACTTGGTACTTTACATGTTATGATTCCACCATATTCTAATAGAAAACCATGTGTAATGAGTTTTAAACTCTCCGTTCTGGTAAGATTTTTGTCTCTAATAAGTGCCCCCTCTTTTTCCAATTTTTTTAAGCGCCGGGAGCGCTAAATGGGAGGAATACGGTAGTTGGAGTTTAAGCAGGAATAAATCAGATTTTGTTAAGCTTCGTATAGAAGTTTTTTTTCTGCGGCAGACCAGCTAGTTACCATCACTGACACTCAGATATTTTCAAAATTTCGCTGTGGAATAAACGACCCCAGAGGACTAGAAAATAAAAAAAAAACACTATGATTAAGGGCAGGGAGACCTTTTATGGCTGCCAAACATTCCCTCAACAGCAGATGTATTGAAATAAAACGTTCTGTAGAAAAGTACACCACAATCTCATTATAACACAGTTCGTTAAAACACTACTTTGAATATGACATGGGTAGAAGATGGATCCCCCAAAAATGCATAGATACCAGTAGAACTTCGATGGCTTGAACACCGATGGCTCGTTCACCATGAATGTGTCGAACCCATTCTTGAGCCCCTAGCGAAATCCTCTACATAAGAAATAGTGGTGGATAATTAAGAAGATTTAGTCTTTTATCTTGCAAAAGTATGCTGTGTGTACTCATTAGAATCGCCTCAATGAGGCGATTCTAATGAGTACACACAGCATATATTTTCATTATAGAACACCGAAAATGTGTCTCAAGTATCCCGTTATTCCTCCTGACAGTAACCCTCAGTGGCTCGAACTACCCCTGTCTCGAACAGATTTTCAAGGTCCCTAAGGTGTTCGAGCCATTGAAGTTCGACTGTATATAGAAAAATGACCATAAATGGTCATTTTTCTATATTATCTAAACATTTTTTTTTTAACTAACATGGTTTCTGCTTTGGATCTCAAAAATAGTATTATAAAGATGTTGTGGTGTAATCCCTAACTGTCAATAATTTCCGCGTCTTTTGAATTAACTGGTAAAATGTATAGAATATATGGTTTTCCAGGTTTTAGTGAAGAAACTACAGAAAGAAATTCTCCATCTGAAGAATGAATTAGCCATGCATGATACGTTGGTAAGTACATAAACCACCTTCTCGACTCCAGATTGGGATATGTAACAGGCTTAATTTTGTGACAATTTTTCTTATTTCTCTGTAAAAACATATGTTGTGGGTACTTGTTAGAATCGCCTCATCGATTATTACAATTAAAAGCCTCAAATTAGCCATGCATGATACTTTGGTAAGTACATAACCACCTTCTTGACTCCAGGTAGAATGAGTAACAGTGACAATTTTGTGATAATTATGTCTCCCCCGAAAAATTTTTTTTCGGAGAGACATATTGTTTTTCCCCCGGGCGTCTGTCTGTCCGTCCGTCTGTCACATATTCGTGTCCGCTCTGTTACTTGAAAACCATTAGAGCTATCTTCACGAAACTTCGTATAAATATTAATCAGCATTAGACGACGTGCAGTGCGCAAGAACTATAACTCTCGCATTTATACTTTTTGAATTATCTCCCTTAGAAGTTTGTTGGTATGTATATATGTATGGGCAAATCGTGTCTGGTCAATAACTTTCTTATTTTTTGATGGATTATAAAATTACCTGGCAGAAATATTAACAACCATAAGACAATGTGTGGTGCACATGAGGCAGGTCTGTACCTCAAAGGTCAAGGTCATACTTAGAGGTCAAAGGTCAGAAAAGGGGCCTTTTTTTCGTGTTTGGTCAATAACTTTCTAATTTTGCGATGGATTTTAAAATTACTTGGCATAATTATTAACAACCATGAGACGATGTGTGGTGCATATGAGGCAGGTCGGTACCTCAAAGGTCAAGGTCATACTTAGAGGTCAAAGGTCAAAAAAGGGGCCTTTTTTTCGTATTTGGTCTTTGGTCAATAACTTTCTTATTTTGAGATGGATTTTGAAATCACTTGGCAGAAATGTTAACCAATATAAGGTGATGTGTTGCGTGCATGACCCAGGTTGGTACCTCAAAGGTCAAGGTCACACTTAGAGGTCAAAGGTAAAAAAAGGGGCCTTTTTTCGGGTTTTGTCAATAACTTATTTTTAAATAGAATTTGAAGTTACTTGGCAAACATGTTAACTATCATGAGACGATGTGTTGCATGCATGATTCAGTTTGGTACATAAAATGTCAAGGTCATACATAGAGGTCAAAGGTAAAAAAGGGGCCTTTTTTCGTGTTTGGTCAATAACTTTCTTATTTTTAGATGGATTTTGAAATCGCTAGGCAGAAATGTTAACCACCATGAGATGATGTGTTGCACGCATGACCCAGTTTGGTACCTGAAAGGTCAAGGTCATACATAGAGGTTAAAGGTAAAAAAAGAGCCTTTTTTGTGTTCTGTCAATAACTTTCTTATTATGCCTCCAACTTTGAAAAAGTTGGAGGGGCATATTAGTTTTGGTTCGATCGCCCGTCCGTTACGCTTTTGATGCATAGCATAACTAAAGAACCGTGTATGCTAGGGTTTTGAAATTTCATATATGGATTCCTCATGGAAAATTAGCTTATGCGTATTTTTTTTCTTGTCCGGATTATACCCCCTTCAAGAGTTATTGCCCTTTGAAATTTTTTTTAATGAAATCTTGTCAGCAAGATATCTCAAAAACTATTGGAGCTAGAGCTTTGAAAGTTGGTGAATATATTGGTGTTGATGAGTAGATGAACTGATTAACTTTTGACAAAATTCTGAAAAATACTTTGTGAGTTATGGCCCTTTGTCATTTTGGTAATTTGTGCCCATTGTAATGTATGCTAAAAGTGATGCATAGCATAACTTTAGAACCGTGTATGCTAGGGTTTTGAAATTTCATATATGGATTCCTCATGGAAAATTAGCTGACGCATATTTTTTTTCTCATCCGGATTATGCCTCTTTCAAGAGTTATTGCCCTTTGAAATTTTTTTTAATAAAATCTTGTCAGCAAGATATCTCAAAAACTATTGGAGCTAGAGCCTTGAAAGTTGGTGAATAGATTGGTTGTGATGAGTAGATGAACTGATTAACTTATGACAAAATTCTGAAAAATACTTTGTGAGTTATGGCCCTTTGTCATTTTGGTAATTTGTGCCCATTGTAATGTATGCTAAAAGTGATGCATAGCATAACTTTAGAACCGTGTATGCTAGGGTTTTGAAATTTCATATATGGATTCCTCATGGAAAATTAGCAGAGACGATGAGACGATGTGTTGTACCTCAAAGGTCAAGGCCATACTTAGAGGTCAAAGGTAAAAAAGTGCTTTTTTTGTTTACGGCCAATAACTTTTTTATTTTTCTTTGAACATTTTTAAAGTTACTATGCAGAAATGTTCATCTTCATTAGATGATGTGTATGTGTGAATTCCGGTTTAACGTCGCTTTCAACAATTTTTCAGTCATGTCACAACGGTGTCTGGTTGTGACAGGGAGCTCAATGCTCACTTTTATAGTGCTGCCTCACTGAAGTATCATGTCCCAGACACATTACATGATACCACACCCAGTCACATTATCCTGACACTGGGTCGACCAGTCCTAGCTGTACCCCGTAAATCTGAGTGCCAAGCAAGGAGCAGCTAGTACCATTTTTAACGACTTTGGTATGTCGCGGCCCGGGATCGAACCCGAGACCTCCTGTTCCGTGGAGCGGACCCTCTACCAACTGAGCTATCGGGCCAGTCATTAGATGATGTGTTGCACACAAGACCCAGCTCAATACCGCCAATGTCAAGGTTATACTTAGCAGTCAAAAACGGGGGAGACATCTGTGTTTTTGTAGAAAAACAAATTCTAGTTTTTCTTATTTTTCTATGAAAACATATGTTGTGGGTACTTGTTAGAATTGCCTCATTGAGGTACCCACAACATATGTTATTCTAACAAGTACCCACAACATGTTATTCTAACAAGTACCCACAACATGTTATTCTAACAAGTACCCACAACATACGTTATTCTAACAGGTACCCACAACATATGTTATTCTAATAGGTACCCACAGCATATGTTATTCTAACAAGTACCCACAACATATGTTATTCTAACAAGTACCCACAACATGTTGTTCTAACAGGTACCCACAACATATGTTATTCTAACAAGTACCCACAACATATGTTGTTCTAACAAATACCCACAACATGTGTTATTCTAATAAGTACCCACAACATGTTATTCTAACAAGTACCCACAACATGTTATTCTAACAAGTACCCACAACATATGTTTCCAAAAAGAAATAAGGAAAATTATCATTCAATTATTCTTGTTAATCTTCCTTACCTGAAGCTACGAGTCCTTGATATACCTCCGCTTTTGGAAAATGGAGGTGTATACGGGTTTACATCTGTCAGTTCTTTCCATATACAGAAGCCTCCATGGTGTAGTGGTTATGCTTCTTGCCTTGTAAACCAGGGGTCTTAGGATCAATCTCCGGCTTCTCCAGACTTTCAGATGAGTCTTGAAACCAAGGTCCCATCTCCATATGACCTTAGCTGTTGGTGAGATGTAAAACTCGAACACTCGCTCATTCTTTCCATATGTTAAATTTTTCATCAAATATTGCTCAGGAACTACTAAAGTTAAAAGCCTCAAACTTGGTATACTCTGCAATGGTGATGATTTACATCATGTAAGAGATGGCTTTCTGACTGGTGATCAACATTACAATAACACACCCGTACGACATAGTGCATTTTTCACATCTCCAAAATGGCCACTTTTCTGATGAAAACCCTTGATATTTTTCCTATAAATGCTAAAAACATAGGTTGTGTGTGCTCGTTAGAACCGCCTCATTGAGGCGGTTCTAACGGGTACCCACAACCTATGTCTTCAAAACATAGGTTGTGTGTGCTCATTAGAACCGCCTCATTGAGGCGGTTCTAACGAGTACCCACAACCTATGTCTTGGAATAAGAAAAATAATGAATACTCCCGTAAACCCCAGTTTTCTCTATATAAAATGGGGTTTAGGGAGGTCTTCATTCCACGGACTTGTTCACGTGATGAGAGGCCACACATTCAATCCCCGTCTCAGTAGAGTAGCCAGGAACCAGCTATCAAAATGTAAATAGGCTGACGGAGATAATCATTTTAACCCCCCCCCCCCCCCCCCCCCCCCCCCTCAACGTGTATGTGAAGAACCTACTCCAGAAGGAGGTCTGTCTTTATTGGCAGAAGTTATATCAACCAGTAACCAATGGCGTCATACTCGCTGTCAGATTGGATGATTTTCTGGATAAAAAAGTAGTTTATCAGCTGGTTTCGATTAAAGAGACTTGTTTGACTTGATGGGTCATGGTATTTAATGCCATTGATTAGTTCTAAACACATTTTAGTCGGGAAATACGGTTATTAACCAGACAGCACATCATCTTGTTTGGAAAACTATTGATCACCATTGTGTCAATGGTTGATCTGTGACAAATATGGTCGGCGTTTATAACACGATTCGGTTAACTAACACCGAATTCTGTTGGTTGCTCCCGGAATTCCGTGTTATAACGAGGTTGAGGTGTATCTGTAATTTGAGTGCTCTGACAGTTTAACGGCCCAGTCAACACTATTTAGGTCATTTTTGAGCCGGTCAGTTTACCGATCAACACTTTCCTGGGCAGGCTTATACGTAAGCGGTTAACCAGTACAGTGCACATTCTTTCGCCAGAAACTGACAACTGCCCTTCTTGAATCAGCGGAAGGGAGAGAATGACCTTAGAAAAAGTGCTCTGACAGTGTAGAAAATACCCTTACTGATTAATGGACATGAAACTCACCTGTAACCTTGTTTGAATTTCATAATACAACTATGGTAATAATCCTAATGACAGGCCTAAGCAAAAAGTGCAGACCCAGATCAGACTGCTCTTGGAGGAGCAGTCTGATCTGGGTCTTCACTGTTTTTGTCTTTTGGATTCCTTGCTGGATTGTGAAACAAATTTATTAAAATTTTAGGAGAATTTCAAGAAGTCCTAAAGGTGTCCACATTTTTAGGATTTTTACTTTATTTATGGTTTGCTGTACAGAGGTCAATTTTGTTCGTTTGATTTGAGGTTTAACGTCCCTGTCAACACTGTAAAGGTCATTTTGGAGACGTTGCTTCCAATTTTTTGGGACTTTTACCCGACATTGAGATGAAATGACATCTCAAGCCCTGTCGCCCAATGAAACCAATAGGGCTTATTAGCATGGACGGTCCGCCTCACACCGCGGTTCCTGGACAGGCTTAGATCCTCTAAGCGGTTTACCAGTACTAGTGTGCGGGCCGGATTCAGCTCTGCGTGGAAGCATCATGCAGCCCATATAATATTTCTTCAAGCCGCTATGGGCTGGGGCCGTACAGAGGTCAAATATAGAAGGGAAAATGTATCTAACATAAGTTGTTGAAGAAGTAACCGCTCGTCACAGTGTATCCACTTCCCAGAATCCTTTATGTTTATTATTCTATGTTGTTGTTTTTTTCACAGACAAACAGAACTATGGTACAGTATGATCCTCTCTCAGAACAGCAGAAATACGAGATTAAACAACAAGTTAGAAGATACCTTGAAGGAGGTTTGGATGAAATTGATGTAAGTTTCATTGGTTTAGCTAGAATTAACTGCTATCTGCTTGGAACAAGGAAAGTCTAGAAAAAAAGCATGTAACTTCTGTTGATAAATTGCTTAAATATTAATGTTATGATTAAAATAAAATAGACATAAAGGGTTATTATGTCACATGAGCTGGGCCACGGCATTTCCTATAATTTACATATGCGCCCAGCGAGGACTCAGATCAGCCCGTGCATCTGCAAAGTCTGATCAGAGACTTTGTTGTGCACTCTTAAGGATAGCTAAGGGACCAATGCTCCACCATGCAGCAAGAGAAGTTTCTGGTCAGACTATATGGATGCGCAGGCTGATCTGATTCTTCGCTTGGCATACACATAAATTGTAGGAAATACTGTGCTCAGGCTCATATATCAACCCATCGCCCTTTTTTGACTTCATATTTTGCAAAATGCTCCTTTCTGCATAAGGATTTGTTTGTTTGATTTGAGGTTTAACGTCCCCGTCAACACTGTAAAGGTCTTTTTGGAGACATTGCTTCCAATTTTGTGGGACTTTTACCCGACATTGAGAAGAAATGACATCTCAAGCCCTGTAGGGTTTATTAGCATGGACAGTCCGCCTTGCACAGCGGTTCCTGGACAGGCTTAGATCCTCTAAGCGGTTAACCAGTACTAGTGTGCAGGCCGGATTTAGTCTGCGTGGAAGCATCATGCAGCCCATATATTTCTTCAAGCCCCTATGGGCGGGGGCATTTCTGCATAAGGATGGCCACTGGGTGGGGGTACCATGTGGTATTATCATATTTCTAGTTTATGTCAAAAATAAATTTTGGGAGCTTTATAAGTATATTTCCTTGTTATGTGTCTTTAAAATAGGTCATGGCTGATGTTAAATTGATATTTCATTAACCCTTCTCTTTGCTGAATATTCAGATTAACCACAACCCATTTCTGACTTTGAACCAATCAGATTACTTGATGTAATTTATTCCTACAGATTCATAAATTGAATGTCAAACAGTGTAGATCCTGATCAGATGGCTTCTTCAGAAGCCACCTCATCTGGATATACACTGTTTCCATAGATAGGGGTTGTCATGAACAGCATGATAAGAGTTAATGGGCTATTCTTTTTGTACCAAATAGAATCTTCCTCCTTTTATATATCAGGAGACCATTTCAAGATACAGGGGTGACAGGCTGTGATACCTTTAAACTTTTATTGGAAAATAGCTGAACTCTTTTCAAACAGTGTAGGCCCTGATCAGACGCCACATTCTGTGGCGTCTGATCTGAGCCTGCACTTTTTTCCAGGGTTTCCCAGTACAAAATGGGTTACATTGAAGTTGTTAAATTGCGTGAAAGAGCTGGATATTATCCAAAACATATTATTGAAGACTGATTTTATCACTGTTTACAATATTTCCATCAGTTTGTTTGTTTACAATATTTCCATCAGTTTGTTATTGCGTTGTTTGAACTATTGGAATAAATGTGGATAAGTTTGATGAAAGTAATTTCTGTGAGGTTTGACTTAATTTTTATCTTTTATTTATTTTTTTTGCACCCATATAATAGTCACACAGAGAGTGTGCTATGTTATTCGACATCATTCATGGCGCTATGAATATCCTTGCTCATTTGTCTGAACATCCTTTCCTGCTTACTTTGATTAATTCAAGGATTTCATTCCAATTTTTGCACATAGCCTTGGATAAAGATGCCTAACAAATATAATGAAGAGCTAATTTTCCTATTTCTTGTGTTGTAAATACACCACACGGCTCATTATAACACAGTTCATTATAACATGGTTAGGATATAACACAGTTTCAATATGGATCCCAAAAATGTGTAGATTATATAGAAAAATGACCATAAATGGTCATTTTTCCATATAATCTACACATTTTTGTATGAATATACTATGCATTGCGGAAAGATTTAGCAAATCGATCGATCCTAGCGCAAACTTGACATGTCAAATTGTGACGTGAGCCGTGTGTGAATGAGGGTATTTTTGGACGGAAATTTACAACAGTCATTAAAGTCTGTTTCATAAACGCGACGAGAGCGATAAATAGGAATGCTCAGCGGTTTACGGTCGGTTTCAGATTATGCCGCTCAATCTATTTCTCCAAGCCCCGACGGGCGGGGCCTTAGTATATGAAGTTTAAATCTGAAAATGATTATGGCGATGAATGTGTCAATTTATGTTTTATCAGCTATCGCCAGCTTTAAAGCCACGGACAGAAACCACAATTTTTAAGCTCTTTGTTGATATACACGAGCATCAAAAGCTCTGACAAGATCGGCATTGTGCGCAGGCTATAACCAGACATGGATCTTTCAAGCACTAACAACTTTATGGGTCGATTGTTTTTGACCCATTGTTTGTCAATCGACCCAAAGTTACTAGGCATAAAAACGCTTCAGTGCTGAAGTCCATGTGACTATCACTGATTTGCATAAAACCCATATAACTTATATATAGAAAATAGTAGCGTTAATTTTATCGCAGTAGGTTATCTATAGAATCTGGACAGGAACCATGGGTCGGGCTTGACAAATGTCGTAGACCCAACTCAGACGCCACAGAACACGACGTCTTATCAGGGTCTGGACTCTTTGCTTACAGAACAGCAATTAAGGATCAGACGACGCAAAACGCAGCGTCTGATCAAGGTCTACACATTTTGCTAAAAAAAACTTGAATTTAAGGGTTAAACATAACCTTTTATGTCCAGGACTATTTTCCCAGCCTACACTCGGAGACAATCGACCCACCGGTATTCAATGCCTTGATTTTTCATCAGCATGTTGATGAAATACCATTCAGAAAAGTTTTGAGATTAATTTTGGCGTACACTGTTGCCACGCATCCGGCTGAAAGAGCCATACAAACCGAAGTTGAAAATCTTAGCAAGTGTTCTAATGACTCTCTCTCTCTCTCTCTCTCTCTCTCTCTCTCTCTCTCTCTCTCTCTCTCTCTCTCTCTCTCTCTCTCTCTCTCTCTCTCTCTCTCTCTCTCTCTCTCTCTCTCTCTCTCTCTCTCTCTCTCCTCTCTCTCTCTCTCTCTCTCTCTCTCTCTCTCTCTCTCTCTCTCTCTCTCTCTCTCTCTCTCTCTCTCTCTCTCTCTCTCTCTCTCTCTCTCAGTCGATGGCTTTGTCACAGTCTTCTGTCGAGACAAGACAATCAACGAATGAGCACTCTGTATCTTGCTAAAAGAGTGAGTGAATGTTTGAGTTTAACATCTCACCAACAGCTAAGGTCATACGGCGACGGGGCCTCGGTTTAAAGACTCATCCGAAAGTCTGGAGAAGCCCCGGGATCGATCCTGCGACCCCTGGTTTACAAGGCGAGTAGCATAACCACTGTACCACGGAGGCTTCTGTCTTGCTATTAAGGAGACAGCATGTATGACGGATAGCATAGTCATGGCATTGAGCGTAGAGGAAAATCAGATTCTCCGTCACTGACAAAACCATAAGTACGAGCGTAGTCCTAACTCCATTGTTTGGTCAAAGCAAGCTGAAAGCTTCAGGTACCTTAACTAGAAGTATGGCGAACTAGTTCACTCTCACATTCTGACCATTTCATGGAAGACGAAGACAAGGCGGCTCTCTTGAATTCCCACATTCTGTTATTGTTAGGAACAAATGTGAGGCAATTTTCTGCCTTGGTTAAACTGCAAAGTAGTTTCACAGTTTCAATGACCATTTCGAGATCGTAACATGATAATCTTTATGACCAACGTTTCATCTTGCAACAAAATATCAATCATGGTTATACGTTAATAGGTCCTTCAATAAAACATGGTGGAACACTTGAAATTTTATCAGTTATTTTCTTACGTTTAGTTCTTATTTACATATGGCGGGAACTACCCTCTAATCAGAATCCTGGTCAGTTGCTTAAATTGGTTTCTGACATTTTGTTAACAAATCACAGGCCTAGTTTACATATAGCGGGTGTTTCAATCTATCCGTCGTACCAATGAGCCCATATAAAAGTGTCTTTTAGGCCTCTACACGGGCACAAGCGCGGAATATTTCTTTAAATCACAACTCGTTAGGCATCTGCTATCAGTGATGGCATCTAAAATGGTCCCAGAAGATCTCGTTGACATTTAAGGTCCACATGGAGTTCAGTGGGGACACCCGTTGCTCCTTAATTGAAGCGTCAATGGGGAATTCATACAGCATGACGTATACTGAATTTTGCAACTTTTTGCAAGAGGTGTAAGTTTCAAACTCTGAGAGTTTCTTTCCTGGATTTGGAAAACGAGTACACAGAACTTACAAAGTTGTGAGTCTTGTGGGAGCACTGACTCATTGAGAATTAATATCAAAGTAACGGAGGGTACCTCGCCAAGGTAGGTCTTTAATATATGTACTTAAAACCAGATACAAGATATGCAAAAATCTCTCTCAGGATTATACGTAAGCGGTTAACCAGTGCGCCCAAAACTGGCAACTGCTCTTCTTGAATCATCGGAATGGAGAGAATGACCGTAGGAAAGATTCCATGATCAATCTCAACGGCACCGACAGGTATCGAACCCGCGTCGTCCTGATTGCCAGTCAGACGCGCATCCGACTGAGCTACCGAAGCCGGACGTTAAGTGTTGGCTACTCGATCATGAGTGTAACTTTACCGAATTCAGTGCGACAGATGTGCATTCGTATGTGTTGCTAGACACAAAAATTATGAAAAGCAAAATAGATGGGAAGCCTAAATGAGAAAGTGTGAGCTAAAATATCTATATGGACCAAATCCCGCTAAAATGCATGCCGCATTTTTAACCGTTACCTCTTGGATATTTTTGTTCTGCTTTTACGGACCTTTAAAAATCATTTCACATATCGGGGCGATCCTTAATCAGAGTCGGGCGAAAACTGGAGTACTCGGAGAAAAGACACCTGACCTTCCGTTGCAGAACTTGGCGTTTCACATGTGATCCGAGTGGGGCTCGAATCACAGCGGTTAGAGACCCAAAGATTAAGAGTCAGCGCCCTTACCCATCAAGCCAGGAAGGCCCGGTTAATCACTTGGGCATAGTGTTTGTTTGATTTGAGGTTTAACGTCCCCATCAACACTTTAAAGGTCATTTGGAGACGTTGCTTCCGATGTTGTGGGGCTTTTACCCGACATTGAGATGAAATGACAAATCACGCCCTACTGCCCATAAAAACCGTTAGGGTTTAAGGAGAGGTCCGACTCGCATCACTTTTCCTGGGCAGGCTAAGACCTTAACTGTTTACCAGTACTCAATTCGGTCGGTTACAGCTCTGCGCGGAAGCATCGTGCAGCCCAATCTATTTCTCCAGGCCCCGATAGTGTCATTGTTTATATCTGCTATCCAGCACAATCTGAAGATGTACCTCTGTTTACCGCAGTCATAATAGCATACTGAAGGTTGTCTTTAACCGCAGCTCGAAGTTCGCTTGTGTGAAGAAGTTTTTTGATGTACTGAAAACACAATTCCACAGGGTTTAATGTGCGCGCAAAAACAGGCGTGAACACGTATTCAGTTCCTGCTTCCTCCAACATTACAACCATAATCTGTCCGACTCGGAACAGTCCCACAATATTTGAAACTACGTCTCAAAAATGACCTACACAGTGTTGAAGGGGACTTTAAACCTCTAAACAATCAAAAGAGGTGTATAGCACAGTTGTCTTTTCTAACCAGTTCTTCTGGATTTAAACACATATTTCCATTATTGTCATATGAATGCATGGCCTCGTGAAAAAAAAAAAAAATCAAAAACCGTATCTATATTGCTGGCCCCACCCACAATATTTGCGGTGTTGGGGTGGTACCGGGCTTAATGAAATAGATGGGCTGCATGATGCTTCCACGCAGAGCTAAAACCGACCGCAAACGAGTACTGGAACAGCTTCGAGGAGCTTAGCCTGTCAAGACAAAGTGATGCGTGTTGGACCGTCCATGCATGTACACCCTCTTAGTTTCATTGGGTGGCAGGTCTTGAGATGTCATTCCATCTCAATGTCGAGGTAAAAGTCACTCAAAATTGGAAGCAACGTCTCAGAATGACCTACATAGTGTTGACGGGGGCGATTAACCTCAAATCAAACAACATTTGCGTATGAAATACCGTATACTCCAACAAGCAAACTGAGTTTTCTGCCCGCGGAGAAATTCAACGGCTAATTCCCCCTTTGTCCATAATACATGGTGACAACAAGCGACAGTTCGCACCGCCCATCGGGGCTTGGAGAAAAAAAATGGGCTGTGTGATATTGTCACGCAGAGGTAAAACGGACCACACATGAGTACTGGTAAACCGCTTAGAAGGCTGAGCCTGCCCAGGCCAGACCGCCCAATGCATGTAAGCCTTAGGTTTCATTGGGCGACAGGGCTTGAGTTGTCATTTCATCTTAGTGTCGGGTAAAAGTCTCACATAATTGGAAGCAACGTCCCCAAAATGCCATAAATAGTGTTGACGGGGACGTTAAACCTCAAATCAATCAATCAACAAGCTAGTGGTTCGTCAAAATAAGGGCTGATGCTGTGGAGACACGTCTATGAAAAACTTGCGTGAAACGAAACGGACTATAGACAATCATCGGTAACGCTCTTGCACAAAACTACTTCTGATTGGTTATTATGCTTGAACAGTATGACGCAGTTATAAACAATCTGTGATTACGCGAGCCCAATAGATTGACACTTGTACGACTGTTTTGCTAGATCTTTTTGCAGTCGATAATAACATGGTTGTTTAACTAATGCGGTTTCTGCTTTGGACCCCAACAATGTTGTTATAAAGAGGTTGGGGTGTACATGATAAGGAGATTCTAACAAGTACGCAGAACACATGTTTCTATGGAGATACAAGAAAATTATCCAAAAGACATCCTCGTTATACAGGGGTTGTCATATTTAACAGGACAAATAGTGAAAAGAGTGCCTCTGAAACAGCAGTTCCACCCACAGAGGAATTTGCTCATGACATAAGGAAAAGAATTGCACCTAAGGAACAAATATTTTTTTCTTTTTAGCATAGCCTATTGAAAAGGGAGATAGATATATTTTGAAAGAGTTGTTTTCCCTTGTGCTGTAACCAGACACCTTTAAACTTTTGCTTTTCTCTTTCAGATAATCAATGTTCGACAGATCCAGGGGACTTTTGAAGCATTTAGAGAAGTTCATCTGTAAGTAATTTAAAATGATGACGTTTTCCCATAATGCAGTGAAACAATGATAGCTGGAATTTACCATGTCTGTTTTGAACCCTTTCTTCCGTTGCTAGGGAAAAAATACCAAGACTACAGATGTTAATATAATAGGATAAGCTAGGGAGAATGTTCTTATTTTATCTAATATGTTCTAGAAAGGGTTATCCTTTGGAAGCAAGGTATACACCGCAGAACTGAAAAATATAAAGTGTACCTGTTTTCTGGCCAGACTAGCTAGTTTCCCCAATTAGGCCTCATCAGTGACGCTCAAACGCTTCTCCTTCAGGTATACACTGTTTGCAAAGAAGGGGTTATCTTGTTAAGTAGGACAAATGATTGTACAATTAAATTTCATACTTCTTTGTTGACAGCAACATCCACTCACCTAATTTAGCTTCAGTATTCATAAGAAAACTTGCCCTTGCAGTTTGAAGGCAAACGCATGATTTCAGTAAATAATCTAAATAACCTTAAGCTTACGTTCTTTCTGTGTCTTCAGCACCTCCAATATCTGTACCATAAAAGCACCCATGATAGAAGAATTGCCCCTGTGAAATTTTATGATGGTCTGAAAATCCTACATTCAGTTATCTACCTTGGTAGATTATGCATGGCTTATACAGAGGATCTTACAGGAGTGTTCATGTATTGTTGAATTTATTAAACGAGTTGAGGAAAAGGGATAAAATGCGAGGCTTTGCCGAGCATTTTATCCCTTTTCTTCAACGAGTTTAATAAATTGTCGACATAGAGAATCTTACATGAGTGCTCATGTATTATTGAATTTATTAAATGAGTTGAGGAAAAGGGATAAAATGCGCGGCTTTGCGGAGCATTTTATCCCTTTTCTTCAATGAGTTTAATAAATTGTCGACATAGAGGATCTTACATGAGTGTTCATGTATTATTGAATTTATTAAATGAGTTGAGGAAAAGAGATAAAATGCAAGGCTTGGCGAGCATTTTATGCCTGTTCCTCAATGAGTTCAATAAATATAATAATACATGACCACATATGCAAGATTCTATTTATCATGACATTAAAACATAATTTTTCACGGTTGTTTTACAAAATTGTCAATATTCCATCATAAGCAAATGCGACCTTGCTAAGGATGTCATACCTGACACTTTATGGGGCATATCTAACTAATTTGCATTAGTTAAGGATGTCATATGATAAAGGTTTATAACTGGTCAGGGAGTAGTCTCTTTATCTCAGTGGTTAGAGTACTGAACCTTCACAAGTGGTCCGGTTTTGATTCCTACTACAAGCAGGAATTTTGAAGCCATGTCATAAAAAGAGGCCCAACAAGTATTTAAGCTAGTCTGTTTGTTTGGATTCTTTATTAATTGACTATCCTGTATTGATCCCCACTCATCCGTATTAACACCAGGTCAACCAATATTAACTGAGGTCAAGTGAGGTCAAGTGAGGTAAAAATAAATCAATAATCATGTTTTTTTAGCTCACCTGTCACGTAGTGACTAGGTGAGCTTTTGGGATCAATTTTTGTCCGTCGTCCATCGTGCGTGCGTCCATCCGTCCGTCAAATAAGTATATCTCTAATACCCCATGGCCAATCTTGATCAAATTTCATGTGACGTATCATCAGATGGGGGAAAGGCTGCATAAGGTTTTTGGGCTGATCAGATTGGAATTCTGGTTGCCATGGCAACATATAGCTCCCACAGACTTATAATGGGAAAAATTTAAAAAATCTTCTTCTCTGAAACCACTGGGCCCGGAACTAAGATATTTAACATGTAGCAACGGCAAGTGGTCACCTACATAAATCCTGCCAATCATGCCCCTGGGATCCAAATGGGCCAAACCCCGGGGCCCCTAAGCGCCCATAGACTCTTAATGGAAAAAAAAAAACCTTCAAAAATCTTCTTCTCTGATACCATAGGGCCCAGAGCTTAGATATTTAGCATGTAGCAATGGCAAGTGGTCACCTACATAATTCCTGCCAATCGTGCCCCTGGGGTCCAAACGGGCCACACCCTTGGGCCCCTAGGTCCCATAGACTCATAATGGAAAAAAAGCTTAAAAAATCTTCTTCTCTGAAAACACAGGGCCCAGAGCTTAGATATTTAGCATGTAGCAACGGCAAGTGGTCACCTTCAGAAATCCTGCCAATCATGCCCCTGGGGTCCAAATGGGCCACGCCCCGGGGCCCCTTAGCTCCCATAGACTCATAATGGAAAAATGCTTCAAAAATCTTCTTCTCAGAAACCACAGGGCCCAGAACTTAGATATTTAGCATTTAGCAATGGCAAGTGGTCACCTACATAAATCCTGCCAATCATGCCCCTGGGGTCCAAATGGGCCACACCCCGGGGCCCCTTAGCTCCCATAGACTTATAATGGAAAAAAGCTTCAAAAATCTTCTTCTCTGAAACCATAACGCCCAGAACTTAGATATTTGACAAGTAGCAACGGAAAGTGGTTACCCACATAAATCCTGCCAATCATGCCCCTGGGGTCAAAATGGGCCACACCCCGGGGCCCCTAAGCTCCCATAGACTCATAATGGAAAAAAAAGAACTTCAAAAATCTTCTTCTCTGAAACCACAGGGCCCAGAGCTTAGATATTTAGCATGTAGCAATTGCAAGTGATCACCTACATAAATCTAGCCAATCATGCCCCTGGGGTCCAAATGGGCCACGCCCCGGGGCCCCTTAGCTCCCATAGACTCATAATGGAAAAGGGCTTCAAAAATCTTCTCAGAAACCACAGGGCCCAGAGCTTAGATATTTAGCATGTACCAATGGCAAGTGGTCACCTACATAAATCTAGCCAATCATGCCTCTGGGGTCCAAATGGGCCACACCCTGTGACCCCCTTAGCTCCCATTGACTCATAATGGAGAATAGCTTCAAAAATCTTCTTCTCTGAAACTGTGAAGCACAGAGCTTAGATATTTAGTATCTAGCAACATAAAATAGTCACCTACATAAATCCTGCTAACCCTGCCCTTGGGATTCAAATGGGCCACACCCCCGGGCCCCTCAGCTCCTTATACTTATAATTGAAAAAGCTTCAAAAATCTTCTTTTTCCAAAGCCATAAGGCCCAGAGCTTAGATATTTAGTGTAGCAATGCCAAGTGGTCTCCTACACTAATGATTTTCTGGTACACAGGTGAGCGATATAGGGCCATTGGGCCCTCTTGTTTAATTGTGTCAATTAATAAAATTGTCATTTATCAAGTAATTTCGCATTGACCCAGTTACAGGTCCTCGGTCAGCTGCATTGGCCCTTGTCCTTCGGCCTCGGGCCAATGCAGCTGACCTCGGACCTGTACCTGGGCCAATACGAAATTACTTGATTAATAACATTGTTATTATTGTTTGTTTTCAGACAAATGGAGAAAGAGATAGAGGAGAAATTAAGAAGTAAATTTGCTTTGATAGACAGAACAGATCCATCTGCTATACAGGCTGCTCAACAGGTAATAATTGAAAGTTCATATACAGTCTAACCTGTATTAAGCAAGCACCTCTGGGATATTCAAAAAGGGCTTGCTTAAGACAGGTGCTTGCTTAAAACAGGTGAATTTTAATGCATTTTCCTGGAACTGAATGCCTGCTTGCTTAAGACAGGGTGCTTGCTTAATAGAGGTGACCACTAAGACAGGTTTGACTGTAGTTTACATCCAGCAATCCAAATTTGAGTCACCTTGTACGTTGCATTTCAGGAAGAGATTGATGGTTTATCAGTCACCCTCTATATTGATTGCATTGTAATGCATTGACCTGATAAAGATATGCTATCTCAGGACAAGTGAGCATTATCCGGTCAACGTGACATTGCACTTTTACGAATTAACCGGACTACTGGAAAAATGACAAAAATAGTATTTTTACTGGAAAAAATGAAAAGATTACTTGAAAAAAAAAAATATTATAGGAAAAATATAGTCAGCTGATACTAAAAATATTGACCGCCAGAATGCTGGGACACACTGTAGACCATCAATAATTGATCAGAAATTGCTAAGAGTGCACAAGGGGATAAACTGATAAATAGATTATACCAGGTAAATAGAATACCAGATTTGTGTCATTTGATATCAAGTTTATCAGGCTCGGCTGCGAGAATGCATGTAGAATCGCTCGGCAAGCCTCGCGATTCTACAAGCATTCTCGAAGCCTTGCCTGATAAACTTGATATCAAAAGACACCTGGTTTTCTCTATTTATTGAATCAATGCATTCATTAAGGGTCATTAGCACATATCCTTACATTTTTGTTAGCACAGCCTCATGGTGACAAGTCATAAAAATTCTGTTCATATGTTTGCATCAGTAGAGGTTTTCTTCTCTTCTGTACAGTTTTCATATAACGTATTTTTAGTATAGAGAATTTTACACAAGCCTCTGGCGAGTTTCATAAATTTTGTATGGAATGACCACAAAATTTAATGTAGGGTACTGTTTATCATATAATAATTTTTTTACATGCTTTTCAGTGAAATATAGAGATTTCTCAGTGAAATCGAAATCGATATTGTCACTGTTTGAAACAGTGACAATACGATTTTTATTTTCACTGTTTGTGAATTCGATGTTTCTGCGAAAAATTTTACATTATTTCTTTGGATGTTAGATGTCAATTAGGTAAACGTTATATTTAGTGTCAGAAATTACGTTGATGATGTATAGTGTCAGAAATTACGTTGATGACGTCACTTTTAGCACCTACACAACGTAAATAAAGCATGCGATGCCAGACAAGCGTAGCAACTGCGGAAATTATTTGAATGCAAATTTCAAACAAACCATTTGAAAAAGTAACATTCTAAGCTGTTTTTCAGGTGCAAACTTTCACTTTATACCCAATATTATACCTAGGTAACATGCTGAACACCTCTAAATCAATGCGAAATCGCCCTGGACAAAGTTTAATCCCTGTGATAATGGCTGTTGCTTTGAAAATGCGTTACAAATTATAGTTTAAAGCATGAAAGAAACAGAAAATTTGACTGTTTTAGTGTAAGATCAATTTTTATTTCACTCATGAACACCAAAAGTTCTACTTTTGATGTTCATTCAGGGAAATAAAACTCAATCTTACACTGAAAGAATCAAATACCCTCTATTTAATTGAAGTTTATGCAGTGACCATGGTTGTTTTAAATGTCAGATCATTTTTGGGTTTGTCTGTATAAAAAGTAACCTATGGATTATGTCCACAATTGATGTTTGAAATAAAAGGAGTTGTCTTTTCATCAGTGTCAGTATCCAATCTTTATCATAATTTATTAATTGATTATCCTATTAATTTATTAATTGATTATCCTATATTACACAAGGTCAACCAATATTCAAAAATCATAAATCATGTTTTTAATTGCGTCAGTTAATTAAATTGTCATTAATCAAGTAATTTCGTTTTGGCCCAGTTACAGGTCCTCGGTCAGCTGTATTGGCCTCAGCCTTCGGCCTCGTGCCAATACAGCAGACCTCTGACCTGTACCTGGGCCAATACGAAATTACTTGATTAATAACATTAAAGTAATGGTATTTTCAGTCTGTTCGACCAGTATCTATTGCTTCTAGTGAGTTTGATATGCTTAATTCACTGACACAAGACAGACAGTCTGGTCTGGGAGAGTTGACATCTCAAGTAATTCTCACAAAAATATTGTATTTCACCTGTCAATAGTTGTATCAAACAGCACTTGTCCATCTCTCAGGTATGATCCACAGTTACATGATGATAATACACCTATGCGACATAGTTCATTTTTTCACCTCTCCAAAATGGCTACATTTCTGATGAAAATCTGTGATATTGTTCTTATTTATAAAGCAAACATAGGTTGTTGGTGCTCTTTAGAACCACCTCATTGAGGTGGTTCTAACGAGTACCCACAACCTACCGGTATGTCTTGGAACAGAAATAAGAAAAATATTGTATACCCCCGTAAACCCCAGTTTTCTCTCTCTATATATATATATAAAGTGGGTTTTAAGAGGTGTTCATTTCATGGGCTTGTCCACGTGATGTATTGAATGCCATATATAATGTCATTTTCACAAAGGTAGTATATAACACTGATCCAAAAGCTACTTTATGCTGCACTCCCCTGTGTTTAAGTCGTGGTATTACAAATGTTAACATATTGCACTTGTCAGTATCATATCAAATTGCACTCACCAAAAATCATGGCATATTGCAAATGCCTGTATGTTAGGCAGTTTTTGTTTGTTTGATTTGAGGTTTAACTTCCCCGTCAACACTGTAAAGGTCATTTTGGAGAAGTTGCTTCCAATTTTGTGGGACTTTTACCCGACATTGAGATGAAATGACATCTCAAGCCCTGCCACCCAAAGAAACCAATAAGTTTATAAGCATGGACGGGCCGACTCACACCGCTTTGCCTGGGCAGGCTAAGATCCTCTAAGCTGTTTACCAGTACTTGTGTGTGGGTCGGTTTCAGCTCTGCGTGGAAGCATCATGCAGCCCATATATTTCTTCAAGCCCCGATGGGCGGGGACGTTAGGCAGTGCTTATATCATATCGTATGGAACTTGTCATGGTTTATACCTAGTAATATATGTTGTTGTGTTGTTTAGTCATATAATTTTGTGCATTATGATGGTTGTCAGCAGCTAAATCATGCTTAACCCATTTAGTACCAGAAACCCCAAAAGGGGTACCTTGGCAAACAGTGCAGGCCCAGATCAGACACCACAGAACGCGGCGTCTGATCAGGGCCTACACTGTTTGCAAAAGGTTAAGCCATTCTCTGAATAAATTTCGAAGAAAACATAACCTGACACCTCTAAATTTCAAAATGGACTCCTGCCATATATAAGGTGGAAGATTCCATTTGGTACAAAAAGGGTTAACTTGCATGTAATCCAAGTAACTATCAATATAGCACTTGCTTTCATTCATTTTCAACTTCACTATATCAGTCACTTGAAATCATTATGCCATTGTACAGTAATGGTCTGTATCTCAAGACCTGTCCAGCCAGTGAACTACAGTTTTTCCATATCTCAAGACATTATTGGACAGTAGACTGTGTTTATCTGTATCTCATATTAATATCTATCAAGCTCTCCCAAGACCTTTTGGCCTTGCACTATCAAGCCATTCTACTGCACTTGTCTGTATATCAGGTCACTACCGAACAGTTATATTGTACTTGAATGTATTTGAAGTTAAATATCAAACCATTGCACTGTACTTGTCTGTTTCTAAAGTGACTGTCAAGCCATTGCACTGTACTTGTCTGTTTCTAAAGTGATTGTCAAGCTATTGCACTGTACTTGACTGTTTCTAAAGTGACTGCCAAGCCATTACACTGTACTTGTCTGTTTCTAAAACGGCTGTCAAGCCTTTGTACTGTACTTGTCTGTATCTAAAGTGACTGTCAAGCCATTGCACTGTACTTGTCTGTTTCTAAAGTGATTGCCAAGCCATTACACTGTATTTGTCTGTTTCTAAAGTAACTGTCAAGCCTTTGTACTGTACTTGTCTGTATCTAAAGTGACTGTCAAGCCATTGCACTGTACTTGTCTGTTTCTAAAGTGACTGTCAAGCCATTGCACTGTACTTGTCTGTTTCTAAAGTGACTATCAAACCATTGCACTGTTCTTGTCTGTTTCTAAAGTGACTGTCAAGCCATTGCACTGTACTTGTCTGTTTCTAAAGTGACTGTCAAGCCATTGCACTGTACTTGTCTGTTTCTAAAGTGACTGTGAAGCCATTGTACTGTACTTGTCTGTTTCTAAAGTGACTGTCAAGCCATTGCACTGCTTTTGTCTGTATCTAAGTGACTGTCCAGCCATTGTACTGTAGTTGTCTGTTTCTAAAGTGACTGTCAAGCCATTGTACTGTAGTTGTCTGTTTCTAAAGTGACTGTCAAGCCATTGTACTGTAGTTGTCTGTTTCTAAAGTGACTGTCAAGCCATTCTACTGCACTTGTCTGTATCTAAGTGACTGTCAAGCCATTGTACTGCACTTGACTGTTTCTAAAGTGACTGTCAAGCCATTGATTGCACTGTACTTGTCTGTTTCTAAAGTGACTGTCAAGCCATTGCACTGCACTTGACTGTATCTAAAGTGACTACGAAGCCATTGTATTGCTTTTGTATATTTCTCAAGACAAGATCAAGCTGTTGTAATGCTGTTGTATCTCAGATCGCCACCAAGCCATTGTATAACACTCTATTTTTTTTTTTTTTGATTTTGGTTTTATGGCACTTTCAAGAGTATTTTGCTCATATTGAGTCGATCGTTAATCAGAGGTGGGTGAAAACCGGAGTACGAGGAGAAAAACCACCTGACCATCTTTTACAGAACTTAGCATCTCACATATGACCCGAGCGAGGCTCGAACCCACCGCGGTGAGAGACCTAATGATTAAGAGTCAGCGCTCTTATCCACTAGGCCACGGAGGCTTGTTTGTCTGTATTTAAGTGACTATCAAACCATTGTGCTACACTTGACTGTGTATCTGAGGCCAGTTGTTCAAAGCATCGTTAGCTTAACAAGCTCATTAGTGGTCATATTGTTAACTCTTCTAGCATCTGCAAAAGCTGCTCACATTTTTTCAGCAAAAATTTCAGCATATTTGCCATATTTAATGATCAAAGTTTTAATGATACATTAACTAACGACGTCGTTAGTTTTTAACAACTGGCCCCAGGTCACTACCGAAAAGTTATATTGCACTTGAATGTATCTCTAGTCACTACCAAACCATTCTACTGCACATGCCTATATATAAAATAACTGTCAAATCATTTTGCTACATTCTTCGGTATCCCAAATCATTGTATAACTCTTGTCAATGACAAGTCCACAATCATACCATACAAGACAGTTATCAGATATTTGGTACAGTACATATCACAGGTGGGGCTCTGTACTTGTCAGCCTATATACTTTGGCCCCCGCCCATAGGGGCTTGAAGAAATATATGGACTGCATGATGCTTCCACGTAGAGCTGAATCCGGCCCGCACACTAGTACCGGTAAACCGCTTAGAGAATCTAAGCCTGTCCAGGAACCCCGGTGCGAGGCTGACGGCCCATGCTAATAAACCCTATTGGTTTCATTGGGCGACAGGGCTTGAGATGTCATTTCATCTCAATGTCGGGTAAAAGTCCCACAACATTGGAAGCAACGTCTCCAAAATGACCTTTACAGTGTTGACAGGGACGTTAAACCTCAAATCAAACAAAAAACAAAACTCTTGTCTATGACAAGTCCACAATCATACCATACAAGACAGTTATCAGATATTTGGTACAGTACATATCACAGGTGGGGCTCTGTACTTGTCATCCTATATACTTTGGCCCCCGCCCATAGGGGCTTGAAGAAATATATGGGCTGCATGATGCATCCACGCACAGCTGAATCCGGCCCGCACACAAGTACCGGTCAACCGCTTTGAGGATCTAAGCCTGTCCAGGAACCCCGGTGTGAGGTGGACCGCCCATGCTAATAAACCCTATTGGTTTCATTGGGCAACAGGGCTTGAGATGTCATTTCATCTCAATGTCGGGTAAAAGTCCCACAAAGTTGGAAGCAACGTCTCCAAAATGACCTTTGCAGTGTTGACGGGGACGTTAAACCTCAAATCAAACAAAAAACAAAACTCTTGTCTATGACAAGTCCACAATCATACCATACAAGACAGTTATCAGATATTTGGTACAGTACATATCACAGGTGGGGCTCTGTACTTGTCATCCTATATACTTTGGCCCCCGCCCATAGGGGCTTGAAGAAATATATGGGCTGCATGATGCATCCACGCACAGCTGAATCCGGCCCGCACACAAGTACCGGTCAACCGCTTTGAGGATCTAAGCCTGTCCAGGAACCCCGGTGTGAGGTGGACCGCCCATGCTAATAAACCCTATTGGTTTCATTGGGCAACAGGGCTTGAGATGTCATTTCATCTCAATGTCGGGTAAAAGTCCCACAAAGTTGGAAGCAACGTCTCCAAAATGACCTTTGCAGTGTTGACGGGGACGTTAAACCTCAAATCAAACAAAAAACAAAACTCTTGTCTATGACAAGTCCACAATCATACCATACAAGACAGTTATCAGATATTTGGTACAGTACATATCACAGGTGGGGCTCTGTACTTGTCATCCTATATACTTAACCCTTATCCTGCTGAACACAACAACCCCTACCTTTGCAAACAGTGTAGATCCAGATCAGATGGCTTCTAATCAGGATCTACATTGTCATGCATTTTGTGATTTGAACCAATGTATTTTATCAAGTAATTTGATGCATAGATTGGTGTGGCTAAATAAATTTATTCAGCAGGATAACAGCTAAAAGACAGGAGCAGTCTGATCTGGGTCTGCACTGTTTGCTTAGACCTGTCTATCCCACTACTTAGGATCATTACGTTAATGCTTAATAAAAATTCTGCCATATACCTGACATCATCATATAACATCACTTTTCATTGCCTCCCCAAATGACAAGTTATCTTCTAATTAACTATGGATCTTAGCCATAGTATAACAAAAACCTGTCATGTTTATAGAGACAGAAGTTTATTTGATCATCTACCTTAAATGACTGATCATTGAGTATATTGATTAGCTCCTGTCCTGCTCAATAAATTAGTTTAGTCACACCCATTTCTGACTCTCAACCAATCAGATTACTTGATGAAATTTATTCTTACAAATTCACAAACTCAATGTCAAACAGTATAGATCCTGATTCAGAAGCCATCTGATCTGGATCTACACTGTTTGCAAAGTTAGATGTTATCATGATTCAGGGGAACAAAGGTTTATTCACAAACCACTGCAATGTTAGGTTATTATTCCTGAGGGCAGAGCTTGTAGTATAGAGCATGTCCCTGGTAGAGCAAATATGTCCCTGGTAGAGCAAATATATTAGAGGATTATTCCAGTGGGCAGAGCTTGTAATATAGAGCATGTCCCTGGTAGAGCAAATATGTTAGTGGATTATCCCAGTGGGCAGAGCTTGTAGTATAGAGCATGTCCCTGGTGGAGCTAATATGATAGCTGATTGTTCCAGTGCCCATAGTTTGTAGTATGGAGCATGTCCCTGGTAGAGCTAATATGTTAGCTGATTGTTCCAGTGCCCATAGCTTGTAGTATGGAGCATGTCCCAGGTAGAGCTAATATGTTAGCTGGTTGTTCCAGTGCCCATAGCTTGTAGTATGGAGCATGTCCCAGGTAGAGCTAATATGTTAGCTGATTGTTCCAGTGCCCATAGCTTGTAGTATGGAGCATGTCCCAGGTAGAGCTATTATGTTAGTTGATTATTCCAGTGGGCAGAGCTTGTAGTGTGGAGCATGTCCCAGGTAGAGCTAATATGTTAGCCGATTAATCCGGTGGGCAGAACTTGTAGTATGGAGCATGTCCCTGGTAGAGCTAATATGCTAGCTGATTATTCCAGTGCCCAGAGCTTGTAGTATGGAGCATGTCCCTGGTAGAGCTAATCTGATAGCTGATTGCTCCAGTGGGCAGAGCTTGTAGTATAGAGCATGTCCCTGGTAGAGCAAATCTGTTAGTCGATTATTCCAGTGGGCAAAGCTTGTAGCATGGAGTATGTCCCTGATAGAACTATTATGTTATGATTATTCCAGATGTTAGGTAATTACTCTAGTGGGCGGAACTTGTAGTATGAAACATGCTCTTGGTAGAGATAATAAAATGATCAGTATTGGATGATATGAAATTGAATTTGCAGGCTGGCATTCCCATTGGTGATGATGGTGTTTTGGTGGGTGAGCCTGATGGGCAGAGTTTTGGAGTGGGCGTGGCTCCCAGGTCAGCGAAGGCGGAGCCATCATCAGTTGTTCAATTGAAGAAGAAAGAAGAAGACAGAAAGAAAAAGAAGCTTAGTAGAGACACCAGAAGGTAGGAAGAAAAATGATATAAAATACTTAAATAAAGATTTTGCTGAGCAAATCTTTATGGGATTTGGGGTTTCCTCTGGTTCAAGAAGGGCAGTTGTCAGTTTCTGGCAAAAAGAATGTACACTCTACTGGTTAAATGCTGAGTGTGTTCAACTGATTGGCTAAAAATGATCTTAAAAGAGTTGAGAAAGCTGTTGAATACTAAACCAGCAACCAAACCTCACACCAGTAGTTTCATGACACTTCACTGCATAGGAAAATTAGCCATTGGATAGGACATGGGGGAAAATTCTTTCCTCGGAGTAAACACCTCTTGATAAGGGAGACAACAATATGTTTAAGGAAACATCTCCTCCTGAAGGTGTGTTTATTCCTCTTAAGGGGAATGGATACACTTACAGGGGAGGTAACTCCTGCAGAAGTATTTTTGTTTCCCATATCAACAGAGGTCAACTCTAAAAGGAAAGAATTTGCTCCTGAGTGGCAAATTCTTTCCTTTGAGTGTAGACAACTTTTTCAAAACGATCGAGATTATAGAAAAGTGAACAGGAAGTCCTGAAAGTTGTCTCTCTTTGGAAAATGGCAGAAAAGTATGCCGGGTGTACCCATGCCTTAAATGGTTGTGCTTCGATATTTACATGATTTGGACTGAGATACCATTTTTCTTGAGCGATTCACAGTAGAGTAACAGTTATGCTTTCAAGGAAGTTGTCCCTTTCAAAAATATTTTATATCCCTTATCAATGAGGGCCTTTCTGTTCTAGAAGAACAAGATGCATTTGTGAAATGCTGACACACCCTAGACAGTGTCAAGGTCACAAGAGCAAAAATAATGGTACCAATTGAAAGGTTTTGTCACAAGAAATGCATGTGAAATATGAAAGCCCTAACGCTAACCAATCAAAAGGTATGGCCAATATTCAAGTTTTTAAAGTAAAAAATTATAATATCACAAAGGTCTTGTGACAAGAAATGCACATGTGAAATATGAAATCCCTATCACTTACCAATAGAAAATTATGAACAATGTTAAAGTTTGAAAAAGTAGGGTAAACATCAAGGTCAAGGTCGTAAGGTAAAAAATTATAATACCACCAGAAAGGTCTTGTGACAAGGTATATGCATGATACATGTATATGAAAGCCCTATGAGATATCAAAAGTTATGCCCAATGTTAAAGTTTTTGATGACAAACAAACCAAGAAACAGATGAAAGACAGACCAAAACTACTACAAAATCTTTGATTCTGGGGGCATAAAAAAAAAAAACGCTCCTTAGGAATAAGGCTAAATCCCTTTTTAGAGAGGCTTTTGTTTAATGATCTAAAAAGGATGTTATGGAGAAAGTTGAGTCCTTATAAAGTAAAAATGTCAGTAAATACAGTAGAATTTCGATGGCTCGAACACCGATGGCTCGTTTACCATGGATGTGTCGAACCCATTCTTGAGGCCCTAGCGAAATCCTCTACATAAGAAATAGTGGGGGATAATTAAGGAGATTTTAGTCTTTTATCTTGCAAATGTATGTTGTGTGTACTCATTAGAATCGCCTCGTTGAGGCGATTCTAATGAGTACACACAGTATACATTTTCATTATAGAACGCCGAAAATATGTCTAAAAGTATCTCGTTATGCCTCCTGGCAGTAACCCTCAGTGGCTCAAGCAACCCCTGTCTCGAACAGATTTTGGTGGTCCCAAAGGTGTTTGAGCCATTGAAGTTTGACTGTATGTCTATTGTGTCCATACCTCTATTATCCCATTTTGCACTCAAAAGAATATTTAGAAAATAGGTGAACTTTTGCAAACAGTGAAGGCTCTGATCAGGGTATGTACTTTTTGCCATTGTATCTGTTTTGGGGATTCCTGCATAAAATTGATTATAAATTGGTTGAATTATTAACAGTCCAGTGACTGGGAGAGGTGGCAGTCCAGCTCAGAGTGGGAAAGGTGAACGAGAGGTGAAGTCACCACATACTCCACAGGAGAGACGAGAGGAAGAGGACCGCACCACACCAACTAGCTCCGCCGGTGGTTCACAGTCCCAGAGACCAATCAGACCAAGGTACCACTAGGAGGAGTGATGGGATTGACCTTTATCCTGCTGAATAAATTAATTTTGCCACACCCATTTCTTATTTTCATCCAATCAAATTACTTGATATATTGTATTCATTTCATTTCGCAAACTGAATGACAAACTGTAGATCCTAATAGATGGCTTCTTCAGAAGCCATCTGATCTGGATCTACACTATTTGCAAAGGTAGGGGTTGTCATGTTCAGGGGGATCAGGGTATAAAAATTGTTTTCTTTATTTCATGTTAGATAATACCTTGTAGGTACTTATAAGAATCCCTTCAGTGAGACGATTCTAGCAAGTTCCTAGAATCTAAGGGGGTGGTTAGGGGCGTGTTACTTGCGTCACTGGGGCATCCATCTGATATTGTCTTACAGTTGGACAAGGCCTGCTTTCCTTGCAGCAGGTAAGGGTAGAGGGGGAGTGTTGTTATTTCTTCTGTTTCTACACTTCCATTCATTTTCCTCTTTCTCCTCTGCCCCTCACTTTCATCTCCTCTACCATCTCTTCTTCCTCCTTTCTCCCTTTCTCTGGGAGATAACACAAAATGACCCACAAGGGATGACGTGTCGTTAAAAGTAGAAGTAAACAAAGATCAGGAATCGATACAATTAACTTACTCCACCCATCAAAGACACCAAAGGGAAAGAGTGAGTGAGTTTTAGTTTTACATCCCACCAACAGCTAAGGTCATACGGAGACGGGACCTCGGTTTAAAGACTCATCCGAAAGTCTGGAGAAGCCCGGAATCGATCCTGCGATCCCTGGTTTACAAGGCAAGTAGCGTAACTACTGCACCACGGAGGCTTCTAATCAAAGGGAAAGAAACACAAACATTAAGCGACCAGACCATAATGGAAACCTAAACAAAGGAAGGCCATAAGGACAGTTACTTTCCCACAAAATGCTCATATGGCCATCCAAAATAAAAAGACACAAGTGATACACACAGTAAGTAACAAACAACAACATAAATAAATTGCCACAGAAGAACCGCCTTGGAACGGTCAGTGGAAAGATTTCCACTGGGGGGCTTTAATCGATTTTACATGGCCACAATCCTCGCCCTTACTTCCGTCGCGATTTAGACAAATAAACCTAAAACAATCAAATCAATCCTAGAATGTATGTTTTAATGCAGAAATAAGAAGAAAACAAATGACAGTCATCTTTGTCACTTCTTCTTATCTTGGTTTCCTGAGACGTAATCTTCATCAGTGCCCTCAGGATGTAAAAGAGGCAGCATATTAATGTCTTGTTTGCCCAATCTTGGAATATGGCAGTTGTATCTGGGACCCCAGTGGAGTGGTCCTTAACAAAGAAATTGAAAAAGTTCAGAATAGAGCTGCTAGATTTGCAACAGGCAATTTCTGCTTTGAGACTGGAATACTTGGAAAATTAAAATGGGAGTCTCTCAAGAAAAGGAGGAAAGACAGTAGGCTCACCCTTTTTATACAAGGTCTAAGCTAGCATTCCAACAGATGACCTTGTCCCCCCGGCTAGGCACTGTAGAAATCACCATTCATTGGCGTTTCAGACCCTTACTGCAAGAACTGACATTTATAAAGAATCGTTCTTCCCCAGAATCATTAGAGATTGGAATGCCCTTCCCGATTCGATTATTTCGACAGCTGAAGGTGCTGATGACTGTGTAACTAAGTTTACCTCTTTGATTAGAGCTAGGGATTAACTTCCCATATCACAGGTCCTGGTATATGAATGTCATTTGACATGTCACCAGTAACAATTTTGATTCTGATTCTGATTCTAAACAGCTTTTAGAGATGACTGACAATATGGGCTGAATGCCTTCTCAGTTGATTGGCTGAAACTTTCAGACAGCTGATGTAATGTTAATAATACGTGTGAATATGTAGCACAAATCTGAAGAAGGCGGGATTGCACTGGTATAGATTTTTGACAGTCACTAAGCTTCGCCTTAACATTGTGTGTGGAACAGAAATTTACCGGTATTCTATATGCTGAATATGATATGTGGTTTCTTTGTTCTTCTACAAAACATGTCACTTGTGGCGCAAAGTCTTGTTCCGTGTGTCATTGTGTTTTAACATATTTGCACTTTTTTTGAACTGACGAAAGCTGTCGTATTGCTAGGCTGCTAGTTGCACGGTTGTAGATAATATTCCAAGAAACAAATGTTGTAGATATTTGTTAGAATTGCCTCAGCGAGTCAATTCTTACAAATGTTGTGGATATTTGTTCGAAAAAGATGTTGTATTGCTAAGCTGCTAGATGCGCGGTTGTATTTAATATCCCAAGAAACAAGTATTGTGGGTATTTGTTAGAATTGGTTTCTTGGAGTATTTTTGGAAAACTGTCCTTTATTACCTATTATACTACTCCTTATTAGGAGTCTTCAAATTGGCAAATTTGCTACAGCGGCAAATTGTTAGGGAAGAAATACTGTCGTTATAGCGAGAGTCCTCTGTGGTTTTAAAACAAGAATCAGTCTTAATCCTTATCTTGCTGAATATTCATTTAAGCCACACCCATTTCTGTCTATCAACCAATCAGATTACTTGATGTAATTTATTGCTACAAATTCATAAACTGAATGTCAAACAGTGTAGATCCTGATCAGATGGCTTCTTCAGAAGCCATCTGATCTGGATCTGCACTGTTTGCAAAGATAGGGGTTGTTGTGAACAGCAAGATAACGGTTAATTTTATCTGGTCTTAAGGAGAATGGGCAAACATTCAGGGGAGGCAACATAGGGGTCAACTCTTAAATGAGGAATTTGGTCCTAAGGAGCAATTTCTTTCCTTTAAGAGTAGAGCCCTTTTTCGTTGGGACTGAGCCTATAAAAAATGAACAGGAAGTCCCTAAAGTTGTCTCCCTTTGAAATCTCCCTTTGAAAAATGGCAGAAAAATGTGCTAGGTGTTCCCATTCCCCTTAATAGCAGAATTTTACTGTACATTAACATTTAAGCAGGCAACATAGTGACTTTTCACTTCAAACTGTAATACAGAAATTGTCCCAGTTGCTGGGTAAATACTTATTGTAAGCCTAAAGGGAGCTGATTCATTCATGCATGCCAAAACCCCTGAATAGGGTAAATAGCTTTTACAAGGGAGCTAATTTATTCACATATCCATGAAAATAGTACACTTTCTGTAAGGAAGTCAATTCTGTCACCTTTGTATCCGTGTGTTTAGCATGTACCATAATGATCATAAGTATTGGGACAGATAGGCCTAAGCAAACAGTGCAGACCCAGATCAGACTGCTCCTTCAGGAGCAGTCTGATCAGGGTCTACACTGTTTACCATTCCATCTGCACCTTTTGGACTCCTTGCTGGATTTTGTAACAAATTAGTTAAAAATTTAGGAGAATTACATTAAGTCCTTGAGGTTTTCAAATTTTTTTGTTTTTTACGGGAGGATATTTTTGGTATGATGCATACTTCTTGTCTGTGTTTTCAGCACCCCACCCAACAGAACAAAGGCATTTGAAGAATTTAAACAGGAGAAGGGCAGTGAGATCAATAGAATTCTTGTTGAGAATAAAGGTAAATATTTGTATTCTTCGTACATTTAACCAACTTTGTATGGGAAAATCCAAATTGGGACATTAGCAAACAGTGTAGGCCCAGATAAGATGCCGTACAGCACAGGATCTGATCAGGGCCGTCACAGTTTGCAAAAAGTTTAACCATTATGTAAATAAATTGCTGAAAATTACTTGACACCCCAGAATTTCAAAATGCTCTCCTACTACAGTAGAACTTCGATGGCTCAAACACCGATGGCTTGTTTACTATGGCACAGTCAAACCCATTCTTGAATCCCTGGGGAATTTCTCTATATAAGTAGTAGTGAGGAAAAATTTAGGATATTTTCATCTTTTGTCTTGCAAATGTATGCTGTGTATACTCAATAGAATCACCTCAGTGAGGTGATTCTAATGAGTACACACAACATACCTGAATGTTATAGAACACTGAAAAGAAGTCCAAAATTATCCCAGTTATGCCTCCCGGAAGAAGTCCTCAGCAAATGTATGCAGTACACACAACATACCTAAATATTATAGTACACTGAAAATAAGTCCAAAATTATCCCAGTTATGCCCTTCTGGAAGTAGCCCTCAGTGGCTTCAACTACCCCTGTCTCTAACAGCTTTTCCTGGTCCTTTAAGAGTAGACCCCTATTTCAGTGGGACACGTCTTATAAAAAAAGCTAAATGGAAGTCCCGAAAGTTGTCTCCCTTTGAAAAATGGCGAAAAAATCTGCAAAGTGTTCCCATTCCCCTAAAAAGTGCAGAATTTTTCAGTCTTATTCAATATAAATTAAACAACCTACCATATTTTCCAGAATAAAATGGACAGTCCACTTTGCCTGGGCAGGCTCAGATCCTCTAAGTGGTTTACCAGTACACCTGTGCGGTCGGTTTCAGCTCTGCGTGGAAGCATCATGCAGCCCATCTATTTCTTCAAGCCCTGATGGGTGGGGGGCCATTTGGGTGTCTGATATTGTGTAATAGAATGGATCAGGAATGGACTTGGAATGAAATTGGACAACAGGAAAAGTAACAATTTCCATCACATTCAGCTGCTGTGAAAATCCCCTGTCACTAACAGCTTTTCCTGGTTCGAGCCATTGAAGATCAACTGTATATACAAGGCAGAACAAGTGTTAACCCTTGTCCTGCTGAGCCTGGATATGTCTTATCTTTCAAACAATGAAGATCCAGATCAGATGGCTTCTGAAGAAGCCATCTGATCAGGATCTACATTGTTTGTCATTCAGTTTATGAATTTGTTGCAATAATGTGCATCAAGTAATCTGACTGGTTGATAATCGGTAGTGAGTGTGGCATATATGAATATTCAGCAGGACAAGGGTTAACATGTTATAAAGAAAACAATTTTCTATCATCATCTTTTTCAGAAATTCTGTCTGCTAAGAAGAAGAAATATTCTGAGCTTGCTCGCTCTATTAACCAGACTAAGACAGAAATAGATGAATCACGAGTAAAACTAGACAGATTGAAAGATGAGAGAGAAGCTGCAGGTATTTCAGTAGAACAGCAATGTTTAACATACTTCCCACATTTTTATTTTTTCACCAGACAATAGTGGTTGGGTATTATGTTATGCTTTCTGGTGTCCATCCTAACGTCAGGCAGAACCATACTTTTTACCTGATCAGATTTTCTTACAGCATTCACCAGACAATAGTGGTTGGGTATTATATTATGCTCTCTGATGCCCATCCTTGTGTCAGTCGGCCCATACTTTGTTTCTGATCAGATTTTCTTACAGAATTTCTTCATCATCGTCATCAACAGATTTTGACGAACGTGCAGGTACAGGGGAAACATCCACATATGTGGGCCCCCTTCCAGGTAGCTGGCTTGCTGCATGCATGGCAGATCTTACACCAGATCTCCAGACTTGTCAGATTTTGCATAAATACAGTAATATTCCTATATTAAGATCACATTTGGGACAGTTCAAAAGTGGTCTTTCAGACCACTTTTGAACAGTCACAAAGGTGGTCTCTGACCAGAGGACACTATATGCAGAAAACACAAAGGAAGACTAACTGTAGCCTAATAAATAAGCTTTTAAAAACAGAATTAGTCTTAATTTTAGGTGGTCTTAATAGCGGAATTTTACGGTATATCAGTTTGTGTGGTGGGCAAAATATGTCACTTTTTGATACAGTTATAACCACTGTCATTTCCCAATAAATGGTTTTTGGCTTGTTTTTATTTTACTATATGAATAAAACTTCAGATGTATTGACTTCTAAAAGTAGCAGCACTATTTTAGCTATTCCAGTTCTTGAGTTACCTGCCCTTGATATATGTGAAAAATGTGTTTTTAATGTGATTCAAACCAAGCGCATGGATATTAAATGGATATATTACGATAGTGATTGTGTACAGTAGAACTTCGATGGCTCGAACACCAATGCCTCGTTTACCATGGATGAGTCGAGCCCATGCTTGAGCCCCTAGCGAAATCCTCTACATAAGAATTAGAGGGGGATAATTAAGGAGATTTTAGTTTTTTATCTTGCAAATGTATGCTGTGTGTACTCATTAGAATCGCCTCGATGAGGCGATTCTAATGAGTACACATAGCATACACTTTCATTATAGAACACCGAAAAGATGTCTAAAAGTATCTCGTTATGCCTCCTGACAGTAACGGCAGTGGCTCGAACTACCCCTGTCTCGAACAGACTTTCGTGGTCCCAAAGTGTTCGAGCCATTGAAGTTCGACTGTATATTACATAGCAATCAGTAATGGATAAAACTTCATATGTATGGATAAAACTGAACTTACAAACTTACATGCCCATCGGGCATGGAGAAATAGATTGGGCTGCATGGTGCTTCCACACAGAGCTGAATCTGACCACACACAGGTACTGATAAAACCACTTAGAAGGACTAAGCCTGCCCAGGCAAAGCCGTGTGAGCCAGCCCGTTCAGCTACCCCCTTTACTGATTTCTATGTAGTATACACAATTATTATGTAATATACATGAATCACAGTAAAAACACAAAAAATTATTTATCCCTGATTATGTCTCCACTGTGGTTGAAAAGACGAAAAGTCGCTTCCATTGCTGTTACAGACGAAATTATACTTAATAAGAAAATAATCCTATTAAAGTTTAATGAAAAATAGTGTTTTGGCCATTAGCTACTTCACAAAATGGAATATCTTGATGAAATTTTACACATGTACAAAACACTAAAAGAAACAAATGTTTGCCTGGTATGATCACTATGAACATTTTGGTTCTTGCCCTTGATATACATGTATATGAAAAATGGTGTTGGGCCTTTATCTCTTTTGCTGCAGGTAATAGATGAATGTAACTTCACAGATATATTGAACACAGAAATAACCATACAGTGCTTACCCTGGCTTTTTCACTTTTGAGTTATCTGCCCTTGATATATCTGAGAAATTGTTTTTGGCCTGCATTTCTGTACTATATAGCACAGGTTGATGCAATTTTACAGACATTACTAAACACACTTATTCCAATAAATCGAACATTTACCCACCAAAAAATGAAAATTTTCAGATAAAAATTCTGATAGTTTTCGTATTTCTGCTCAAAACATAGATTGTGGGTACTCATTAGAACTGCCTCAATGAGGTGTTTCTAATGAGTACCCACATTCTATGTTTTTGAGCAGAAATTATACTTTCCTTTAAATGTGAGTGAGTTCGAGTTTTACGTCCCACCAAAAGCTAAGGTCATACGGAGACCTCCGTTTAAAGACTCATCCGAAAGTCTGGAGAAGCTTGGAATCAATCCTGTGACCCCTGGTTTACAAGGCGAGTAGCATAACCACTACACCACGAAGGCTTATAAATGTAGAACTATGCAGGCAAAAATATGGAAAGAGTAAAAATGTCAGAAATATTTAAAGGCATTTTAGTTTGTCTTAACTCTTAAAAGTTAAAACACAATCTGATGACCTGCCAGTTTTCAATACAATTTTTCTACTGATAATGCATTTACACGTTTGTTTTGTTTAAAACATTGTTTTTTAATTAACTTCAATTATATTTTAACTAACCTCATTTCTTCTCCTAATTGTTCAAATCTAACGGCATCAATAATTAACAAATCGTTAAACTTTGATAATTTAATATGGCAAATATACATATTTTTTGCGAAAAAAGTGAGTAGCTACTAATTTTTTTATGCCCCCAGAGAATCTTTGATTGTGGGGGAGGGGGGGCATATAGTATTTGCCCTGTCTGTTTGTTTGTTTGATTGTTTGTTTGTTTGTCTGTTTGTTTGTCTGTCCATCAAAAACTTTAACCTTGATCATAACTTCAAAAGTATTTGACCTAGCCCCATGAAACTTCATACACTTATTCACCATCACAAGGGCAACATTCTGACCAAGAGCCATAACTCTATTGTCATTTTTTTGCCTGAATTACCTCCCCTTGAAATTTTGCAAAACTCTCTGTTTGTCTGTCTGTCTGTCCGTCACAAAAACTTTAACCTTGATTATAACTTCAAAAGTATTTGACCTAGCCCCATGAAACTTCACACACTTATTTACCATCACAAGGGCTACATTCTGACCAAGGGCCATAACTCTGTTGTCATTTTTGGCTAAATTATCTCCTCTTGAAATTTTGCAAAAACTCAGAAATTGGCTCCCATGGGGGCATTGGTCACCTATAGTGACAGCTCTTGTTTTTCAGCAAAATTGCAAGAATTTTAGATATTGTACTTGGTAGAATATGGTGTATGAATGTCAATTGACGAGTCACCAGTAACAATTCTGATTCTGAGAACAGTTAACAATTTGTCCACTAACGAGCTCATTAAGCTTATGATGCTTTGAACAACTGTACAAAATTAACGATGCCATTAGTTAATGTTTTGTTAAACTTCGATCATTTAATATGGTAAATATATTGATATTTTTTTGCTGGAAAAAGTGAGCAGCTTTTGCAAATGCAAAAACTGCTCACTTTTTTCAGCAAAAATACCACAGAATTAGGTATTGTATTTACTAGAACAGTTTGACCACTCACGAGCTTGTTAAACTAACGAAGTATTGATGCAATTTTTTCATGTATAGATTCCAAAGGGTATGTACCTAACTGTGCACTTAGTTTTTTTTTTTCAAAATTGTATAGAACAATTGTGGTGAAAAATCTACCTAATAAGCGCATACTCGGTACGAAAAAAAAAGTAGCCAGGACACATTACAGATCAAGTTGAATTTCAACAGAGGGGTTCACCACATATACCTATATATATGATTGTCTGGGTCAAAAAATGCACCAAAATTATACATGAAATCGTTAGGAGGTTACCGTAAAGTCAGTGCTTGTACATTTTCTTTCCAAAAATAGCTTCAGTGTGCACTTATATGAGCATGTGCAGTAAATAGGACAAATACGGTATTTAGATAGTGTTATTCCTTCAGGTCCACAGTATAATGATGATGGAGATGTTATTATCAGTGAAGATGAATTCTTAGAGATCAAGAGATTACGAGAACAGAAAACAAAATATAAAACAAACTTTGACGAATTGAAAAATTTGAAGGCAGAGGTTCAGTATTGTCAGAGATTGGTGGATCAGTGTCGACAGAGGCTTATTCAAGGTAACTGCTACTTGTAAGCTTCTGGAGGATTACCGTAAAGATCTTAAAAATTCAGACACCTTTCGGACATGATCTAATTCTCCTAAAATTTTAACAAATTTGTTTCATGATCTAGCAAGGAGTCCAAAAGGTGCGGACGGAATGGCAAACAGTGTAGACCCTGATCAGACTGCTCCTTCAAGAGCAGTCTGATCTGGGTCTGCACTGTTTGCTTAGGCCTATCTGCCCGTAATACTCAGGATTATTACGGTACAAATCGTCCGCTGGGTATACGATTTACATACTATATCAAGCCATAATTTCGATATGCATGTTGATCGGGCAACATTATTCGTGGATGTTGATCATTAAATTTTCTACAATCTCCCTTACACTGATTCAAGAAGGGCATGTTTTCAGTTTCTAGGAAACGATTTGCACTGAACTGGTTAAAGGTGCATTATTGAGCTATCGGTAAAAAATGCTTCCAAAAATAAAATACATATAGCCGGTATTTTTCTTTAAAACAATACAAATGAATGCATTTTATGCAAAAATGCGAACAATTATGATGACACATAAACGAGTTTGAGAGGGATTCCCTGACTAGGTTTCGAACACTAGTTTGATCTATTTTTAGTTCGTGACAAAAATAGAATCCCCATATATGACGCTATGCGACGCTCATTTCTGGCCTTGTTTGCTTAGGCCATGCCTGAATTGGAAAAAAATATGACACTGAATACCATGCCATAAGTAACGACACTCAGAAAAGATACTGCCGCCATGTATGTGTAAAGTGACAGATTTATTTTTAGAACAGAAATTCCAAACACATGTTCAGAGCCAAGGGTAAACACGAATGAAAACGACCATTTTCACAAAGTTCTGAAGCTGTATTTGGCTCCAAAAGTGTACACATGACAAAGTAGTATGAATTGAAGATAAAAACCAGAAAAAAAACATTTTGAGACCCAGTAGCTCCATAATGCACCTTTAACAGCTTAAGTATGAGCCTACCCAGGAAGTGTGATTGGGTAAACTGACCAGTTTGACAGGATTGTTGCACCCCCACCCATCGGGGCTTGGAGCATAGATTGGGCTGCATGATGCTTCCGGGCAGAGCTGAAAACGACCAAACTTGAGTACTGGTAAACCACTAAGAAGGTCTCTAAGCTTGCCCAGGAAAAGTGATGTGAGTTGGACCGCTCTTTTAACAATGGAGGTTTCTTTGGGTGGTAGGGCTCGAGATGTCATTTCAACTCAGTGTCGGGTTAAAATCAAGGTTTGTGGCACTGTATTGAAGTTTCTAACATGTGCTTCTGAACAGGTTTTAGAGATGACTGACAATATGGCCAGAATGATTAAGTACCTAGTCCTCCTTTGATTGGCTAAAACTTTCAGACAACTGACATAATGTTTATAACATTTTTGAATATGTTACGTAAATCTGAAGAAGGTGGGATTGCAGTGGTATAGATTTTTTGACAATCGCTAAGCTCCGTTCCCACTTTCTGTGTGAAGCAGAAATTTACCAGTATTTAATATGCTGAATGTGGATTACAGCTTCTTTGTACTTTGACAAACATGTCACTTGTGATGCAAGTTCTTGTTCAGCTTGTCATTGTTTTGACATATTTGCACTTCAATGAGCTGATGACAAATGCTGTATTGCTAAACTTCTAGTTGCATGGTGTGTGCATGGATTTGACATTAGATGTGCAAGAAAAAATGTCTTTTACTGATACTTTTCACTGTTCAGATGGTTTTAGAACGTTTTTATAACTGAAAGTAAGGGAGTGTTTCTTTTGTAATGTTGCAGAGTTTGATAACTGGTATGCAGAGAGTTTCCTAAACCAAGCGGACGAGGCTCAGTCGAGCGTAGCTGCTGGTCATGGTGTCAGACCAGGAATATTTATCCCATACAACCCCAATGCAATGGTAAGTACTGCAGTTTGCAGACCCTTATCAAGTTTTTGCCCCATATTTTTATTTTTAGAAAGTGGGTGCAATTGGCAAACAACAGCACTGTAGGTAATACATGTACATCCAAACCTTTTCATTTTCTGGCGAAAGAATGTGCACTAAACTGGTTAACCGCTTACTTATAAGTCTGCCAAGGAAAAGTGTGGATAGGTAAACTGACCGGCTAAAAATGACCTAAATAGTGTTGACTGGGCTGTTAAACTCCAAAACAAACAAACAAACAAACCTTTTCATAACATTACTGTTGAGGTCAAAAGCAGATACCTTATTAGTTAACGCTTTGCATGCTGGGTATTTTTTTCCATGGCCTAGTGGATATGAGCACTGACTCTTAATTATGAGGTCTCTGAGTGCTGTGGGTTCTGCCAAGTTCTGCAATGGAATGTGAGATGAGTTTTCTTGAGGTACTCTGGTTATTGTCCAACTCTGATCATCAACTGGCTGATGAGATCTAGATCTATTAAATTTAATGAAATTCTGCTTCTTAGACCGTCTCAAATTAAGACTAATGCTGCTTTTAAAAGCATACTTAGAAAGTTTTCGTTATTCTTTGTGAATTTTGAACTTGGTGTCCACTAGTAAGAGACCTCCTTTGAGACTGTTCAGAAGTGATCTTAAAAGACCACCTTGGGGACTGTTCAAAAGTGGTCTTAAAGACCACTTTTGAACAGTCCCAAAGGTGGTCTTAATATAGGAATTTACTGTTACAGTATCAAACGTTATTGTAATGTTTATTCTACAGATTGAAGATGAACAAGAAAAGTTTGACCGTCTTCAGATGGATTTGTTATTGAACGACCCTGAGTCTACTGCTTTCTATAATGCTCAGATGAGAACACACAGAAGGGTAAGTCACCTTTTGAACAACCCAGACTGTACTTCAGCTCTGTAATACACAAATGAGAACACAGAAAAGAGCATGACACTTATTGGACAGTGCGGAATCTATAGCTTCCTGTAATGGTGAGAACATAGAATAATAATAATAATCAACCTTATTTATAGAGGGTAAAACATTTAGTACTAGTACTAATCTTCCATATGGCCCTCTTTTTCCTGGGTAGGAACCAGTACTAAGCAATGTGGATAAAGTCTCTAGCTCAAGGAAACAACACTTGGCACTTGCCGGGATCAAACCGGCTACCTCTCATTCTCAAACCCGATGCTTTATTACTGCACCACAGCGCTCCACTTATAACTATTGAATGACTAAGACTCTTTATCCTTCTGTAATGCTCAGATGAGAATGCAAAGAAGGGTCAGTCACTTATTGAATGACCCAGACTCTGTTGCTGTCTTTAATGATCATATGAGAACATAGTAAAGGGTCATTTCTGTAATTATCAGATGAGAACATGGTGAAGGATCAGTCACTTATTGCATGACCCAGACTATATGTCTTTCTGTGATGTTCAGATGAGAATGAAGAGAAGGGTCAGTCACTTATTGAATGACCCAGACTCTGTAGCTTTCTGTAATGATGAGATGAGAACATAGTGAAGGTCAGCCACTTATTGAATGACCCAGACACTGTAGCTTTCTGTAATGATCAGATGAGAACGTAGTGAAGGTCAGCCACTTATTGAATGACCCAGACACTGTAGCTTTCTGTAATGATCAGATGAGAACATAGATTAGTGAAGGGTCAGTCACTTGTTGAATGACCCAGACTTTGTAGCTTTCTGTAATGATCAGATGAGAACATTGTGAAGGTCAGCCACTTATTGAATGACCCAGGCTCTGTAGCTTTCTGTAATGATTAGATGAGAACATTGTGAAGGTCAGCCACTTATTGAATGACCCAGACTCTGTAGCTGTCTGTAATGATCAGATGAGAACATAGTGAGGGTCAGCCACTTATTGAATGACCCAGGCTCTGTAGCTTTCTGTAATGATTAGATGAGAACATTGTGAAGGTCAGCCACTTATTGAATGACCCAGGCTCTGTAGCTTTCTGTAATGATTAGATGAGAACATTGTGAAGGTCAGCCACTTATTGAATGACCCAGGCTCTGTAGCTTTCTGTAATGATTAGATGAGAACATTGTGAAGGTCAGCCACTTATTGAATGACCCAGACTCTGTAGCTGTCTGTAATGATCAGATGAGAACATAGTGAAGGGTCAGCCACTTATTGAATGACCCAGGCTCTGTAGCTTTCTGTAATGATCAGATGAGAACATTGTGAAGGTCAGCCACTTATTGAATGACCCAGACACTGTAGCTTTCTGTAATGATGAGATGAGAACATAGTGAAGGGTCAGCCACTTATTGAATGACCCAGACACTGTAGCTTTCTGTAATGATCAGATGAGAACATAGTGAAGGTCAGCCACTTATTGAATGACCTAGACTGTAACTTAGATAATAATAAAAAATCCTCAAATGTACTTATCGTAATGATCCTAAGTATTGGGACAGATAGGCCTAAGCAAACTGTGCAGACCCAGATCAGACTGCTCCTGAAGGAGCAGTCTGATCAGGGTCTACCCTGTTTGCTATTCTGTTTGCACCTTTTGGACTCCTCGCAAGATCCTGGAACAAATTTGTTAAAGTTTAAGAATTACAGAAAGTCAAGGTGTCTGAATTTTTAGCATTTTTACGATAGTCATCAGTAAATTAATGTGTTTCAGTTGATAACCTTGTCCCATATTTCTTGGTGCTCTACTTAGTCAAATTATAACCAACAGGCGAGTGCCTTCCTTTGGCCGATATTCACAAGCATTTGCAAGTTATTCAACAAAAAATAAGACAAGGCATTGCATCGTCTACCAGCTCACAGTTTACATGTAATGTCAGGCCTTATTTTCACTGAAAAATAGGGAGACAAAAACTTAAAAAATGACATGCTTAGAGTTTGAAGGATTAACATTAGGTTTTGTTATGTTGTCCACAGAAAACATACGAGTCAGCGATGTCTCAACCACAACCAGCCTTTAGACGACAGCCAGGAACTCCGAGAAGAACAATTAGAAATCAACCTCCAACAATGTTAGAAGTGTCTAATTAGTGAACGTCTAACTTTTATACAGACCTTTTATGATAGTAAACACATTTATTGTGCCTGGCTTGGATCTCTAAGGAGAAATGATCCAGTTGAAAAGAAGATTTGTCTTATGGGAAAATGATTTACTTCCATTCTCATAGGGCCCCAAAGTAAAGCAAACAGGGGCCAGTTGTTCAAAGCATCCTTAGCTTAACGAGCTCGTTATTGGTCAAATTGTTAACTTTTCTAGCCATTACGTTAACAAGTCCGTGAAAATGGCACCCCTCTAAACCCCACTTTATATAGAGAAAACTGGGGTTTACTGGGATATACATTATTTTTCATATTTCTGCTCAAAGATATAGGTTGTGGGTACTTGTTAGAACTTCCTCAATGAGGTAGTTCTAACGAGCACCCACAACCCATGTTTGGAGTATAAATAAGGAAAAATATCACAAAATTTCATATTTAAGCAAAATAACCATTTTGGAGATGAAAAAATGCACTACCGGTATGTTGCACAGGTATGTTGTCGTAATTAAATTCAGTATCTAAAATTCTAGTAGTTTTGCTGAAAAATTGTGAGTAGCTTTTGCATATGTAAAAGCTACTCACATTTTTTCAGCAAAAATATAACTCACATAACTCAAATAACTCACATAACTGGAACACCGGAACAGGCTATCTAGCCTCTGAAGGTGCATTCTGGTAATAATCTCTGGGTTTTGGTCCGAGGTCATAATTCAGTATCTAAAATTCTAGTATTTTTGCTGAAAAAATGTGAGTAGCTTTTGCACATGTAAAAGCTTCTCAGATTTTTTCAGCAAAAAATATAAGCATATTTGCCATATTAAATGATCAGTTTTAACAATCTGTTGACTAACAATGTCGTTAGTTTTGAACGACTGGCCCCAGAAGCATATTTTCAAGTTTCAAGTCACAACCCTAAAATCTTTTTTTCCTTGTCAGTTTGGGCCATCAGTTGTGGCCTTCTTCAGAACTTTCGGGAAGAAGGTCACAGTTGACAGAAACTGTCAAGGTACCGTAAAAATACTAAAAATTCGGACACCTTGAGGACTTGCTATAATGCTCCTAAAATATGAACAAATTAGTTTCATGATCCAGCAAGGAGTCCAAACGGTGTAAGTGTTTCAGGCCTTGAAAATTCTTCAAAATTTTTATGTTAACGCATGACAAGGACATGCAGGTTTTTGTAAATTTTATAGGGACTAGGCAAAAATGTCACTCGTCCTCCAAAACTTTTACTTGTCATGGCGAGTGGACGAGTAGAATTTTCCAGTCCCGTGTATAAGTGCATTAGAATGGGATAATTATACTAAAATTGTCATTTTGGGTGATAAAACGGTCACCTAATGTGGAACTGCGATGGCGCAAACACCGATGGCACCTTTACAATGGCTATTTGGAACTTGTTTTCGAGTCCTTAGGAAAAATTTCCCATACCTGCAGATGCTAAAATATTTGGGACAATTTGCTTATTTTATCTTGAAAATGTATCTTATGTGTGCTCATTAGAATCACCTTAGGCAATTTTAATGGGTAGACATGACATACGGTAATGATCCTGAGTATTGGGACAGACAGGCCTGAACAAACAGTGCAGACCCAGATCAGACTGCTCCTGAAGAAGCAGTCTGATCAGGGTCTACACTGTTTGCCATTCCATCTGCACCTTTTGGACTCTTTGCTGGATCGTGGAACAAAGGAGCAGTCTCTATAAGGCTGTTTTCATGGCCACAACCGATTTCCTTTAAACTTTGTAGCTTCAAATTGGTACATATGGACTGTCTGATGGTGAATTTTTAGACTCTTTGGTCCACTGGTTTTTGCTGTATACACTATTGAAGTGGGTGGGGTAATGTCACCCCATCAAGGGTATACCAACAAAAATGCTATTATTTTTGTTCAAAGTGCATGACTGGAGGCGATGTTTGCCGTATGCTTACTACCCTTTTAGGCATAACAGCCGGTGATAACAGTTTTATAAATATCAAACAAGAGAAGAGTTTATACGCGCTTGTAAGTTGTACCCAAATATCAGTAATTTTTATTCCCCAACTTTACGAAAAACCACAACACCTTTACAGTTTTCAACTTATTTCAAAGATCTTTCATAAATATAATGTTGATGTAATAGTCATTCTAGGTATATGTCAGAATTATTGTTAGTTCATAAAACTTAAAGAGTTACCTGCCCCTGAAATTGGATTTACCCATTTTTTTAAATCGGAGTGCATTTATCCGTTAGTAGTACTCACAACTTCATTTGAAAGTGAATAAACCGATTCCATGCAAATATTATTAAATAGATGTGGACAAGAAAGTCATTTGATTTAATAGTGCATGCTAGTACTTCCTTTTTTGGTTATTTATGAACTCTTAATTGCCAGGTGCAAATGGAACATTTGTCAACTGTCAAACATTATTGACCACCAAAGCAGGTATTGCTCATTTGTGGAACCTCATTTAGACTCATACTGTGCTTAAATATAAGCCTGTATGGTCTCACGACATGTTTAAGAATTTGTTAATTTACTGATCTTTCTCTGAATCGCTAGATGTACTCCATGTGTCAACAGCAGCATCATAAACAAAAACAATATGTTCCCGGCTTGGTTTTGCTTCACTATTTTCTGTTTTGTTCCGGTAATATCCCAAATACCAGAGAACAGAAGCCACATGTGCGCAACATCCCACGGTACAAGCTCCACTTCTGCACCCACAATACCATCCAGTGATTGGGTTCAGTCCTTGTGTATATTCAACCCACATGTTATATGTTTTATTAGACGTGTGGCGAGAACGTATCTGTGCTTTCAGAACACCATCTTCTTCTTTGTGTGTCATTATCTCATATGATCCATTGTCGTCAAAATGTTTATCTGTGTAGGATTTGGCTTGTTTCAGCTGGTAAATACCCAGTTTCAAATCCCTGAGTTCATCCTCAGTCATCTCTGGGAAATTGTCAAGTTTCTCATCATCGGTCTTTTTCAAAATAACCCGTTTTTTATCCCAGCCATTTTTTGTCGCGCCTGCTATTAGCATGGCGCGATATAGGTGCCCAGTTTTCCGTCCGTTCGTTCGTCCGTTCGTCAAGGCGTCAACATTTGCGACCACCCTAGCGTTCACCCTAATGGTCAAGTTTATTTCTCAAGAACTATAAGAGCTTCATTAATGATACTCGGTACAAACTTGTATCTGGGGATGACAAATTACATGCAAGCATCCATATTTGACCTTGACCTACATTTCACGGTTCGCTGACTTTGTAAAATATTGCGACAACCCTAGCGTTCACCCTAATGGCAGCTTATTTCTCAAGAACTATAAGTGCTTCATTAATAATATGTGGTACAAACTTGTATCTGTGGATGGCAACTTGAATGCAAGAATCCATATTTGACCTTGACCTACATTTCATGGTTCACTGACTTTGTAAAATATTGCGACCACCCTAGCGTTCACCCTAATGGTCAAGTTTATTTCTCAAGAACTATAAGAGCTTTATTAATGATTAGGGCCCCGCACTGAAAGTGTGGGTGCCCTATAGTAATCACTCTGTCTGTCCGTCCACAAATTTCTGATAGCGCTGCCGGGGCCCTAGTCAGTTTTTCTTGGTACAAACTTGTATCTTGGGATGGTAACTTAAAAGCAAGCATCCATATTTAACCTTGACCTATATTTCATGGTTCACTGACTTTGTAAAATATTGCGACCACCTAGCGTTCACCCTAATGGTCAAATTTATTTCTCAAGATTTATAAGAGCTTCATTCATGATATTTGGTGCAAACTTGAATCTGGGGATGGCAACTTAAATGCAAGCATCCATATTTGACCTTGACCTAAATTTCATGGTTCACTGACTTTGTAAAATATTGTGACCACCCTAGCGTTCACCCTAATGGTTAAGTTCATTTCTAAAGAATTATTAGAGCTTCATTAATGATACTAAGTACAAGCTTGCATTTGAGATTGGGATCTTTTAATAAGCATCTATGTTTGACCTTGACCTACATATCATGGTTCGATGACTTTGCGCCCCCACAGGCGCGACATAGCCTTCGGCGGAATTCTTGTCACAACCTTATCCTGCAGCTTAGTTGGAGTTTTTGCTAGGGCCATCATTATTCTAGCAATTACTTTGCCTGAATCTTTGCTTGTTACCAAAGGTAGTCTAAATGCATTGCACAATGAGCAAACAATCCTTACATAGTTGCCAACATATGGTATTTGACTATTGGGCATTGTGTTGCTAAGGGCTTTCCACTTTTTAATTCTCCCATTAGCTGATTCGACAACCCATCTCACCTTTGTAGCTAGCCTTGACTCATTCGCCTCTTCAGGCGTATGTTGCTTTTGAGATTTGTTTAGGAAGTGAGGCATATGAGAATTGATTCCAAAATCCTTTAGTATATCTATAGCATCCCTGAAGCCGCGGTCTACAACGAGAACATCATCTTCTTCAAACCAGTCAGTAATATTTTCTGCATTAGTCTTTAACATGTGTTCGGTAATCTTAGCATCTGTGATTTTCCCATCTGCAAGATATGGTCCCATCACAGTCAAAATGTAACCATCAGTGGCCACAAGCATCATAGGTTTCAGCAAAGGCTGTCCTTTATGTACGGAATAAGATATTCTCTGAAATGAGTAGTTTCCACTCATCCCAATATATATGTACGTTCCATCAGCCACTGCGACTGCAACATCAGAATTTAAATCCCCAAATAGGACATTTGCAAAAGTTGATATATGATTCAGGGATGTTACAGAAATACTAAAGGGTTATGAAATCAATTCTCATATGCTTCACTTCCTAACCAAATCTCAGAAGCAATATACGACTGAAGAGGCGAATGATTCAAGGCTAGGTACAAAGTGAGATAGGTTGTCGAATCAGCTAATGGGAGAATTACAAAGTGGAAGGCCTTAGCAACAAAATATCCAATAATAAAATACCATATGTTGGCGACTATGTAAGAATTGTTTGCTCGTTTTGCAATGTGTTTAAACCACAAGGACTGAACCCAATCACTGGATGGTACTGTTGGTGAAGAAGTGGTGCTCGTACCGTGGGATGTTGTGCTCATGTGCTTGCTAGCATGCACTATTAAATCAAATGACTTCGTTGTCTACATCTATTTAATTATATATGCATGGAATTGGTTTATTCACTTCCAAATGAAGTTGTGAGTACTACAAACGGATAAATGCACTCTGGTTTATAAAAATGGGTAAAATCCAATTTCAGGGGCAGGTAACTCTAAGTTTTATGAACTAACAATAATTCTGACATATACCTAGAATGACTATTACATCAACATTATATTTATGAAAGATCTTTGAAATAAGTTGAAAACTGTAAAGATGTTGTGGTTTTTCGTAAAGTTGGGGAATAAAAATTACTGATATTTGGGTACAACTTACAAGCGCGTATAAACTCTTCTCTTGTTTGATATTTATAAGACTGTTATCACCGGCTGTTATGCCTAAAAGGGTAGTAAGCATACGGCAAACATCGCCTCCAGTCATGCACTTTGAACAAAAATAATAGCATTTTTGTTGGTATACCCTTGATGGGGTGACATTACCCCACCCACTTTAATAGTGTATACAGCAAAAACCAGTGGACCAAAGAGTCTAAAAATTCACCATTAGACAGTCAATATGTACCAATTTGAAGCTACAAAAATTAAAGGAAATCGGTTGTGGCCATGAAAATAGCCTTATAGAGACTGCTCCTTTGTTAAAATTTTAGGAGAATTACAGCAAGTCCTCAAGGTGTCTTAATTTTTTAAATTTTTATTGTTCCTCTATTTTTAAGAAAATTGAAAAGATGTCTCTACTTTATCTTCTATAAGCACTATAAGAAATCCCAGGTGGCTCAAACTACCTATGTCTCAAACAAATTGCCATGGTCCAAAAGGCATTTGACTCATTGAAATTTTGAATATACACCACAACCTCTTTATAACACTATTAATCAGAAACTCTTGTTAGTTAAACAACTGTGTTTTATCCAAACAAAAGTGTAGATTATAAATAGAAAAGTGACCATTAATTTTTATTGTCATTTTTCTATTTACTCTATACACTTTTGATATCCATCTTGAAACCGTGTCAAGTCCTTAACTGGCTTATAACAAACAGTTGTTATAACAAACACTGTTATTTGTTTGATTTGAGGTTTTACGTCCCCGTCAACACTGTATAGGTCATTTTGGAGACGATGCTTCCAATTTTGTGGGACTTTTACCCGACATTGAGATGAAATGACATCTCAAGCTGTGTCTCCCAATGAAACCAATATGGTTTGTAAGCATGGACGGTCCGACTCGCACCACTTTGCCTGGGCAGGCTGAGATCCTCTAAGCGGTGTGCGGTGGGTTTCAGCTCTGTGTGGGAGCATCATGCAGCCCAAATATTTCTTTAAGCCCTGATGGGCTGGGGTGAGACAGTGTTATGATGAGATCATGGTGTATTGGATATTATGGCCCTTCATGTTTTGCAATAAAACATTTTGGAAAAGTAAACCCCAAAATGACATTTTTGAGTATATTTCTTTCCAGAGTATATATTTTGTATTTAGAGCTGTCTGTGATATTGTTGATATAATTTTTGTCTGTTTAATTTATGAAATAAAAGATTTTATAGAACATGTCTATCAGATCTGCCATGCAGATGTATATTGGAATACTAGTTTTATATTGCTTCCCTGCAGCTAAGGCATGTTTGGAAATGAAGATGTTAACTTGTAACAGTTAAACAGTTGAATCAATGGTCATTATTCATGTTTGTTTACTTCACATTCAGCTTTTTAACTTTTACACTAACAAGTCTGTGCATCAGGCTGACTAGTAGTTCTTGTAAGGAAAGAATGCAAGTTCTGAAGATTTAAAAAATGGCATTTTAGTTCACAGGTGTTTTATCATATTTTGTCACATAAGAATGTAATAACGTCATGTTCAGGTATTTAATTCGGTAATCCACTGGTGGATTAAATATGCAAACTAGTTAGATTCGCCCCGTAAAGTTACATGTATGACGTCCGTCCTTACAGAAGTCATGTTTTCCAATGGTGGAATAGACATATTTGTAAAAAAAAAAAAGAAGAAAAATCTTTAATAAAATGCATCTTAAATTTCATATAATAAATAGAATCTTGCATTTGTGCTCCTGTATTATTAAATTTAATAAATTTAATAATACAAATAATACATGAACACTCATATAATATCCTCCAGGTAAAGAAAACTTGTAAATATACCAAATCATGAAATGAGTTTGCAGGAGGTATTTTGCCGTTTCCTTCTGCTGAAAATCATAGGTTTTTTTTGTGGGGGAGTTTTACAGCCCTTCCAAGATTATTTCGATCTGACTGTTAATCAGAGGTTGGCGAAACAGGAATACCCAGAAATAAAACCATCAGACTTTCTGTTGCAGAACTTTGCATCTCACATGTGACATGAGCGAGGCGCGAACCACAGTGGTGAGATTCCAAAGAATGAAGACTCAGCGTTCTTACCGCTTAAGGCCACTGAGGCCCGTGAAAATCATAGATTTATTAGACAGTTTTTGTGTAATAATCAACCAAGTTTTAAGATGGTTCTAGTGAGCACCCACAGATATGACTAGTTTGTGCAAAGAAAACTGCTATTAAAATAACAAAAGGAAAGGGTAGGGCTGTTTTGCAGTTGTCTTCAGATTATTAATTAGACAGTCTTTGTGTAATGAACAACCTTAATCTGTTTTTTAGGCAGTTCTAATGAGTACCTCACAAACTATTTTGATCATAAATTAGAAAAGTGCCCCTGCCCATCGGGGCTTGAAGAAATATATGGGCTGCATGATGCTTGCGTGCAGATCATGAACTGACGCACACGAGAACTGGTGTGCCCAGGCAAAGCGGTGCGAGTCGGACTGTCCATGCTTATAAACCCTATTGGTTCATTGGGCAACAGGGCTTGAGATGTCATTTCATCTCAATGTCGGGTAAAAGTCCCACAAAATTGGAATCAACATCTCCAAAATGCTCTATAGTGTTGACGGGGACGTTAAACCTCAAATCAAACAATCAAAAAATAGGAAAAAATGTCATATCATCTGCAAAATATCATTACTTGAGGGATGATAGTTAGCCTTACTTTAGTGATATGGGACCCCGCCCATCAGGGCTTGGAGTAATAGATTGGGCTGCATGGTGCTTCCACACAGAGCTGGAAACTGGGTGACAGGGCTTTGAAATGTTATCTCAATGTTGGATAAAATAGCCACAAAATTGGAAGCGACATCTCCAAAATGACCTAAATAGTGTTGACGGGGACATTAAACCACAAATTAAACAAAGAAACATTGATACATATGATCCTTATCCTGCTGAATAAATTAATTTCGCCACACCTATTTCTGACTATCAAATTACTTGATTTATTTGGTCAATTAACAGTGTAGATCTTGAGTGGATGGCTTGATCTACACTGTTTGCAAAGGTAGGCTTTTTTAATTGTGTTGGCACGATAAGGGTTAAATTCACAGTGCAGGAAATTTGCGTGGATGTGTGAAAGATGTAAATGTTATAGCAAATACATAGAAAAAGTATTATGTCACATTTCTGTGCATTTTTTAAAGCATATTTAAGTCCTGTTATTGTTTAGATGAAGAACTATTTTGTATCATGAAGTATTACAATTTCCGTCCAATATTTATATATTATAGACAGTTTATGTTTCCGTCATTGTTTCTGATACTGTGAATTTACTGACACTGTGAACATAGTGGTACTGTGAACAGAGATACTATGAACATAGTGATATTGAGAACCAGTGAGACTGTGAACATAGTGTTACTGTGAACAGAGTGGTACTGTGAACATAGTGATACTGTGAACAGTGATACTGTGAACAGAGTGGTACTGTGAACAGAGTGGTACTGTGAACAGAGTGGTACTGTGAACAGAGTGGTACTGTGAACAGTGATACTGTGAACAGAGTGGTACTGTGAACATAGTGGTACTGTGAACAGTGATACTGTGAACAGAGTGGTACTGTGAACAGAGTGGTACTGTGAACAGTGATACTGTGAACAGAGTGGTACTGTGAACATTGTGGTACTGTGAACATAGTGTTACTGTGAACATTGTGATACTGTGAACATAGTGTTACTGTGAACATTCTGATACTGTGAACATTCTGGTACTGTGAACATAGTGTTAATGTGAACATTCTAATACTGTGAACATTGTGATACTGCTTAAATTGTTCAGTAAATATGCCAAACATTCAACAGTTGTTAGTATTGTACATGTAACCAGAAGTCAAAAGAATTTCAGCCTTTTCCCTCTAATCACAACAACCCATACCTTTGTTTGTCGGCAGGGCTTGAGATGCCATTTCATCTCAATGTTGGGTAGAAGTCCCACAAAATTGGAAACAATGTCTCCAAAATGACCTTTACAGTGTTGACGGGGACGTTAAACCTCAAATCAAACAAAAACAAACAGTGTTGACGGGGCATCATGATTAGCTACGATCTGTTAAACCTCAAATCAAACAAACAAACAGTGTAGATCCAGATTAGATGGCTTCTTTAAAGAAGCCATCTAATCAGGATCTACACTGTAAAGTTATTTGGTTGATAATCAGAAATGAGTGTGGCTAAAATTTAATATATTCAGCAGGATAAGGATTAAGGACAGACCTTCTGAATGTCAGGATTTCTGGTGCAGATGCAAATTTTGTCACCTGAAGGTTTTGTGAACTATCTCACCATGATGTCAACCATTATGGGTCTTCTAGGATCAGCTCACAGGAGTGGGTTGTCAGCTCATTGGACAAGGGGTGGCAGACATAGCAAGAGAGGAAAGAAATGGGATAATATTTGTTTGTTTGAAGTTTTACTTTCCAGCAGCAACTAAGAGTATGGAGACGGGACCTTGGTTCAAAGACTCGCCCAAAAATTTGGATTCAAACCTATGACCCCTGGTTTATAAGGTGAGTAGTTTAACCACATCATGGAGGCAGAAGCCTCCATGGTGTAGTGGTTATGCTACCATCTCCATATAACCTTGGCTGTTGGTGGGATGTAGCACTCAAATACACATCATGGAGGCTTGTAAAGAGAATGATTTCAGAAGGAAAATGAATGATTTCAGAGGAAAAATGAATTATTTTCCGGGACTGGCAATAACAACAAAGTAAAATTTTAAAAACATTTATTCCTAGCAATGAAAGACATTGTCTTCTATCACATAATGTATACATAAACTTCAGCATTCATGGTATTTTTAGAACTTCTAGAAAGAGACACACCCTTAAAAGGGAACAATTGTTAAGGATGGTATTTCAATGAAAACACTGGCCCAGAGGTTATAATGTCTGCAACAAATACCAACATGGTTTAAGACATTTTGTACCAGAAACCCCAAAACAGGTAAATGGCAAACGGCGCAGGCCCAGATCATATAATGCAGAATGCAGCATCTGATCAGGGCCTATACTATTTGCAAAACAAGATGTGTTTGTGAAACACGAACATGTCCCCAGGCATGGTCATTTTTTTTAAAGTTGGTCACAGGTCAAGATTTTTGGTTTGAGTTGGAAGCCCTTGGCACAAGAAACTTACATGCCAAATATGAAGGCTCTAAAACGGTTCGAAAGTTATGAACAATAATATATTTTTTCTTTAAGGTAGGTTATAGGTCAAGGTCACAGGTCAAAAAATTTGGCATGAATGAAAAGCTCTTGTCACAAGGAACCTACATGCGAAATATGAAGGCTCAATCATATAACAATTCAAAAGTTATGAACAATTTTGTTCTTTTAAGTAGGTCAAAGGTCAAGGTCATGGTCAGAAAAATTTGCATGAATGTAAAGCTCTTATCACAAGGAGCCTACATGCCAAATATGAAGGCCCTATCCCAAACGGTTCGAAAGTTATTACCAAAATGTTAGTTTTTTCTTTTAAGTAGCTCAAAGGTCAAGGTCACAGGTCAATTTTTTTTGCATGAATGTAAATCTCTTGTTACAAGGAACCTACATGCCAAATATGAAGGCTGTATCTCAAACAGTTCAAAAGTTGTGATCAATGTTAATTTTTTCTTTATGTAGGTCAAAGGTCAAGGTCACAGGTCAAAATTTTTTGTGTGAATGTAAAGCTCTTGTCACAAGGAACCTACATGCAAAATATGAAGGCTGTATCTCAAATGGTTCAAAAGTTATGACCAATATATTTTTTTTATTTTAAGTAGGTCAAAGGTCAAGGTCACAGGTCAAATTTTTTTGCATGAATGTAAAGCTTTTGTCACAAGGAACATACATGCCAAATATGAAGACTGTATCTCAAGCGGTTCAAAAGTTATGACCAATATTTTTTTTTCTTTTAAGTAAGTCAAAGGTCAAGGTTACAGGTCAATTTTTTTTTTCATGAATGAGAAGCTCTTGTCACATGGAACCTTCATGCCAATTATGAATACTCTACCTCCAATGGTTCAAAAGGTATGACCAACGTTAAAAGTTGTCCACGTACAAACAAACCAACAAACAAACAGACAGAGCAAAAACAATGTCCCCGCTGTCGCTACCGGGGACATAAAAATTCAGTCATTTTCCAAATAAATTGTGAACACCACCTGAAACCCCCAAAATTTTGAAATGGACTTGTGCTACATATAAGGTGGAAGATTCCATTTGGTACAGAATGGGTTAATGTGACAATTCAACATGGAACAATAATTATCCTGCTCATAAACATTAAAATGTCAACAAATGTTGGCATTCTAATACAGTGTTATTCCTGTATTAAGACCATCTTTGGGACTTTTGGTCTTTAAGACCACTTTTGAACAGTCCCAAGGGTGGTCTCTTACTAAAGGACACTGGATATACAAAACACAATAAAAGACAAGTATTCCGCCAAAGACTATGTCACACCTGTGGGGGCGCAAAGTCACCCAACCATGATATGTAGGTAGTCAAGGTCAAACATAGATGCTTCCATAAAAGTTTCCATTCTTAAATGCAAGTTTGTACCAATTATCATTAATGAAGCTCTTATAGTTCTTGAGAAATAAACTTAACCATTAGGGTGAACGCTAGGGTGGTCTCAACATTTTATGAAGTCAGTGAACCATGAAATGTAGGTCAAGGTCAAATATGGATGCTTGCATGTAAGTTGCCATCCTCAGACACAAGTTTGTACCAAGTATCATTAATGAAGCTCTTTCAGTTCTTGAGAAATAAACTTGACCATTAGGGTGGTCGCAAATGTTGACGCCTTGACAAACGGACGGACGAACGAACGGACGGATGGAAAACCGGGCGCCTATATCGCGCCATGCTAATAGCAGGAGCGACAAAAACTTAAAACCTTTTGAGCTCACCTGAGCACAAAGTGCTGATGGTGAGCTATTGTGATCGGTCAATGTCCGTCGTGTGTCGTGCGGCGTTCACAATTGGCTTTAAATGCTAACTCCTCCTTAACCCTTGAGCCAATTTCAATAAACCTTCATAGGAATATTGCTTAGGTGACCCGCTACAAAAATAGCTAAAATTGTTCCAATCCCCTGAACAAGATGGCCACAGAGCTAAAAATAGAAAAACATCGTAATTTTGCTTCAAACACAAACTCCTCCTCAACCCTTTCGCCAATTTGATTCAAACTTCACAGTAATGTTGCCCAAATGACTCCCTACCAAAATAGCTAAAATTGTTGTGCTCTGACAAACAAGATGGCCACCAGAGCTAAAAATAGAAAAAAAATCTTTAAACGACAACTCCTCCTGTACCCTTGGGCCAATTTTATTCAAACTTCAAAGGAATGTTGCGTAGGTGACCATCTACCACAATAGCTGAAAAGGTTCTGTTCTGCTGAACAAAAATGGCCGTCATAGCTAAAAATAGAAAAACATCGTAAATTTGCTTCAAACACAAATTTGATTCAAACTTCACAGGAATGTTATGTAGGTGACACCCTAAAGAAATAGCTAAAATCATTTCTTTCTGACTAACAAGATGGCCGCCAGAGCTAAAAATAGAAAATTCTTCAAACGACTACTCCTCCTTTACCCTAAGGCCAATTTCATTCAAACTTCATAGGAATGTTGCTTGGATGACCCACTACAAAAATAGCTAAAACATTTTCGCTCTGATGAGCAAAATGGCCTCCATAGCTAAAAACAGAAAAACTTAGTAAATTTACGTCAAAATGCGAACTCCTCCTCAAACCTTGGGCCAATTTGATTCAAACTTCACAGGAATGTTAGTTAGGTGACTAGCTACCAAAATAGCTAAAATCATTCAATGCGGCGAACAAGATGGCCGCCAGAGCTAAAAATAGAAAAAATCTACAACTCCTCCTTACCCCTTGGGCCAATTTGATTCAAACTTCACAGGAATATTATGTCCTTGACTCCCTACCAAGCTAAAATAGCTAAAATTGTTCAGCTCTGACTAACAGGATGGCTGCCAGAGCTAAAAATAGAAAAATTCTTCAAACGACAATTCCTCCTTACCCCTTGGGCCAATTTGATTCAAACTTCACAGGAACATTATGTCGTTGACCCTCTACCATATTATCTAAAATGATCCCGCCCGATGAACAAAATGGCCACCAGAGCTAAAAATAAAAAAAACATTGTAAACTTGCTTCAAACTTCACAGGAATGTTGCCCAGGTGACTCCCTACCAAAATAGTTAAAATCATTCCACTCCGATAAACAAGACGGCCACCAGGGCTAAAAATAGAAAAACTATTCAAACGACAACACCTCCTGTACCCTTGGGCCAATTACATTCAAACTTCATAGGAATGTTGCTTAGATGACTCTCTACCAAAATAGCTAAAATTGTCTCGCTTCGATGAACAATATGGCCACCAGAGCTAAAAATAGAAAAAAAATTGTAAATTTGCTTCAAATGCGAACTCTTCCTAAACCCTTAGGACAATTTGATTCAAACTTCAAAGGAATGTTGCCTCGGTGACACCCTACCAAAATAGCTAAGATCGTTCCACTCTGATCAACAAGATGGCCACCAGAGCTAAAAATAGAATGTACTAGAGACAGTGACATTCAGGTGAGCGAATCAGGGCCCTCTGGGCCCTCTTATATGTTAGATTGACAGGGCAGAGCTACCTTTTGCACCTGCCTTTGGAATATTCTATTATCAAAATGGTAACCCAAATCACTTGATTATGTGAATTCGACAAACAAAGCTGTGGTCTATATGACCATTTGGTCTGCTTGCAAAAAACATGCAAAAGGCACTCTATCAAATCTTCTTGTGGACACAGCTAATTTGACATTTGTTGACAAATCCAAGTACCTCTGCCCTGTCAGTTATCTGCGACTACTATAAATATGTTTCAAAAGAAGAATAAGTCTCAATTTTAACTGGTCTTAATACCGTGTTCAAGGCGTGTTGGGACAGGTAGGCCAACACAAACAGTGCAGACCTAGATCAGACTCAGTGTGATCAGGGTCTACACTGTTTACCATTTGGTCTGAACTTTTTGGTCTTGCTGTATCATCAAACAAATGTCAAACATTTTTAGAAGAATTACAGCAAGTCCTTAATGTGTCCAAATTTTTATATTTACGGTAGCATAATTTCACTGTTTTTACTAGCAGAACAAACCTCCGACTCAATTCCACACACCATGAATCGCACCCATTCATACTGGTTCACAAAGAAGGTTCCTTGGCTCTCCTGGCCCTATGACTTAGTGCTTGAGTAGCGTCCTAATCGCTGGTTCCCTTTCAAGACTTGTGCAAGTCATACATCACGAAAACACGCCTATATAATTTCGACCCCCTTGAACACAACTTTTATATAGTAAACTGAGGTTTACAGGGCTTGAGTATCATCCTAATCTCTGGTTCCCACTCAAGACTCGTGCAAGTCATATATCACGAAAACACGCCTATATAATTTTGACCCCCTTGAACCCCACTTTTATATAGTAAACTGAGGTTTACAGGGGAAAACCTTATTTTTTCGGCAATAAAGGTTACACTGAATTTGTATAAGCGTGTTTTCGTAATGAGTGGGAAGCCAAGGTCAGCTGGGAAAGGTACTCCAGTTTACACCCATGAATTACAATCCAGTCAAGATAAAACGGAAGTGAATCAATACAATTACCTCACACCTCCCACCCAAGACTCGCCCCGCCCATCCGGTCTTGAAGAAATAGATGGGCTGCATGATGCTTCCACGCAGAACTGAAACCGACCCACACACCAGTACTGGTAAACCGCTTAGAGGATCTAAGCCTGCCCAGGCAAAGCAGTACGAGTCGGTCTGTCCATGCTTATAAACCCTACTGGTTCTATTGGGCGACAGGGCTTGAGATGTCATTTCATCTCAATGTCGGGTAAAAGTCCAACAAAATTGGAAGCAACGTCTCCAAAATGACCTTTACAGTGTTGACGGGGACGTTAAACTTTAAATCCAACCAATCCCACCCAAGACACCAAAGGGAAAGAAATAACAACATAAAATAACTTCACCATAATGAAAACATCACAAGCAGAAAAGCCAAAAGGACTATTACTTTCCCTCAAAATTGCCATCCAAAATAAGGTATTAGCAAAACATACATGCAAAGATGAACGGTAACAATAATAAACCACAACAAAGGAAACACCTTGGACAGGGTGGCCACACATTTTTAGCAATCAAATTCCCTGATATTTCCCTGATTTTTCCCTGATTTGATTTGATTTTCCCTGATTAAAAACCTTGATATTATCGCAATGGCCCCTACCTTTAGAAGTCATATACTGATTCAAATGCTGTCAAGTGACATGTTTATACACAATGCTGTCACAATATTCTTAATTAAATGAAAATTTATCTAAAATATGATGTAAATGTGCTAATTTATTTTCATGGTAGTCAAAATCAAAACTGGCAAAATATTTCCCCTCCAACCTCCCCTTGTAGCCACACCATCACCTCCAATTTACTAAAACAGTAGGTGTTTTTTTTTTTTTTTTTTTTTTTTTTTTTTTGCTTACATGGTAGACTGTCTAAGGCCATTCTTAAAAATTGCTTGTTTGCAATTACCTATTCAGGTGTTCAAGGAATGGATAGACAGGTTGGGATTTTCTTTTTTCGTGTGTTCAAGGGGTGGGTATGAAGACTAGAATTTTCAAATTGGGAACAAGTCTTGATATCAATTGATTATATAATTACATACTCATCATATGTCAGTTTAACCCTTTTTGTACCAGATGGAATCTTGCTCCTTATATATAAAAGGAGTCCATTTCAAAATTTAGGGGTGTCAGGTTGTATTTTCTTCAAAATTGATTTGGAAAATGGCTGAACTTTTTGCAAATAGTGGTAGGCCCTGATCCGACGCCGCATTCTGCGGCATCTGATCTGGACCTGCACTGTTTGCCACGGTACACGTTTAGGGGTTTCCAGTCTGAAATGGGTTAAAGCAAATTTTGCTTTATATTAGCTTTTTAATGAAACAGCCATGAAGAAAGAAAACTTTCTTCCGGAAAAGCTATACAATTTGAATATTTTGACCTTACAAAGATAAGATTTTTTGAAATTCCCTGATTTTTCCCTGATTTTCAGCAAAATTTCAAATTCCCTGATTTTTCCCTGCAGGGAATTTTTTTTCACCATTTTCCCTGTTTTCCCTGTTTTCCAGAGTGTGTGGCCACCCTGCTTGGAAAGGTCAGTATAATGTTTTTTTTACTGGAAGCAGGGGGGGGGGGGGGGGGGGTGGGGTGCTTAAATCAATCCTCGCCCTTGGTTATGTCATGGTTTAGACAAATGGTTTCAAGATGGATCCCAAAAAAGTATAGATTATACAGAAAAATGACCATAAATGGTCATTTTTCTGTATAATCTATACATTTTTGTTTGGATATAACACATTTATTAAACCAACACAGTTTCTGATTTGGACCCCAACAATAGTGTTATAAAGAGGTTGTGGTGTACTGAGATGGAACAACGATGACAGCATGAAATAACTGAAAAAAAAAAAGAAAACCAACAGTTGACTGGTGGGCCCCAACCAGAGACAAAGACAATATTTTTTTGAAAGAGCTGAAAGACAACAACCTTAAAGATAACTAGAAAATTCATAGAAGGTGATGAATGCTTCTGTCACGAAAGTTTAAAAGTTAAACCAGGTTCCCTTACTTCCATGATCCCGGGCTTCTCCAGACTTTCGGATGAGTCTTTAAACTGAGGTCCTGTCTCCATAATGACCTTAGCTGTTGGTGAGGCGTAAAACTCAAACAAACAAACTTACTTCCATGAGTAGTCTGGTCAGAGTTGATCAGTTCTCTTGCATTTCTACTCAATGCCCAACCTATATACAGTAAAATTCCTATTTTAAGACCACCATTGGAACTGTTCAAAAGTGGTCTTTAAGATCACTTTTGAACAGTCCCAAAGGTGGTCTCTGTTCAAACACTTTTGAACAGTCCCAAAGGTGGTCTCTGACCAGAGGACAGTGTATGCAGTAAACACAAAGAAAGAATAACTGCAACCTACTAGATAAGCTTTTCAAGCAGAATTAGGCTTAATTTCAGGTGATCTTAATAGCAGAATTTCACTGTATAAGCTGACATGTGAGTTTCAAATCTTGATCTAGAAGCCTCTGTGGTTATGCTACTCTCCTTGTAAACCAGGGGTCGCAGGATCGATCCCAGGCTTCTCCAGACTTTCGTATGAGTCTCTAAACCCAGTTACCGTCTCTGTAGGACCTTAGCTGTTGGTGGGACGTAAAACTCAAACACTCACTCAAATCTTGATCTTGAAAACTTTAGGAGTTGCAGACAGACATGCACTACCTAGTGTGATGGACAGACACACGGACGGACACATGTATGGACAAGGATAAAACCATGCACCTCCAACAGACTTCTTGGCAACAGCCTAAAAAATGCCATTAAATCATTTAAACTATCTTACAACCTCTACATTTTCCATTTAAACACAGTTTTGAATGCAACAGTTTAACCCTTATCCTGCTGCATAAATTAATTTAGCCACACCCATTGCTGTCACTGACTATCAACCAATCAAATTACCTAATCTACCTTCAGAAGCCATCTGATCTGGATCTACACTGTTCGCAAAAGTAGGGTTGTTGTGAAAAGCAGGATAAGGGTTTAAAAAAACAAGGATCGAAAAAATACAGTAAAATTCCTATATTAAGACCACATTTTGGACTGTACAAAAGTGGTCTTTAAGACCACTTTTGAACAGTCCCAAAGGTGGTCCCTTACCAGAGGACATTGTTTGCAGAAAACACGAAGACAGAGTAACTTCACTCTTCTTAATGAGCTTTGTAAAGCAGAACTGCATGTATTCTTAAATTTAAGTTGGTCTTAATAGTGGAATTTCTTTCTACATAAATTCTATACGTCCCAAAGGTGGTCCCTGACCAGAGGACATTATTTGCAGAAAACACGTAGGCAGAGTAACTGCACTCTTCTTAATTAGCTTTGTAAAGCAGAACTACATAAAATTCTTAAATTTAATTCGGTCTTAATATCGGAATTTCATTCTACATAAATTCTATAGAAAAATCACCATAAAAGGTCTTTTTTTCTATATTGTCTATACATAACATAACATGCTTGTTTAACATGGGTTTCTACATTTGACCTCAACAATAGTGTTATAAAGAGGTTGTGGAGTAATATAGGAATTATTCCCTGTATGTACAAAAATGGTCTTTTGAACTGATTAAAAATGTCATTAAATCATGTAAAGCATATCTAAATATGATTGAATTTCTCTTTGGCACAGTGAATAAAATAAAACAAAGTAAAATGAATATAAGTACAACTGTAACGGTATTCCATAAATAAGTACAACTGTAATGGTATTCCATAAATACAGAAGTTTCAAGCTCATCACGTGAATAATTCCTTGAAATGAACACCCCATACCTCACTTTATATAGAGAGAACTGGGGTTTACAGGGTATTAATTATCTTCTTAATTTCTGCTCCAAGACATAGGTCGTGGGTTCTCCTTAGAACCGCCTCATTGAGGCGGTTCTAATGAGCACCCACAACCTAGGTTTGCAGTATTTTGTTTGATTTGAGATTTAACGTCCCCATCAACACTGTAAAGGTCATTTTGGAGACATTACTTCCAATTTTGTGGGACTTTTACCGGACATTGAGATGAAATGACATCTCAAGCCCTGTCGCCCAATGAAAACAATAGAGTTTATTAGCATGGATGGTCCGCCTCGCACCGCGGTTTCTGGACAGGCTTAGATCCTCTAAGCGGTTTACCAGTACTAGTGTGCGGGCCGGATTAAGCTCTGCGTGGAAGCATCATGCAGCCCATATATTTCTTCAAGCCCTGATGGGCGGGGGCTAAGGTTTGCAGTATATATGAGGGTGAGGGTCAACCCTGACCCTCACAGATTTTCATCAGGAAAGTAGTTATTTTGGAGATGTGAAAACATGCAGTATGTCGCACAGGTGTGAGGTGTGTCATCGTAATGTGTTTCTTCAACAGATTTTACTGAAACTATTTTTATCATATGGACCCCGTCAAGCGATTTTGGTACTTATCGCCTATGCGAGCAGCAAAGGTTCAGGCGAGCCTGCGCATCCGCGCAGTCTCGCCAGAACCATTCGCTGCTCGCTCATACAAGCAGTGAATCAAGAGGAACCTTCAGACAGAAAGCCATATCCCTGGCCCCTCTGAATGGCTGGACATGCGCAGTTAAATTTGGTCATGACGGAATGCTTGAAGACACAAATTCGCTTGGCAGGGCTCATATGACGTCGTTGATAAGCAGTATTTACATATACTAGACATACAGGTTATGGTGATACAGCTGCCAGTGTCATATATAAATGCATGAAAAGCTTTATTTTACACTTAACAGTGAAATCAATGCATAGCTGAAACAAATGAAAATGATATCTTCACATTGTGAAAAGATATGATATTTTCAGTAGTAGCCTGGACTACTTTTATTGGGTATAAAATGAAAAGAAAATTTACTCTCTTTTTTTTTCGATAAATACCAAAAAATATTTCATGTCCTGTATTGAAAACATCAGAATTCGCACTCGTGAAAATTCAGGGGGTCAAAATTCAAATTTGACCGAATATAGTCATATGTAATATCAAATTGAAGGGGGTGATTAGTAGAATACAATACAAGTAAAATTTTGACCCTGGGGTCAGATTGAGGCCCTGGGGGAGGGGTCAAAGGGTCAAAATTTAAGTTTTTTGGAACAGTCATGTGGCATATCAAATTGAAGGGCACGATTAGTAGAATATAATACAGGTAATATTTTGATCCTGGGGTCAAATTAGGGCCCAGGGTGAGGGATTTTCGGTACTTGGCCCCTCTGTAGAAAGCGTGGGGATTTGCGGTGGCGTGCCATCGACAGTATTCTAGTTGAGGTTAAGTAGACAAAAAAATGTACAAATTAGTCCTGGCCCCAAAGTTATAAAACTTTTTTCATGCTCAACACAGCTGAGCATGAAATAATTAATGCTCATAAATATTAAAATACAAATGAAAGAGACAGTTTTCCTGCTCAGACCAGCATAGCATGATACTGACCTGCTCTTAAATTTTAAAATGCCAACAATTGTTGGCATTTTAAATTTATGTGCAGGACAAATTTCATGCTCAAGTGAGTTGAGCATGAAAAAGTTTTATTACCTACGGACCTGATATCTCTCCTAACTTAAAGCAGACAAAACAAAAATAGAAATTCAATAAGATTTTGCTGGTGCATTGTCTTGGAAAACTGAACATAACCATTTTAGCAAATCTGAAATTCCCATCAGGTATCAGCTTAATTCGACTTTCAGTTCGGAAGAAGATGTCAAAAATGTGAACAGTTAATGATGGACGGATGGACAGAAGGTGGACAACAGGTCATGGCATAAGGTTACCAGGAGCAGGTGAGCTAAATATAGTCAACAATTGTGTCATTTCATAAATATTTAGTGTTGTACCAAGTGGAATATCTAATACAGAGATATTTTTGCTGAAAAAAAAATGTGAGCAGCTTTTGCACATTTTTCAAGCAAAAATTACAGAAGACTCTACACTGTACTTGAACACACAGCTAATAATTTTATGGCTAATGAGCAACTGAGCTTTGCTATACAACATATAGCAGCTATATGGACAGATCATAACAATATATTTAAATGAAATAAATATAATTGAGCCTATACAGCAGTAAAGTCATTTCATCAGCAAAACTGCATAGCAATAAGAAACTAACAGATTTTGGAATAAAACATACATCATCGAAATGGACGGGTCATAGAAAGGTACAAAATGCTTCAATAAAGTAGTGTAAATCTAGAAAAAAACAAAGTTATAATCTGGACGGACCAACAATTAGCCAGAGGGTAGTAATTGTATGCATTTGTCAAAGATGTATGAATTCATTAATCAGCAGTGTACAATCTGATCCAACAAACTTGTTTGTTGATGTTATGTTAGACATTCTGTCAAGAACGTGAAAAACTTGTATTTTTACTGAAAAAATGTGAGTAGCTTTCGCATTGCACTGCAAAACTAACTCATCCTTTATCCAGCAAATATTATAATGTTATTAATCAAGTACTTTCTTATTGGCCCAGTTACAGGTCCGAGGCCTGCTGTATTGGCCGGAGGCCGTAGGCCAAGGCCAATACAGCTGACCGAGGGCCTGTAACTAGGCCAATAGGAAATTACTTGATGAATGACAGTTTTATTAATTGACACCATTAAAACATGTGTTTAATAGTGTTAATACGGATGAACTCCGAACAGTATATGACAGTCAATTAATAAAGTGATTTATTAATTGACTATCCTATATTGTTCACAGGTCATCTGTATTGACACCACGGTCAAAAATCAATAATCATGTTTTTAATTGTTTCAATTAATAAAATTGTCATTAATCAAGAAATTTTGTATTGGCCCAGTTACAGGTCCGAGGTCTGCTGTATTGGCCTCGGCAATAACCATACTATAATACTTACTAACATAATACTTTCTAACATAATGGACAAATTGTTCAAAGCATCATTAGCATAACATACTCGTTGGTAGTCAAAATCTTAATTATTCTAGTAAATACAATTTTTAACACAGTGGTATTTTTGCTGAAAAAATGTGAGTAGATTTTGCAACTGCTACTAACATTTTCTTCAGCATAAAAAATAAAAAAAAATAATAGGGATTATCAACTAAATGATAATCCCATTTATTTGGTGCGAACAAATTGAATGGACTGTCATTAATGTGTCATGATTGCAGCTTCAGGGTGGCTTGACCTCTCATTATTTAGGTTTAAACAATGTCTGATCGCAATTTCGATCTCGTCATCCACCATGACAGTTGGTCCAGGTTACTGGACGCTTGCACCGTGTTTGTTATTCAGCAGTCAAGCGTCTTAAGGGCCAAACTATGGTTTGGCGTCTTGCGCATGCTCAGGGAAACCTTCCTTTTCCGTTTTCAAATCCAGCAAAAGAAAGTTGTATTTTTTATGAGGAATCTAAAACTAAAAATCCAGCAAGAGAAAGTTGTCGGGACTCGGTTGAGATATATTTCATAATAAAAGAAGAAGAGGGTCTCCTTTAGCTATAATATAAGAATTTCCATTGGTTGACCTCGAACAACAATAATATTATCGGTGCTTTCGTTTTGCAACCGGAAATGATAAAATGCGTTAGTGACGAGGTACAACTAAATAGGGAAAAAGTGACATCTAAGACAGTTCACCGTTACGAAAATATTAGGAAAAGTGACCTTACGGCGGCATAAAAATCGCCATTTTAATTGCAAAATATACATGGGTGACAATGGTGGCCCTGCGAGTTTTTGGTACCTTATAAAGCTTGGGAAAAAATGTTATTATGGAAGATAAATAGTATGCAGCGAAGAAATTAAAGGGCTAAATATGATTTCGGATATAAGGACGGTCGGCAGGGAACTCTTCAGTAAAAAGAAACAAAGAACGGATATCTTTCCCGCCAGTTTCTCATTTGGTGGAGGTGAAAGCTTCGGTTTTTATTGCTAAAATTTGATCATTTTTGAACAGTTTTAAAAGCAAAATCTTTGCCAGAGGTGTGGGACTGATTGAAAATATTTCTTGTGTACATTTGGTAAGGTCATATAGCAGAATACCTTTGTTTGCACCTCCGAATACGGCGGACCTCAGTGGAAGTGACTTCACGCCGATCGTCCTTATATATTTTGTACCACAGGGACGCCCGGTGTCTGTTTATTTTGAGTGTAACTGACTGGGGAATTTCCACAAGGGTCATGACCTTTGGCACTCATTGTGTAACGCTAAATTAACTTAAAATACCATTTTTTTTTTTATTTTTTTTTTAAGTAAATGCGCTGTTAGAATTTTCGTTATATTTTTGAAGGGATTATGCCTCGACTTTCGGGTATAATAGCGTCAGTTTGGGTTGTCAGAGTTAAACAGCGCAGGCATTGCGGGATAGCTTGACGGCTCGGCTGACCAGCTGTGTTATTTTTAAATATGCAAATGACCATGTGTTTGTCAAATGTTAGTTTATTTATGAACACCCGACCTACTTTTGAGCCGGACATAGCCGCTTGAATCACAGGTGTGATATACCGGTATTATCGATAGTAACCTGTCAATTAAACATATATTGGGAATTCAATGACCACAAACAATATATTTTCTAAAGGTAATTTTATTGACTTTCAAAACATATTTGAAGCCACAAACCTCATCTGATTTGATATGAGTCTGCCAATATCAAGCCAGACATTGTAAAAAAAAAAAAAAAAAAAAAAGTTAAAGCAGACAGAGTGGCTGGACCTTTTGACTTTTGTCCGCTATAAACTCTGCACATATCACCATTAGGTCTTGTATATTATATTGTGCAAATGGTTCAAGCTTAAGGCTGTGGTTGCCTTTTGGTAAATTCCGATATAAAAGGAAAATTTGGGCTATTACCCGTCTCTCCTTTAGACTCTGATCAGCTCAGATTCAAGCTTGACGGGAAGTTTTATTTTGTTTAAGCAATGCCATTTGGTTGCAGCATAGCACGCCAGACTTTCGAGACTGTCGCTACTTTTTTGGAATTCTGGGTAGCTAGACATGTTTCTGAGGGACGATTCATATGTTATCTTGAAAGTTTCCTGCTTGGTACTAGGGAGTCCATTTTGTGGGCAATTTATAAATGCTACATGTGGTTTATCAAAGATACACTGTCACCTTCGCATCACAGCAGATATGAAGGAATTTGAACTTTGGGTACAATTTTTCAAAAAAAAAAAAAAAATATGGTATTTCCGTTTCTCATGACCGGTTCTGGATGTCATATGAGGACTTACAGCACTGCACCATTCGTGCAAGGGGTTTGAACTCGGTTTTGGTCCCTACTTTGTAGGTAATGAGATAAGACCAGTGGTCCAGTGGATAATTTTTCCATCTTCGGAGCATCTTCTGTTATTTATTTTTGATATATAAAAAAAAAAAAAAACAGTAGCGTACGGGGAACTGCACCCTGCAGTACACCACATTCTATTCAAAATTACAGACCAACCTTACCAAGTCACGGAAGGCAATGTTAATCGAGATATTTCCATGACATATTAAAAATGTAGAGTGCCGTGCACTGAACCTTGCAGTACACAACATTCTTTTCAAATCTACGGATCAACCTTACCACTCACGGAGGGTAATGTTTAATGAGATATTTCCATTTATGTATTTATTTATTTATTTATTTTAATTTATGCATTTATTAAAATGTAGAGTACTGAGCACTGCACCTTGCAGTACACCACATTCTAATCTTTAGAATTAGTTGAGACATAACTGCCCTCCAACAATATCGTGCATCCCACTTGCAATCAATGCATCTATATGTTGCCTTGGTTGTCAAACAATATATGATGTGGAAGCCTGATGGTAGTCTAGACTTCTTTTGCCTCCGGAATGGCCATTCATTAAAGCACTGTCAGCTCAGTGGCACTCTTGTGACAGCTTTAGAAAATAAACTAGGACTTCCAAAGCAACTTTATGCTGCACATTCCTTTAGAATTGGAAGGGCTATTAATTTGGCAGCTAAGGGTATTCTAGTATAGCCATAAAAGAAATTGGTTGATGGAAAATTGGGGCGGTAACATGGTACATACGTTTTAAATTGTCTGTTACAGATATATTGCTTATCGGTGATTCCCTGGTTTCACACCTTGCTGACAGTGTATCAGCTCTCAGACCTCCAGCTAATGCAGTGATTGTTAGCTAAAAATTTTATTAGGGTAAAGCGGTGCACTGGGATCACTACAACACCGAGCTCCAATGGTTGCTGCAGTTTCATTCAACCCTTGTGATGATAATTATTCACCTCGGGGGCAACAACCTTGTTGAGTGGTCCCAAAGCAAACTTCTTAAAGACTTTTAAAGCTAATTTGCATACATGGCTTCAATCTATCCCGAAGCCCAAACGGTATGATCAGACATCCTCCCTAATTGTCAGTCGGGGCTGGGGGCGGACAACACTCATGAAGGGCTTAAAAAGCTGGATCACAGGAGGCGTATAAACCAATCGGGTAGACAGCCTGCTTTAAATGTAGTGACCGAACAATCAAGCATGTGCTCGATTTCAATACAACAGGGCTATTTAAGACCGATAGGGTTCATCTCACTGCTGTGGGCAATATCATATTTTTGGAATACATTTTGAGGAAGTAGTCAATCAATTTGTTACAGACCCTTCTTCCCAAATGTAAAATCCTAATATGTAGTTAGAATAACAGGACAAGGATAAAAAGGCTATATTCATAAAAATGTTGACTTGCTGAATTGGGGGACAAATTTATGTGGGGCATCATAAATTTGCTGTGGCGGAATTCAGCATTCGATAGGGGGGACGCTTTGCTTAGACAGCTGTTTGGTTGTAATGAAACTTTACGCCTTGAGCCTAGATTCCAAATACTGGTTGCTGGGAGCAAGGCTGAAGTTTGTTTCTTTCAGGACTTCTACTTGGACTGGGTGGCATCTCCTTCATGGAAGTGGTTCGCCATACCCTGAGGATTTGTTCTTGAGCCTAGATTCCGGGTACTGGTTGCTGGGAGCAGAGCTGAGGCTTGTTTCTTTCAGAACTTCTTGAACTGGGTGGCGTCTCCTTCAGGGAAATGGTTGGCCATAGCCTGAGGATGTGTTCCCCCCAGGGTCATACTAAAAATTTCTAAATTGCAAGTCATAAGTAAGGTTCGCACGTGCAGCCGGGGCTATTTGAATATATGTAATATGGGATGGATTACATGGTATGCATTGCATAATGCAGAAGATGGTATGGAATGCGTGTCATGGAATGCATTTTGGAGTGCACATTACGGAGTGCTCACTGTCAAGATTAGTTGGAGTGCATAAATTGGAGTGCACAAGAGTTGGGATAGAGTGGAGCGTACAAATAGGATGTGCGCAATATCTGGATTGTTACATAATTTGGAGCGTACAAATAGGATGTGCGCAATATCTGGATTGTTACATAATTTGGAGCGTACAGTCAGGATGTGCGCAATATTTAGAATGCTAAAAAATTGTAAAGCATACAAACAAGATGTATGCAATATTTGGAATACTTGGAGCGTACAAATAGGATGTGCGCAATATTTGGATTGTTACAAAATTTGGAGCGTACAAACAGGATGTGCGCAATATTTGGAATGTTAAAAAATTGTGGAGCGTACAACAGGATGTACGCAATATTTGGAATACTCTGTTACAAAATTTGGAGCGTACTATAGGAAGTGCGCAATTTTGGAATGTTACAAAATCTTGGAGCACACATTTGGAGTGTGCGCATATTTTGGAATACTCAAAATTCAAAATTGGATTGCACAATATTTTGAGTGCAAACAAATTAATAATTTGGTGCCCGTTTTCGTGCGAGCAAGGTTATATGCTGTCACTGCGTCCCCCCTTCGACCTGAATCTACTCGGTGTCCATATACTGCCAGATATTGATATTGTAGAGATTGAAAGTAAGATAACTAAACACATTATTGAAATAATGTTTTATTAAATAGGTGAAAAAGGAGATAAATAAAAGTAGTTGTATCTATATATATTTTGTTGTATGAGTGAGCATCCTTAATAAATAAAAATAGCATATTCAACATATTAAGAATCAAAGTTTTAACAATTGATAGATTTTTTAGTTTTACATCCCACCAACAAGAAAGGTCATATGGAGACGGGACCTTAGTATAAAGACTCATGTGAGAGTGGAGAAGCCTGGAATCAATCCCACGAACCCTGGTTTGCAAGGCTTATCCACAACATTCTCATGATACATTATCTAACAACATCATTAGTTATTAACAACAGGACCCTGATCACTAACGGGTTTGTGAAGCTAACAAGACTTCTAACAACCGTCCCCTGGAAGTACATCAAGTTAACAAGTGTGTGTTATGAACACCCCTGTAAACCCCACTTCATGTAGAGAAAACTGGAGTTTTCAGGGATATACTTTATTTTTCTCTCCATATGATCTTTGGAGCGCTGTGGGGCAGTGGTAAAGCGTCGGATTTGAGATCGAGAGGTAGCCGGTTCGATTCCCGCACCCACCAAGTGTTGTTTCCTTGAGCAAGAGACTTTATCCACATTGCTTAGTACCGGTTCTTCCCAGGAAAAGAGGGCCACATGGAAGATTAGTACTAGTACTAAATGTGTTACCCTCTATAAACTAGAGAAAGTGACCAGTGGGTCACGTATACCCCCGGCCAGCATCACCCTCTGATATATCTTTCGAGCTTGTATGTGATATGAATGAAGTCAAGAAGCTATAAGAATCTATAAACGTGCTTGTAAAAGCTAAACCAAACATAAAATTTCTAAATGGACCGAGGGAGTGAGGGCATCAAATAGAACATACAGGCATCTATAAACTTTGACATAAAACTTTAACCAAATGCAAAAATTTCTAAGTCCGTGACCTTGAGGTCAAGGTCACCATGGGTGGGCGAAGGGACATGCATCATGAAATCATTTATCAAAAATGAAGAGAATCTAACATGTGGTTACAGGGATATCAGCCATGAAAAAGGTTTAACACAAAACTTTGACGTAAAAGTAGATGAACAGACAGACAGACGGCCCACCCAGGGGCTTGACCCAGAGGCTTAGATATTCCATATGAAAGGTAATGCTATAGAGTTATCCTTTACCAAACATGAAGAGAATCTAACATGAGGTTACAGAGATATCAGCAATGAAAAAGGTTTAACACAAAACTTTGACGTAAAATTAGATGAACAGACAGACAGACAGCCCACCCAGGGGCTTGACCCAGGGGCTTAGATATTCCATATGAAAGGTAATGCTATAGAGATATCCTGTAACAAACATGAAGAGAATCTAATATGTGGTTACAGAGATATCAGCAATGAAAAAGGTTTAACACAAAACTTTGACGTAAAAGTAGATGAACAGAGACGGACAGACAGACAACCCACCCAGGGGCTTGACCCAGGTGCTTAGATATTCCATATGAAAGGTAATGCTATAGAGATATCCTGTACCAAATATGAAGAGAATCCAACCTGTGGTTACAGAGATATGAGCAATCAAAAAGGTTTAACGCAAAACTTTGACGTAAAGGTTGACGAACGAACGTACGAACGAACAAACGAACGAACCAACGAATGGACGAAGACGGAAAGACAAAAACTATATACCCCCTGACATACTTCGTATGCCGGGGGTATAATAAGGTTGATTATTATTATTATTTCTGCTCCAAAACATAGGTTGTGAATACCATCACGTGAACAAGTCCGTGAAATGAACAATGAACACCCCCCCATCCCCCCTAAGCTCCAGTTTATATAGAGAAAACTGGGGTTTACGGGGGTATACATTATTTGTCTTATTTCTTCTCTAAGACATAGGTTGTGGGTGCTCGTTAGAACTGCCTCAATGATATGTTTTCTGTATAAATAAGAAAAATATCATGGATTTTCTCCAGAAAAGTAGCCATTTTGGAGATATGATAAATGCACCATCTCACACGGATGTGTTATCGTTATGCTCCTTAGAATCGCCTCCAGTTCTAATTCACACCCACAATCTATGCGTGGTACACTGACAAGTAAAATAGCACAAATTTTCATCAGGAAATGATCTTTTTGGGAATATAAGAGCCAGCACATGACAAAATCTACAAGAAGTTTTGAGCGACCAATGAAGACTCAGATCAGCCCGCGCATTTGCAGTCTGATCAGTCTTCATTGATCGCATGTACCTACTATAGGCTAATATCTCTGCAAAGAGACATTAGCAAAAGGTCTTATCATAGTGGATGGGTGCAAAGGTTGATTTGAGTCTCTGCTGGTCACACCGGTCTTATTGTAGGTTTTGTCATGCACTGGCTCATAAAAGAGTGCACTACATCACATAGTTGTGTAATTGTAATAATGAGATTTCTTCCTCCTCTTACCACATTACATGACACAGACACGAACACCACATTTTTTAATCATTTTAGTTTATGCTATTCTGTAAACCATGCCCCCTCCAATAGCAGGGTCTACTCTGAAAAAACATCCACTCCTATGCACCAACGAAGTAGCACAACCTCTGTTTAGAGATGTTGAGAAAGAATGAAAGGAAATATTCAACAAGAGGGCCCAGAGGGCCCTGGTTCGCTCACCTGATCCAATGTATAACAAGTGGGCCCCGGGCAGGGTCAATTTTGACCCCAAGGCTATAATTTGAACAATCTTGGTAGAGGTCCACAAGATGAAGCTTCATATCGAATATGAAAGACCTGGGCTTTCTGGTTTCAGAGAAGAAGATTTTAAAGGTTTACCCTGCATATAGAAGTCTATGTAAAACAAGATTTTCCCTACATAAGTCTATGTTAAACCAAAGGGCCCCGGAGCAGGGGCATTTTTTGCCCCAGGGCTATAATTTGAACAATCTTGGTAGAGGTCCACTAGCTGAAGCTTCATAACAAATATCAAAGACCTAAGCCTTGTGTTTCAGAGAAGATGATTTTTAAAGATTTTCCCTATATAAGTCTAGGTAAAACCAAAGGGCCACGTGGCGGAGGCATTTTTGGTCTCAGGGCTATAATTTGAACAATCTTTATAGAGGTCCACTAGCTGAAGCTTCATAACAAATATCGAAGACCTAAGCCTTGTGGTTTCAAAGAAGAAGATTTTTCAAGATTTTCCCTATATACGTCTATGTAAAACCAAAGGGCCCCGGAGCGGGGGCATTTTTGGCCCAAGGCCTATAATTTGAACAATCTTGGTAGAGGTCCACAAGATGAAGCTTCATACCAAATATCAAAGACCTGGGCCTTGCAGTTTCAGAGAAGAAGATTTTTCAAAAAAACAAAAGGCCCCTGGTGCGGGGGCATTTTTGGCCCCAGCACTATAATTTGAATAATCTTGGCAGGGGTCCACTAGATGAAGCTTCATACCAAATATCAAAGACCTGGGCCTTGCGGTTTCAGAGAAGAAGATTTTTAAAGATTTTCCCTATATAAGCCCATGTAAAACCAAAGGGCCCCCGTGTGGGGGGCATTTTTAGCTCCAGCACTATAATTTGAACAATCTTGGTAGGGGTCCACTAGATGAAGCTTCACACCAAATATCAAAGACCTGGGCCTTGCGGTTTCAGTGAAGAAGATTTTTAAAGATTTTCCCTTTCCAAGCCCATGTAAAACCAAAGGGCCCCCGTGCGGGGGCATTTTTGGCCCCAGCACTATAATTTGAACAATCTTGGTAGGGGTCCACTAGATGAAGCTTCATACCAAATATCAAAGACCTGGGCCTTGCGGTTTCAGAGAAGAAGATTTTTCAAGATTTTCCCTATGTAAGCCCTAGTAAAACCAAAGGGTCCCCGTGCGGGGGCATTTTTAGCTCCAGCACTATAATTTGAACAATCTTGGTAGGGGTCCACTAGATGAAGCTTCATACCAAATATGAAAGACCTGGGCCTTGCGGTTTCAGAGAAGAAGATTTTTAAAGATTTTCCCTATATAAGCCCATGTAAAACCAAAGGGCCCCCGTGCAGGGGCATTTTTGGCTCAAGCACTATAATTTGAACAATCTTGGTAGAGGTCCACTAGATGAAGCTTCATACCAAATATCAAAGACCTGGGCCTTGCGGTTTCAGAGAAGAAGATTTTTTAAGTTTGCGGTGAAAAAAATCTATTTTTGGCTAATGTGACCTATATGTGCAACGGACTGGAACCATTTGAACAACTTTGAAAGGGGACCACCTAAGGATCATTCCTGTGAAGTTTGGTCAAAATACAATCAGTGGTTTAGGAGGAGATGTCGTTTGAAGAAAAGTTTACGGACGCACGCACGCACGGACGCACAACGGACAAAAAGTGATCCCAAAAGCTCACCTTGTCACTACGTGACAGGTGAGCTAATAAAAGATCAGGCCCACTTCTCTTTCCATTCTTTAAAGATCTAACTACCCTACGAAATTCGCTTAAAATGATTTCAAAATTAAGCTCTTGAAACAATATATCCAATTCCCCTTTGAAATATGCCTCATTATAACATAGTACAGCAGAACTTCGATGGCTCTAACTCCGATGGCTCGTTTACCATGTATGTGTCAAACTCATGCTTGAGCCCCTAGCAAGATACTCTACATAAGAATTAGTGGGGGATAATTAAGGAGATTTTATTTTTTTATCTTGCAAATGTATGCTGTGTGTACTCATTAGAATTGCCTTGATGAGGCGATTCTAATGAGTACACACAGCATACATTTTCATTATAGAACACTCAAAAGATGTCTAAAAGTAGCTTGTTATGCCTCCTGACAGTAACCTCAGTGGCTCGAACTACCCCTGTTTCGAACAGATTTTCGAGGTCCCAAAGGTGTTCGAGCCATTGAAGTTCGACTGTATGTTACTCTTTCAAAAATACTTTAATCTCGCTTAACAAAAGTAGGAGCAAGTCTGTTTTATAAAAGAAGACCCTTGTTAACCCATTTAGTACCGTAAACCCCCTAAACGGGTACTAGGCAAACAGTGCAGGCTCAGATCAGACGCCGCAGAACCTGGCGTCTGATCAGGGCCTACACTGTTTGCAAAAAGTTAAGCCATTTTCGAAATCAATTTTGAAGAAAACACAGCCTGAAACTCCTAAATTTCGAAATGAACTCCTGCTATACATAAGGAGGAAGATTCCATTTGGTACAAAAAAGGGATAATAAGAGATAAATAGTTTTGCAGTTTTCTCACCTGAACATAAACCTATTTCATAAACAGGCAGATCTGGGTCACCAGTCTTATTGTAGGTTATGTCCTGCTCCAGCTCATTTCATCACGTGAACAAGTCTGTGTAATGATCACCCCTCTAACCCTTTATATAGAGTAAACTGGGTAATTCTTATTTTTCTTATTTCTGCTCCAAGTCATAGGTGGTTCTATCTAACAAGTATCCACAACCTATGTTTGAAGTAGATATAAGAAAAATATTACAAATTTTCATCAGATGAAACTGTTTTGGAGATTTAAAAGAATACACTTTATCATATGACGTTGCGTCTGAGAGTGTAATAACGTCATGTAATATTTTCGATAATCTACTAGTGGATGAAATATGCAAATTAGCTAGATACGTCCCATAACATTACATATACGACACTCTCAATGGCGTCGCGTTTCATAATGGCAGAAAATTTACATTTTCGTAAACAATCGTGAATAAAATGCGTTTTAAATGTCATATGATAAATAGAATCTTGCATTCGTGCTCATGTATTATTGAATTTATTAAACTCATTGAGGATAAGAGATAAAATGCTGGGCAAAGCCTCGCATTTTATCCCTTTTCCTCAACTTGTTTAATAAATTCAATAATACATAAAAACTCATGTAAGATCCTCTATATATTACACCGATGTGGTATTGTGATGTTTTAAATGAAATGTGAACATTGAAATACAACGTTGTCAATAGTACAGTTATGTTTGAGAACTTTACTTTGGCACTTAAATGCATTTAAGAAAACTATACAATTTAGTCTTACCCCTACCTTTGCAAACACTGTAGATCCAGATCAGATGGCTTTTGAAGAAGCCTCTGATCAGGATCTACATTGTTAATCATTCAGTTCGTGAATTGATTGGTTTGTTTGATTTGAGGTTTAACGTCCCTGTCAACACTGACATCTGTAAAGGTCATTTTGGAGACGTTGCTTCCAATTTTGTGGGACTTTTACCCAACATTGAGATGAAATGACATCTCAAGCCCTGTCGCCCAATGAAACCAATAGGGTTTATTAGCATGGACGGTCCGCCTTGCACCGCGGTTCCTGCACAGGCATAGATCCTCTAAGCGATTTACCATTACTAGTGTACGGGCTGGATTCAGCTCTGCGTGGAAGCATCATGCAGCCCATATATTTCTTCAAGCCCCTATGGGCGGGGGCCGTCGTGAATTGAACTAATGCATTTTATCATCTAATTCTGCTGATATTTAATGGATGAAATCATGTAAAAAAAATCATATAACCTCACACGTAATAACATGGTCATTTCATATGAAATTTATGAAACTTGCCAGAGGCTTGTTTCATAAATGTTATATGACATGTCCACTTGTGTAAGATCCTCTATATGTTGGGTAATTTGATTGGCTGACAGTCAGAAATGGGTGTGGCAAAAAAAGTTAATTCAGCTGAGGTTAACATGAAGAAAGAAAATTGAATTTTCTTCATTTGAAACAAAACTTATCACAGGACAGAGCAGCTCTCCTCCTCGTGTTATGTCTAAAATACTGGACTTATAAAATGAGCCAGTGCACGACAAAATCTACAATAAGACATGTGCGCCCATCGAAGACTCAGATCAGGCTGCACATCCATAAACTATAACCAGAGACTTCTCTTGCTGCACGAAGAACCATTGGTCCCTTAGCTATTCTTAGAGTGCACAACAAAGACTCTGATCAGACTGCTTGGATGCGCAGGCTGATCTGAGTCTGTATTGGGTGCATATGTCTTGTAGGTTTTGTCATGCGCTGGCTCAAATTCCAAATCAATGAGCTCTAAATCACAAGTGTTTTCTGATTGGTTTTACAGCCCCTTCAAGATTATTTTACATTTCAAGCTGATCTCTGATCAGAGGTGGGCAAAAATGGAGTACCCAAGGAAAACTACCTGACCCTCAGTTGCAGAACTTGGCATCTCTTGACCCAAGCAAGTCTCAAACCCGCAGTGGTGAGAGACCTAATGATTAAGAGACTGCGCTGTTACCACCCAGCCAGGGGAGGCCCTTTAACCCTTTCCCACTTGGGGACTTTGTGAATTTTGCTGATTTTCGCAGTGTTGCCCAGGACAGTAACTTCACATAATGAATTGTCTGTTTTACAGCAAACTCGGCAGACATGTTCACTGGGCAGTAGCCTTTCAAATGGAACCTTTTTAGGCTAAATCAGTGTTGCCATGGTAATGCGGGGGCATCTCAAAGTTGTCAAAAAATGTGATTTCACATGCATTTTTGACCAAATCTTATCTTCACACTGCTGTCAGGCAACAATTAAGGGGTTTGGTGCTGGCCATTTTCACTGTCTGCAGAATGTTTTGCCAGCGTCAGTTTCGAGGCATTTTTGACCCAAGACACCCTCAGATTTCATTTCAGCGGCTGGCCATACCCCCAATGCCACCACCCTCAAACCCCCCATAGGTATATTTTTAGTGGGGAGCCGCGCGTAAAAACAGGCCATTTTTTAGGACAACTAATCCTAATCCAAACATAGCAGTCCAGGGGTGGGAATGCAGATTTAAGGTGGTACTGAGCTCAAAAGAAAAGTGTGGGGGGGGGGGGTTCAGACATGTAAAAACACGTATCAGAGTGGGAAAGGGTTAAACCACAAGGAGATGATGGAGTGGTAGAGTTGAATTAATGCATAAGGTTTGGAACTTAACCCTTGTTCTGCTGAATATTCATATATGCCACACCCACTATCGATTATCTACCAATCAGGTTACTTGATGCAAATTATTGCAACAAATTCACAATTTGAATGACAAACAATGTAGATCCTGATCAGATGGCTTCTTCAGAAGCCATCTGATCTGGATCTACATTGTTTCAAAGATAAGGCATATCCGGGATTAGCAGGACAAGGGTTAAAGGCATTTAATCTTGATTATTGAGGACTATCATTTCATTACATCATATTATGTAGCCCTTAGTGCTAACTGAAGAGAAGTCCTCTGTCTTCAACAGGTAAGGGGCCTCCTAGGGAAAATCAATAATTTACTAACTGTTCTCTGGAGTGTACAGTATTGATTTTCCCCTTAAGTGCCTCAGTCAATGGATTAAACAATAGCTACTTATCACCTTATAAAGGGCTGCCTTTGATCTGCTATAGACAGTACATCACAGTGGGCAATAAAACAATTTTGAACACACTGTGTATCCTACTGTTACAAGAATAAATGCCTTTAAGACTTAAAATTCAGCCTTTATTTAAAATTTTAGCCTTCAACTTTCTGTTGAGTACACTGCCACTGTTGGTATTACCAATTCCAGGGCTAGTGCAACAGTTCTTCATACAAGAGAGGGCCGTAAAATACTTTACACAAGACAGCGTGTGACTTTTACACAAAGATGTTAAATTCTAACACTTGTCCTGCTAAATAAATTAATTTTGCCACACCCATTTCTGAATATCAACCAATCAGACTACTTGATATAATGAATTAATTCAAATACTAAACAGAATGATAAAAAGTGTAGATCCTGATCAGATGGCTTCTTCAGAAGCCATCTGATCTAGATCTACACTGTTTCTGATCTAGATCTACACTGTTTCTGATCTAGATCTACACTGTTTCTTCTTCAGAAGCCATCTGATCTGGATCTACACTGTTTCTGATCAGATGGATTCTTCAGAAGCCATCTGATCTGGATCTACACTGTTTCTGATCAGATGGATTCTTCAGAAGCCATCTGATCTAGATCTACACTGTTTCTGATCAGATGGATTCTTCAGAAGCCATCTGATCAGGATCTACACTGTTTTCAAAAGGTAGGGGTTGTGTTCAGCAAGATTAATATCAAAATACTTATTGTAATTAGGAACTTATAAAGGCAGTGTTAATGCTGTGTCATGAATGCAGCAGATTTTTGACAGTAGAGTTGGTGTCCCCTGATGAACTTCTTGTTGAGAGTTCTTTCCCTTGGTAAGTTGAGTCACTCTCTTTGATTTCTGTTGCTCGTTTGTAAAGACTGGCCGCAGTTTCAAAGTCTTTCTGAAAAACGAAACACTTACTGCATGGCACACTGATTTCATGATCATATATTTCAAACTTTAATTAAATAACTGAAATATGTTTCAAGTACACAAATGTCCCCATGTGAACTCTTGTCAGTAGGTATACAATCACATATACCCTGTCCAAGCCATGAGGATCACTTGTTCGTAAGGATAGGATCACCTGTTTGTTTTTATTTGTTTGTTTGATTTGAGGTTTAACATCCCCCTCAACACTGTAAAGGTCATTTTGGAGACGTTGCTTCCAATTTTGTGAGACTTTTCCCCAACCTGGAGATGAAATGACATCTCAAGCCCTGCCACCCAATGAAACCAAATGGGTTTATAAGCATGGACAGTCCCGACTTGCACTGCTTTGCCTGGGCAAGCGTAGATCCTCTAAGCGGTTTACCAGTACTCGTGTGCGGGTCGGTTTCAGCTCTGTGTGGAAGCATCATGCCGCCCATCTATTTCTTCAAGCGAATGGGCGGGGGCCGAACTGAAATGTGTTCCGAGTAAACAAATGTCCCCATTTGAACTCTTGTCACTAGGTATACAATTTCATATAAACTGTCCCAGTCAAATAGCATCACTTATTTGTAAGGATCTATGTGCATACAGGCTAGTAAAACTGCAAAATATGTGTCCCCACCATCACCAAAACACGCCTATATAATTCTAAACCCCATGAACCCCAATTTTATATAGTAAACCTGGGGTTAACAGGGCTATACCTTATTTTTTTCTATTTCTGCTCTAAATTATAGATTGTTGGTACTTGTTAGAATCGCCTCAATGAGGCGGTTCTAACGGGTACCCACAATCTATATATTGAGCAGAAATAAGAAAAATATCTCAATTTTTCCTCTTAAAATTTTCATTTTTTTCGGCAGTAAAGTTTATCATGTATTTGTATAGGCGTGTTTTCATAACGGGAATAGTGAAAGATTAAAATAGCAGTGGTTCTAGCAGCATTGGGTGAGTGATTTTAGTTTTATGTCACACCAACAGCTAAGGTCATACGGAGACGGGACCTCAGTTAAAAGACTCATTCAAAAGTCTGGAGAAGCCCGGGATCAATCCTGCTTAACGACTGTGCCACAGGGGCTTCTATAGGTTCTAGCAGGAATGACCTTGAAAAGTTTTTGTTTGTTTGATTTGAGGTTTAACGTCCCCGTCAACACTGTTAAGGTCATTTTGGAGACATTGCTTCCAATTTTGTGGGACTTTTACCCGACATTGAGATGAAATGACATCTCAAGCCCTGTCGCCCGATTAAACCAACAGGGTTTATAAGCATGGGCGGGCCGACTCGCACCGCTTTGCCTGGGCAGGCTTAGATTCTCTAAGCAGTTTACCAGTACTCGTGTGCGGTCGGTTTCAGCTCTGTGTGGAAGCATCATGCAGCCCATATATTTCTTCAAGCCCCGATAGGCGGGGGCCTCACCTTGAAAAGTACTTAAAATAGTGTTGAATTTTAACACTCCTTTGAGATCATTTGGCCATTCCCTGTAAGTCTGAAATATCTGTATGAGGTTGACTTCATATAACTATTCCAGACTCAAAGAATGGACGTAAAAACTCAATGACCCAGAAAATACGAACCACTGTAAAATTCTAAAAATTCTGACACCTTGAGGACTTCCTGCAGTTCTCCGAAAATTTTAATAAATTTGTTTCATGATCCAGCAAGGAGTCCAAAAGGTGCAAAGGGAATGGCAAACAGTGTAGACCCTGATCAGACTGCTCCTTCAGGAGCAGTCTGATCTGGGTCTGCACTTTTTGCTTAGACCTTTCTGTCCCAAACTGTAGGAAAATATTAGGAGACATTTTACAGCCACCATACAGCAGTATTAGTACTATATAAAGCTCCGTATAGCAGATCCAACTTGTCCTAAGCTAGTGAAGTGACTAGTTAACATTAATTTTCAATTGTCAATGTGCCGACCTTGGTAGCTCAGTTGAGTGCGCGCCTCACTGATGATTCGGACGACACCGGTTCGATACCTGCCAGGGTCAGCAACATTCTTCCGTGGAGATTGATCATGAAATCTTTTCTACGGCTATTCTCTCACTTAAGCTGATTCAAGAAGGGCAGTTGTCAAATTTTGGGCGAAAGAATGTGCACTGTACTGGTTAACCACTTACGTATAAGCTTGCCCAGGAAAAGTGTGGATAAGTAAACTGACTGTCTCAAAAATCACCTAAAAAGTGTTGAATGGGCCATTAAACTCCAATTCAAACAAACAAACAATCAATTGTCAATGAAACAAAGGCATGTTGTGTATACTCAGTAGAATCTTCTCATCGAAAACTCAGAAAAAACATGAATCTTGTAGCTGTATCTGTTTTCCAATGACCTTCAAAAAGTCAAGTCTATATCTCCAGTTTCTTTTTCCATACCTATTCTTAAGTCTTTGTCTTATTGTTTTTACCAGATTTTGACAATGAATTCTGGTTTTCACTCTTTTTCTCTCTTTTAATATGTTCTAGAAAGTGTTATCCTTTGGAAGCAAGGAATACACCACAGAAGTTGAAAATATGAAGTGTACATGTTTTCTGGGCCAGACTAGCTAGTTTCGGCCATTTAGGCCTCATCAGTGACCCTCAAATATTTTAAAAATTCCACAATGGAATCAATGAAGCTAAAGCTACTTCAAATCATTAAGAAAACACGCCTATACAAATACATTGTAACCTTTATCGCCGATAAAATGAAATTTTTAAGATGAAAATTTGAGAAATATTTCTTATTTCTTCTCAAAATATAGGTTGCAGGTACTCGTTAGAACCGCCACAATCTATATTTTAGAGCAGAAATAAGAAAAATAAAGTTTACCCATGTAAACCCCAATTTTACTATATAAAAGTGGGGTTCGAGGGGGTCAAAATTATATAGGCCTGTTTTCGTGATGAGGACCCCGGTTTTGGCTTGTGCGCCCTTAAATGGGACTTGGACAAGCAGAAAAAACTCATACCAGACAGCACATTGGAAATGGATCTGACTACAGCTATAAAAACAAACCTGTTCATATTTCATGACAGCCAGATTGCGTAATGTTTCTGCTACCCGAGGATGATGTGTTCCTAAACTGTCTTCATAAATCTTCAATGCTCTCTCATATAGAGGCTCTGCCTCTGAATATTTATTCTGAAAAAAAAAAAAATACACAATTAAACATATGTGTGCATGTTATTTTGTGTCGTGTGTACCATATTTAGCATATGTATTTGGTGTCGAGTGCATCAAATTTACCTTGCGTATTCGAACAGGCAGATCTGAACAAATAGTGTAAACCTAAATCTACAGGGTCTACACTGTTTGCCACTCATCCAGCTACAAGTATTTTAAGACACAACATTGGGTAGGAAATTGTATTTGTTCACATTTCAGAACAAGTATGGTAGAGATGTATAAAAGTGATAATCCTTTGGCAGAAAGGATTACAACACAGAACTGAAAACCTTAGAGCATACAGGTTTTTTCTGGGCCAGACTAGCTAGTTTCGGCCATTTAGGCCTCAAAAGTGACCCTCAGTGTGGTTCAAATATTTTGCATAAATAAATATGCACAAACTTTAATTCTCAGCCATTGATTTGTATGTTTGATTTGAGGTTTAATGTCCCCGTCAACACTGTAAAGGTCATTTTGGAGACTTTTGCTTTTGCTTCCTTTTTTGTAGGACTTTTACCCGAGACTGAAATGAAATGACATCTCAAGCCCTGTGGCCCAATGAAACCAATAGGGTTTATAAGCATGGACGGTCCGCCTTGTACGCACTGCTTTGCCTGGGCAGGCTTAGATCCTCTAAGCGGTTTACCAGTACTCGTGTGTGGGTCGGATTCAGGTCTGCGTGGAAGCATCATGCAGCCCATATATTTCTTCAAGCCCCGATGGGCGGGGGCTTTCTCAGCCCTTGAAAGGAATGGATACACCTTCAGGGGAGGCAACTCTTTCAATATATTTTTGTCTCCCTTGTCAAAAGCAACAGATAATGTGGGTATTCGGTGATAAGTGATAGATAATATCCCTTTCTTCTCCATATAAACCTATGTTGTGGGTATTCATTAGAACCGCCTCAGCAAGGCGGTTCTAATGAATACCCACAACTTAGATTTATATGACATATTCACAAACCAAAATTATCCTTCCATTATCACCAAATTCCCATCTAATGTTATATGATGTGTTATATACACAGTGGAGTGTGTGTGAATTCAGGTTTAACGGCGCTTTCAACAATTTTTCAGTCATATCACGACGGTGTCTGGTTGCGACAGGGAGCTCAATGCTCACTTTTATAGCGCTGCCTCACTAAAGTATCATGTCCCAGACACAATACATGATACCACACCCAGTCACATTATCCTGACACTGGGTCGACCAGTCCTAGCTCTACCTCGTAAATCTGAGTGCCAAGCGAGGAGCAGCTAGTGCCATTTTTAACGACTTTGGTATGTCGCGGCCCGGGATCGAACACGTGACCTCCCGTTCCCCGGAGCGGACACTCTACCAACTGAGCTATCGGGGCCGGTCATATACACAATGGAGCACTGTGGAGCAGTGGAAAAGAATCTGATTTGAGATCTAGAGGTAGCCAGTTCGTTCCCAGCAAGCACTAAGTGTTGTTTCCTGGAGCAAGAGACTTTATCCACATTGCTTAGTACTGGTTTCTACCCAGGAAGAGAAAGAAAAGAGGGCCACATGGAAGATTAGTACTAGTTTTCTAAATGTGTTACCCTCTATAAATAAGGTTGATGATTATTATTATTATTATTATCAATAGGGGTCTACTGTCAAAGGAATGAATTTGTGTCAAGTAAGTGTGCACATGGTTCAACACATCACAAACTAGGGCCTTTGTTTCCCCCAACAAAAACTTTTGTTTGATTTGAGGTTTAACGTCCCTGTCAACACTGTAAAGGTCATTTTGGAGACGTTGCTTCCAATTTTGTGGGACTTTTACCCGACATTGAGATGAAATGATATCTCAAACCCTGCTGTCATGTGAAACAATAGGGTTTATGAGCATGGACGGGCCGACTCGCACCGCTTTGCTTGGGCAGGCTTAGATCCTCTAAACGGGTTACCAGTACTCGTGTGAGGGTTGGTTTTAGCTCTGCGTTGAAGCATCATGCAGCCCATATATTTCTTCAAGCCCCGATGGGAGGGGGCGACCAACAAAAACTGACATCATTTAACATTCAAGTAATGAGGAAATGCAAGCATGACAGGGCCCAGCGGTCAAAGTATTCTTAGCTTAACAAGCTTGTCAACAGACAAATTGTTAACTGTTCTAGCGAGTACAGTATTTGATACTCTAGTATTTTTGCTGGAAAAATGTGAGAAGCTTTTGCATTTGCAAAAGCTACTGACATTTTTTTCAGCAAAAATATTAGCATATTTGCTATATTAAGGGGAATGGGAACACCCAGCACATTTTTCCGCCATTTTTCAAAGGAAGACAACTTTCGGGACTTCCTGTTTGCTTCTCTATAGGCACAGTCCCACAGAAAATTCTCCGGAGCAAATTCTTTCCTTTAAGAGTTGACCCCTATTGACATGGAAGATGAAAACACTTTTGCAGAAGTTGCCTCCCCTGGAAGTGTACAGTGTAAACTCCATTAAACAGCCATCCTGGAAACTCCAAAACTGGCTGTTTAAGGGAGGAGGCTGTTCAACAGAGGGAAATGTTGGAGATGATGTATGGCTTGTTATCAACAAACAAAAAATAGTGATTACTGAAGACAGCTCAACATGGATATCCTAAAAGAAATATAAATGGTAGAGAGGTGTCATCTGACATTCTACATCATTTATGTTTCTTTTCACTTGCTTATATTATATTTATGCATATATCACAATGGTAGTTTTGAGAAAAATAAATTTTTAAATAAATAAATAAACCAGAAGAAGAGGAATTCCTATTTTTACATCCGATTATTTGCTATTGAGTTAACTTTGGCTGTTTAATAGAGGGACTTTAGATTTTGTAAAGTGGCTGCTGGCTGAAGGAGAGATGTGGCTGCTGAGCAGAGGTTAAATATATAGTAAAATGCTATAGGAGGAATTATTGTGGCTGCTGAAGAGAGGTGGCTGCTAAACAGAGGTGACCATTAGTATTAGTGGAGGTTTTACTGTATCTACTCCCCTTAATTGATCAAAGTTAAACTCCTGGGACAGCCAATGACACTTAGCAGTGGAAACAGTGGCAATAATAGATTTTAGTATACTAATGCCTCATTCTATGTTGGGTTAGGGTCAGGGTTAACCCTTACCCTATATTTGGTTGTTATGCTTGTAGTGTCAGATACAGTCAGGGTTTGGGTTAGGGTTAACCCTCTTAAACTGACATTCATTTTAACGACAGAACTCGTAATAACGACAATTCCAGTGCAAGGATTAGCCTCAGTTCTGATCAGTACCAGCATCCCTTGGGTTGGAAAAGCTTATAATGAATCCATACTCATGAAAGATTCCTGTAATCTAATACTCCAAGATACAAAATGTTTTTGATATTTGTTAGAATTGCCTCAGCGAGGAAAGCATGATTACAATGTAAACCTGTTGGAAAATTATAAACTCAATCTTTATGTGCATTTAACCCATGTCCTGCTGAACATGAATTCCCCCTTTTTCATCACGTGAACAAGTCCGTGAAATAAAGACCCTCCTAAACCCCACTTTATATAGAGAAAACTGGGGTTTACGTGGGTAAACATTATTTTCCTTATTTCTGCTCCAAGACATAGGTTGTGGGTACTCGTTAGAACGAGCACCCAAAACCTATGTTTGGAGTATAAATCAGAAAATTATCACAAATTTTTCATAAGAAAAATTACCTTTTTTGAGGTTTGAAAAAATGCTCTATATCACAAGGATGTGTTATCGTAATGGTTTGTATTGGAGTTTAATGGCCCAGTCAACACTATTCTAGGTCATTTTAGAGCCAGTCAGTTACCTATCCACACTTTTCCTGGGCAGGTATATCCGTAAGCGGTTAGCCAGTACAGCGCACATTTTTTGCCAGAAACTGCAGAGGTGTAAAATTTCCCTCAAACTTACTCGCCTTAATCGTCTAAACTTTTCATTTAGATGCTAAAAATGAAGAAAAAGTAAGGTCAGTTTTGAAAACCTTACTTGCCCTGCCTTAAAACTTACTCGCAAATGCAAGCGGGCCAGTGGAATTTTACACCCCTGAACTGACCACTGCCCTTCTTGAATGAGCAGAAGGGAGAGAATGACCGTAGAAATGATTTCATGATCAATCTCCACGAAAGAATGTTGCCGACCCCGGCAGGAATCGAACCCGCGTCCTCCTGATCACCAGTCAGATGCACACCCGAGCTACCAAGGCGGGCGCATGAATTTACCTACATTTGCAAATGGTTATTTGTTTGTTTTGAGGATTTACATCCCAAACAACAGTATTTAGGTCATTTTGGACACATTTCTGCCAATTTTGTGGGCAGGCTTAGACCTTCTAAGTGGTTTACTGGTACTTATGTGCAGTCGGTTTCAGCTCTAAGTGGAAGCATCATACAGCCTAATCTATTTCTTCAAGCCCTAATGGGTGTGTGTATGTTGGGTGGGGGGGCGTGCAAACAGTGTAGATCCAGATTCTGAAGAAGCCATCTGATCAGTATCTTCACTGTTTGCCAATCAGTTGGATAAACACATAAAATCAAGTAATCTGATTGGCAGATAGTCTGAAATGGGTATAACAAAATTAATTTACTCAGCAGGACAAGGCTTAACTTGCTGTGACTGACTGACTATAGTCAGTATATTACCTGTTGTGAGTACAGGACTGCCAAATTTACCAGTGCTGTAGCTACTGAGGGATGATGGGCACCAAAAGATTTTTCTCTGATCTCGACGGTTTGTTTATACAGTGGTTCAGCCTGCTCGTACTTCCCTTCTCGGCGATATAGGAGTGCCAGATGTTTTATTACTGATGCAACACTAGGATGATCTGAACTGAAATTCTGGAAATATACAATATACAGTTGAACTTCAATGGCTAGAATACCTTTGGGACCTCGAAAATCTGTTCGAGACAGGGGTAGTTCGGGCCACTGAGGGTTACTGTCAGGAGGCATAACGAGATACTTTTAGACATCTTTTTGGTGTTCTATAATGAATATGTATGCTGTGTGTACTCATTAGAATTGCCTCATCGAGGCGATTCTAATGAGTACACACAGCATACATTTGCAAGATATAAAACTAAAATCTCCTTTATTATCCCCCACTAATTCTGATGTAGAGGATTTTGCTAGGGGCTCAAGCATGGGTTCGACACATCCATGGTAAATGAGCCATCGGTGTTCAAGCCATCGAAGTTCTGCTGTAATCTTCTTTATATAATGACAAACAGTTCTGGATATAACAAGGTTCCAAGATTATATTCAACACAAACTTCATTATGGCAGTTCTGGATATATAGTGAGTGAGTTTGAGTTTTATGTCCCACCAACAGCTAAGGTCATACGGAGAGGGGACCTCAGTTTAAAGACTCATCCGAAAGTCTGGAGAAGCGTGGGATCGATCCTGCAACCTGATTTACAAGGTGAGTAGCGTGACTACTACATCATGGAGGCTTCTAGTTCTAGATATAACTTTTTTTTTCTTATAAGATTATTTCACATATATCAAGCAGATCATTAAACAGAGGCGAGCAAAATCTTAAGTATCTCTAGAAAAAAAACCATGACCTTCATTGCAGAACTTAGCATATATATAACAAGGTTTAAGGGGAATGGGAACACCTCATACCTGTGATACCTCCCTCATCAAGAGGGAGACTCCTCATTTTGATGCTAATTTTTGCCCAATTTATGCTAAATGTAAGAAAATTTTTGGAGTTTCCCTCATTTGAACTGAGAATTTTCCTATATATTCTTAACATCTCCCTCATCACAATGGCAAATCTTCCTCTTACAGTTCAAAAATTATCACAGATATGTGTAGCAGATTTTTCTGCCATTTTTCAAAGGGAGACAATTTTACCGGACATCTTGTTCGCTTTTCTATAAGCCCTGTCCCACTGAAAAAGGGGTCAACTCTTAAAGGAAAGAATTTGCTCCTGAGGAGCAAATTCTTTCCTTTAACTACATCCCGGGGGCTTCTAATTATATATGGTATGAGGTTCATTATAGAAAAGTGGTTAACCCATTTAGTACCAGAAACCCCTAAAGGGTACCTTGGCAAACAGTGCAGACCCAGATCAGACGCCGCTCAACGCGGCATCTGATCAGGGCCTCCACTGTTTGCTAAAAGTCAATTTCCAACTAGAGCTGCCGCCTAACGGGCGCCAATTATACCCCCGCATGCGTTGTCAAATAGTAATGTAAAGATCAAGGTCAGGTTTGTGTATATCAATCTTAAGTACTAGTGGCAAGGTGTGTGGTGTGTGAATATTAAAGAAATCGGTCAAAGAATAAGGAAGTTATGAGCAATGTTAAATTTTTTTGTAACGGACCGACGACGACAGACGACAAGCTGACTCCTATATACCCCCTTCAAACTTCGTTTGCGGGGGTATAAATATATTTTGAAGAAAACGCAACCTGGCACCCCTAAATTTTAACATGGACTCCTGCTATATATAAGGAGGAAGATTCCATTTGGTACAAAAAAGGTTAAGGGTTAATTAGCTCTCTCTCAGTATATGAGACCAAGAGAGTCAGGTCAATACATCCCTACCATTTTATAACACTATTGTTGGGGTCCAAAGCAGGGATGCACTACATCTCGTCGAAAGACATCTCACTGATACAATGTCTGGTCGAGTACGACATTCCGTCTCTCTAACGTTTCGTCGAGTATAACGTTTGGTCAAAAAAAAATCCAGTACAACAATCCGTCAAAAATTCCGCTCAGAAAAAAGCTTAAGAAATCAATGATCAACAGTGTTCACGCTTTGCTTACCTGGACAAACTCGAATGAATGGTCCTGGTATTGTTATGATGCAAAATAGATTATGACGGTACTTTATTCATTATTCAGAGAGAGTTCAGCATCTTTTTTTTTTTTTTTTGAGAAATAAACCAAATGGTAAGTAAAGGTAAGTACATTTCACCTAATTGTCCATTGTTGAACTATTTTATTCATGTTTCTGCTTTCAAAATGTTTGTACATACATTTTATCTTAAGCAGTAGGAGAGCACGGAAAATGTCTTAGATACTGAGGCTGGCATTAAGATATATTGGCGTTGCGACAATCGCAAATTCCCCTGATATGTATTTGGAAGTTGAAAATCAAACACCTTAAATTTCAAGTGTAAATAAAGTAGCTTTTTAACAGAAAGTGCATGGATTGGATATTTGCGAAGAATTTGACCAGATTCAACAAAAATTCGGCATAAGGTTGTATTCGACCAAAGCATTATATTCGATGAGATGTTATAGAGACCAAATGTCGTACTCGATGAAACGTCGTATCGACAAAATGTCTTTTGACGAAATGTCATGGAAGCCCAAAGCAGAAATTGTGTTAGTTAGGCAACCGTGTTACATCCAAACAAAAATGTATAGATTATATATAAAAAATTTATTGTCATTTTCCAATATAATCTTTACATTTTTGGGATCCTTCTTGGAAATGTGTTATATACAAAACACTGGAATAATAAACAGTGTTATAATGGGGTCGCAGTGTATATAGTACAACTAAATGTCATACTTATTTTGAGAGGTCTTTCATACAGCTGCCCAGGGCCCCTGCCCACTGGGGCTTGGAGAAATAGATTGGGCTGCATGATGCTTCCATGCAGAGGTGAAACCATCCGCACATGAGTACTGGTATACTGCTTTGGAGGTCTAAGCCTGTCAAAGTAAAGTGGTGCTAGTCAGACCACCCATACATATAAACCCTATAGGTTTCAATGCACGTCAGGGTTTGAGAGGTCACTTCATCTTAATGTCGGGTAAAAGTCACACAAAATTGGAAGCAATGTCTCCAAAATGACCTAACTAGTGTTGACTGGGATGTTTAACCTCAAATCAATCAATCATTCAAATCATACAGCAGCTCTGCCTTGGGACACAGTTTCCTGTCATTGTAGAGAGCTGCAAGATTATTTAAGGACTGAGGGAGATTAGAATGGTCTGGTAACTATGTAGTACAACCTACCTTCATACGTATATTAAGAGTTCTTTCATACAGCCGCTCTGCCTTAGAATACAGTTTCCTGTCATTGTAGAGAGCTGCTAGATTATTTAACCCTTCTCTTGCTGAATATTCAGTTAAGCCACACCCATTTTTGACTTTGAACCAATCAGATTACTTGATGTAATTTATTCCTACAAAGTAACAAATTGAATGTCAAACAGTGTAGATCCTGATCAGATGGCTTCTTCAGAAGCCATCTGATCTGGATCTACACTGTTTCCAAAGATAGGGGTTGTCGTGAACAGCATGATAAGAGTTAAGGACTGAGCAAGATTAGCATGGTCTGGTAACTATGTAGTACAACCTACCTTGATACGTATTTTAAGCGCTCTTTCATACAGAGGCTCTGCCTTAGAATACAGTTTCCTGTCATTGTAGAGAGCAGCAAGATTATTTAACCCTTCTCTTGCTGAATATTCAGTTAAGCCACACCCATTTTTGACTTTGAACCAATCAGATTACTTGATGTAATTTATTCCTACAAAGTAACAAATTGAATGTCAAACAGTGTAGATCCTGATCAGATGGCTTCTTCAGAAGCCATCTGATCTGGATCTACACTGTTTCCAAAGATAGGGGTTGTCGTGAACAGCATGATAAGAGTTAAGGACTGAGCATGATTAGAAAGATCTGGTAACTATGTAGTACAACCTACCTTCATACGTATTTAAAGAGCTCTTTCATACAGCGGCTCTGCCTTAGAATATAAGAATCTTATATGGGGTTCTGTTGTAGATGAGCGTTTCCAACCCGAGGGATGACCATGCTGAGTGGAACCGAGGCTACGCCGAGGTTCTGCTCAGCACGGTCATCCCGAGGGTTGGAAACGCCCATCTACAACAGAACCCCATATTGGATTCTTTTTCTTGCACAATACCTCCGGTTAGTTTTGACAGCTCGCACATGTATATTGTTTACAAAATAAAAGTAGTGTGGAAGTAGTTACGGCAGTTGAATAGAATTGAAGCGCATTTATATTAGTTGCCTGGGTCAGAACACCAGGGTCAGAACATAAATTTCTATCCCAGAGTAAAATTACGGATTTCCTTGTCTGGTGTGCAAGAATACAGTTTCCTGTCAGTGTACATTGCAGCAAAATTATTTAAGGACTGAGCGAGATTAGGATGGTCTGGAAACTATGTAGTACAACCTACCTTCATACGTATTTTAAGCGCTCTTTCATACAGAGGCTCTGCCTTAGAATACAGTTTCCTGTCGTTGTAGAGAGCAGCTAGATTATTTAAGGACTGAGCGAGATCAGGATGGTCAGGTCCAAGTACATTCTCTCTCATTTCTGCCGATCGTTTGAAGAAGCTTTCTGCAGCTCTGAAACAATATCATTTAACCCTTTTTGTACCAAATGGAATCTTCCTCCTTATGTATAGTCAGAGTCCATTCCAAAAGTTTTGGGGGTGTCAGGTTGTGTTTTCATCAAAATTCATTTGGAAAATGATTGAACTTTTAGCAAACAGTGAAGGCCCTGATCAGACGCTGCGTTATGCGGTGTCTGATCTGCAAACAGTGAAGGACCTGATCAGACGCCGCGTTATGCGGCATCTGATCTGGGCCTTCACTGTTTGCCAAGGTACCCCTTTAGGGGTTTCTGGTACTGAATCGATTAATATGAGTCAAATCATGATTTCTTTCATTTGAATTGAGGCACCCCTCAACACTATTTAAGTCATTTTGGAGATGTTGTGGGACTTTTACCTGGCACTGAGATGAAATGACATCTCATGCCCTACAGCCCAAGCAAACCAATAGGGTTTATATGCAGGAACGGTTTGACTCATACCACTTTGCCTGGGCAGGTTTAGACCATACTCATGTGCGGCCAGTTTCAGCTCTGCTTGGAAGCACCATGCAGCTCAAGCCATTTTTTCCTAGCCCCAGTAGGGGGGGGGGGGGGGGGGGGGGGGATGGGCAAGTGAAATCATGAGGAATCCTGTTATTAACATTTGTAAATGATAAAGTTACAGATTAGCCAGTGCAGCCAAACAATCAGATTAGCATTTTTGTGTTTGTTGGTTAGATATTTTTTTGGGCTTTGGTTTTACAGCCCTTTCAAGATTATTTAACTTTTATCGAGCCAATCATTAATCAGAGGTGGGCGAAAACTGAAGTACCTGGAGAAAAACCACCTGACCTTCCATTGCAGAACTTAGTGGGTCACATGACCCAAGCCGGACTTAAACCACAGGGATGAGAGACCTAATGATTAACCCATTTGGTACCGGTAACCCCTAAACGGGTAGTTGGCAAAGAGTGCAGGTCCAGATCAGACGCCGCAGAACGCGGCATCTGATCAGGGCCTACACTCTTTGCGAAAAGTTCAGCTATTTTCCAAATAAATTTTGAAGAAAACACAACCTGACACCCCTTAATTTTGAAATGGACTCCTGCTATATATATGGAGGAAGATTCCATTTGGTACAAAAAGGGTTAAGAGTCAGCGGTCTTATCCACTAGGCCATGGCAGACTGAAAAATGATCCGAAAACAATCCTCATTACCAAAATAATCCTAAGTATTGGGACAGACAAGCCTAAGCAGACAATGTAGACCCAGATCAGACTGCTCCTGAAGGAGCAGTCTGATCAGAGTCTACATCGTTTGCCATTCCTTCAACACCTTTTGGACTTCTTGCTGGATCGCAAAGCAAACTTGTTAAAATTATAAGAGATTTACAGCAAGTCCTCAAGGTGTCCGAATTTTTAGGATTTTTACCAGATATGTATTCCTACTTATCTGGAGTCATGGACTATCATACTGTGTCCCAATGTTAAGGATAATGATCTGTTAATTTGGAATGTAATGGCCCATTCAACACCATATAGGCCATTTTGAGTCAGTCAGTTTACCTAACCACACTTAGCCTGCCCAGGCAAAGCGGTGTGAGTGTCGGACCATGCTTATAAACCCTATTGGTTTCATTGGGCGACAGGGCAAGAGATGTCATTTCATCTCAATGTCGGGTAAAAGTCCCAGAAAATTGGACACAACGTCTCCAAAATGACCTTCTCAGTGTTGACGGGGACGTTAAACCTCAAATCAAACAAACAAACCTAACCACTCTTTTCCTGGGCAGTCTTATACAGAAATGTTGAGCCTGTGCATGCGCACATACCATTGCCAGAAACTGACAACTGCCCTTCTTGAAACATTGGATGGGTAGAAGATTTAATGATCAATCTCTACAAAAGAATGTTGCTGATCCATACACATTGTTACAACAGTAACTTATCTTCCGCATTGCATCACATCAAGTGGATGTTTCCAGCAGGCCTCATACTGACCACGCTTTTCCATGCCTGAAAGGTCCGATTTTGCAGCTTCAACCCTTATCCTGCTGAACAAGACACAACTATTACCTTTGCAAACAGTGTAGATCCTGATCAGATGGCTTCTAAAGAAGCCATCTGATCAGGATCTACACTGTTTGTAATGGAGTTTGTGAAAATATAAAGTAATTTGGTTAACTTATAGTCAGAAATAAGGGTTAAATAGTTTTTAAACAGACTATATACACAAAAATCAGAATCTAAATGCCTGAAATCAAGAAAAAAAATCAAGCTCTAAAAGCCTGAAATCCTGCAAATGCCTGAAAAATATGAGGCCTGTCCCAGATCAAAATATTACATGAGACGCGGAGCGTTGAGGGTGATGCGTAAGATCTGGAAACATCCAAGAGATGTGATACTGTACAGCAGATCCAGTTACTATAGTAATACAGTAAAACCTGTCTTAGTGGCCACCTCTATTAAGCAAGCAACCTGTGTTAAGCAAGCAGGCATTCAGTTCCCGAAAAAGGAAAATCCATTAAAATTCACCTGTGTCAAGCAAGCACCTGTCTTAAGCAAGCACTTTTTTAATATCCCACAGGTGGTTGCTTAATACAGGTTGGACTGTAATATGTCTATTATATACCTTTTTGCTTCCAATAAAGTCATTTTTTCAAATGTAAATAGGTGGGAAAATTTTATGTTACGCTCTGCGTGTAAGTGCCTTCATCATGTCAAACGTCTGGTTGCGTGTTAGGCATGGCTGCTTTCTTATGTCGCCACAAATGCCGGATACCAGAGCAAGCAAGGATGGTGATAGGGAAGTGGAAAACACAACTAGGATTATACGAGATTCTGTATTTTTGTGTTTTTGTAAGTACAGTCGAACTTCGATGGCTCGAACACCGATGGCTCGTTTACCATGGCTGAGTCGAACCCGTTTTTGAGTCCCTAGGGAATTCCTCTGCATAAGAAAAGTGTGGGATAATTAAGGAGATTTTATACTTTTATCTTGCAAATGTATGCTGTGTATACTCATTAGAATCGCCTCAATGAGGCGATTCTAATGAGTACACACAGCATACATTTATGTTACAGCACACCGAAAAGAAGTCCAAAAATACCCCCGTTATGTTTTCTGGAAGTATGCAACAGTGGCTCGAACTACCGCTGTTTCGAACAAATTTCTATGGTCCCGACGGGGTTCGAACCATCGAAGTACGACTGTATATAATAAAAGCAGGTATCAATCCCAGTCACCAGTCTGACACACATCAGACTGAGCTACTGAGGCAGGCATTTAGGAAAATATGTACACTCCATGTTTTCCAGTTCTGTGGTGTATTCCTTGCTTCCAAAGAATAACGATTTCTAGAACATACTAGAAATGTTTTCAGAGGAAAACAATGTCCCACCCACAACTTCGAGTGGATGTTTCCAGATTAACATGAGACGTTGAGGGTGATGCGTAAGATCTGGAAACATCCAAGAGATGTGATACTGTGCAACAGATCCAGTTGCTATAGTAATATGTTTATCATATGACATTGCGTCTGAGAGTGTAATAACGTCATGTAATATTTTCAATAATCCACTAGTAGATTAAATATGCAAATTAGCAAGATACATCCCGTAACGTTACATGTACGACGTCCTTAACAACGTCGCGTTTCCAAATGGCGGAATATTGACATTTTTGTTAACCAATCATGAATAAAATGCGTTTTTTTACGTCATATGATAAATAGAATCTTGCATTCGTGCTCATGTATTATTGAATTTATTAAACTCGTTGAGGAAAATGGATAAAATGCTCGGCAAAGCCTCGCATTTTATCCCTTTTCCTCAACTCATTTAATAAATTCAATAATACATCAACACTCATGTAAGATCCTCTATTTATTAAATACCTTTTTGCTTCCAATAAAGACATTTTTTCAAATGTAAATAGGCGGGAAAATTTGATGCTACCCTCTGCGTGTAAGTGCCTCCAATCACTTCAAATGTCTGGTTGCCTGTTACACATGGCTGCTTTCTTACATCACAACAAATGCTGGATACCAGAGCTAGCAAGGATGATGATACGGAATTGGAAAACAAAACTAGGATGATACGAGATTCTGTATTTTTGTTTCGGAAAACTGTTAGTGTACAGCAGTATTTTTGTAGGTATATAATAATCATTATTAATTGATTATCCTATATTAGACAAGGTCAACCAATATTCAAAAATTATAAATCATGTTTTTAATTGTGTCAATTAATAAAATTGTCATTAATCAAGTAATTTCGTATTGGCCCAGTTACAGGTCCGAGGTCTGCTGTATTGGCACGAGGCTGAAGGCCGAGGCCAATACAGCTGACCGAGGACCTGTAACTGGGACAATATGAAATTATTTGATTAATAACATTATAGTATCAGTCGCAGTTGCCAGTCAGATGCACATCTGACTATTAAAGCTACTGAGGCCGACATTTAGGAAAATCGTAACTCAACTCACTCAAAATCATTCTGGAGGTAATGTAGAACTCCTAGCTCATTCAGGGTTCTGGCCAGGTCTGGGGAGTCGGGGCCCATATATAGTCCCTCTAACTGTAGGGCTCGTTTGCGCAGGGGCTCTATTCGAGGCTGAAAAAAAGGAAGCTGGTAAGGGTATTGTCTATCTTTCAAGTCTGATCAGGGTGCACACTGTTTGCAATAATGATTTTCAAAAGTACAGTAAAACCTGTCTTAGTGGCCACCTCTATTAAGCAAGCACCCTGTCTTAAGCACGCATGCTTTGGTTCCCAAAAAAAGGCAAATGCATTAAATTTCACCTGTATTAAGCAAGCACCTGTCTTAAACAAGCACATTTTGGATATCCCTTAGGTGCTTGCTTAATACAGGTTGAACTGTAATCAGCAGACAACAAAGCAGACGACAATTGCCATGATTGCGATTTTACGAGTTAATTATTCAATTGATGTTCATGAATAGCAGATGGCATTTTCAAAATGTATTTTTTTTTTATTTTCATAGAACCAGTAGACAATTTACATGTAATGTCAAGCCTTCTTTTGTCTAAGGTTTATCATCCACAACAGCAGACAATTTACATGTAATGTCAAGCCTTCATTTGTCTACGGCTCATCATCCAAAACAGCAGACAATTTACATGTAATGTCAAGCCTTCTTTTGTCTAAGGTTCATCATCCACAACAGCAGACAATTTATATGTAATGTCAAGCCTTCTTTTGTCTCAGGTTCATCAGCCACAACAGCAGACAATTCATGTGTAATGTCAAGCCTTCTTTTGTCTAAGGTTCATCATCCACAACAGCAGATAATTTACATGTAATGTCAAGCCTTCTTTTGTCTAAGGTTCATCATCCACAACAGCAGACAATTCACATGTAATGTCAAGCCTTCTTTTGTCTAAGGTTCATCATCCACAACAGCAGACAATTCACATGTAATGTCAAGCCTTATTTTGTCTAAGGTTCATCATCCACAACAGCAGACGATTTACATGTAATGTCAAGCCTTCTTTTGTCTAAGGTTCATCATCCACAACAGCAGACAAATTACATGTAATGTTAAGCCTTCTTTTGTCTAAGGTTCATCATCCACAACAGCAGACAATTTACATGTAATGCCAAGCCTTCTTTTCTCTAAGGTTCATCATCCAGAATAGCAGACAATTCACATGTAATGTCAAGCCTTCTTTTGTCTAAGGTTCATCATCCACAACAGCAGACAATTCACATGTAATGTCAAGCCTTCTTTTGTCTAAGGTTCATCATCCACAACAGCAGACAATTCACATGTAATGTCAAGCCTTCTTTTGTCTAAGGTTCATCATCCACAACAGCAGACAATTTACATGTAATGTCAAGCCCTCTTTTGTCTAAGGTTCATCATCCACCATGGCAGACAATTTACATGTAATGTCAAGCCTTCTTTTGTCTAAGGTTCATCATCCACAGCAGCAGACAATTTGCATGTAATGTCAAGCCTTCTTTTGTCTAAGGATCATCATCCACAATAGCAGACAATTCACATGTAATGTCAAGCCTTCTTGAGTCTAAGGTTCATCATCCACAACAGCAGACAATTCACATGTAATGTCAAGCCTTCTTTTGTCTAAGGTTCATCATCCACAACAGCAGGCAATTCACAAGTAATGCCAAGCCTTCTTTTGTCTAAGGTTCATCATCCACAACAGCAGGCAATTCACATGTAATGTTGATCCTTCTTTTGTCTATGGTTCATCATCCACAACAGTAGACAATTTACATGTAATGTCAAGCCTTCTTTTGTCTAAGGTTCATCATCCACAACAGCAGACAATTCACATGTAATGTCAAGCCTCCTTTTGTCTAAGGTTCATCATCCACAACAGTAGACAATTTACATGTTATGTTGAGCCTTCTTTTGTCTAAGGTTCATCAGCCACAACAGCAGGCAATTCACATGTAATCACAAGCCTTCTTTTGCTAAGGTTCATCATCCACAACAGCAGACAATTTACATGTAATGTCAAGCCTTCTTTTGTCTAAGGTTCATCATCCACAACAGCAGACAATTTACATGTAATGTTGAGTCTTTTTTTGTCTAAGGTTCATCATCCACAACAGCAGACAATCCACATGTAATGTTGAGCCTTCTTTTGTCTAAGGTTCATCATCCACAACAGCAGACAATTCACATGTAATGTCAAGCCTTCTTTTGTCTAAGGATCATCATCCACAACAGCAGACAATTTACATGTAATGCCAAGCCTTCTTTTCTCTAAGGTTCATCATCCAGAATAGCAGAAAATTCACATGTAATGTCAAGCCTTCTTTTGTCTAAGGTTCATCATCCACAACAGCAGACAATTCACATGTAATGTCAAGCCTTCTTTTGTCTAAGGTTCATCATCCACAACAGCAGACAATTCACATGTAATGTCAAGCCTTCTTTTGTCTAAGGTTCATCATCCACAACAGCAGACAATTTACATGTAATGTCAAGCCCTCTTTTGTCTAAGGTTCATCATCCACCATGGCAGACAATTTACATGTAATGTCAAGCCTTCTTTTGTCTAAGGTTCATCATCCACAGCAGCAGACAATTTGCATGTAATGTCAAGCCTTCTTTTGTCTAAGGATCATCATCCACAATAGCAGACAATTCACATGTAATGTCAAGCCTTCTTGAGTCTAAGGTTCATCATCCACAACAGCAGACAATTCACATGTAATGTCAAGCCTTCTTTTGTCTATGGTTCATCATCCACAACAGTAGACAATTTACATGTAATGTCAAGCCTTCTTTTGTCTAAGGTTCATCATCCACAACAGCAGACAATTCACATGTAATGTCAAGCCTCCTTTTGTCTAAGGTTCATCATCCACAACAGTAGACAATTTACATGTTATGTTGAGCCTTCTTTTGTCTAAGGTTCATCAGCCACAACAGCAGGCAATTCACATGTAATCACAAGCCTTCTTTTGCTAAGGTTCATCATCCACAACAGCAGACAATTTACATGTAATGTCAAGCCTTCTTTTGTCTAAGGTTCATCATCCACAACAGCAGACAATTTACATGTAATGTTGAGTCTTTTTTTGTCTAAGGTTCATCATCCACAACAGCAGACAATTCACATGTAATGTTGAGCCTTCTTTTGTCTAAGGTTCATCATCCACAACAGCAGACAATTCACATGTAATGTCAAGCCTTCTTTTGTCTAAGGATCATCATCCACAACAGCAGACAATTTACATGTAATGTCAAGCCTTCTTTTGTCTAGGTTCATCATCCACAACAGCAGACAATTCACATGTAATGTCAAGTAGAAGTAAAACAAAGATCAGGAATTGATACAATTAACTTACTCCACCCATAAAAGACACCAAAGGGAAAGAAATACAAACATTAAGCGACCAGACCATAATGGAAACCTAAACAAAGGAAGGCCATAAGGACAGTTACTTTCCCACAAAATGGCCATATGGCCATCCAAAACCAAAAGACACAAGTGATACACACAGTAAGTAACACACAACAACATAAATATATCGCCACAGAAGAGCCGCCTTGGAACGGTCAGTGGAAGATTTCCACTGGGGGGCTTAAATCGATTTTACGTGGCCACAATCCTCGCCCTTACTTCCGTCGCGATTTAGACAAATAATTTGTTCAGTCCGCATGAAGGCCTCCTAACTCATCAGTGCAACATCTCCGTGAACACAAAAATCAAAGAACCACGGAGGTGAGACAACGGTGAGGACTCGACAGCAAGAAACCACAGAAATGCTGGAGCAAAAGAAAACCAACAGTTAGACTCCGATGAGCCCGACCAGAGACAGAGCATCAGGCACCAACCAACATTATCTCTCTAATTTTCAATAAGCCTTTACGTTCGAGCCGTCATAGAATCTGAGGCCTGACCCAGCGGCGTGCAATTAAAGAGGGAAGCAAAGTTGCCAACCGTGATTGGGTTAACTACCATGCATGCAGTCTGTCGTATAATATCCATGTTCAAGCCTTATTTTGTCTAAGGATCATCATCCACAACAGCAGACAATTCACATGTAATGTCAAGCCTTTTTTTTCCTAAGGCTTGACATATTGTAAATACATGGTTAGTGTCTTTAATAATAAAATATAATTGGTGAGCCTTAGACAATTTTATAGGGGCGAGCTTTAGCTCGTCCCTATAAAATTGTCGGGGAGAACCGATTATATTTTATTAATAAAGACACTTATCATGTATTTAGTTTATCCCGCAATTCAAAACAATCAAGGGGTTTTGCAATAATTTAGCAAATTTAAGCAAAAAAGACAGCAGACAGTGTGGCATGTTAAACGATATTCGGTGCCATGGCGCGCAGATGTAGTATAATTAACGTGACATCAACGAGTGCAAAGTTTCTGACGTCAGTTATTCCAACGAGCCATTCAAACCAGGAAAGGCAGAGAAGGGAAGATTTTAGCTTTAATTTCTGAAACTCTTTTCAAATGAATATTGCAAAGATGTTAACTTGCAGTTTTGTTGTTTTCCCATGTATAAAAGGTTGCATGTTATTGTTGACACGTGTAAATTAGTGACATGAAAAGTAGGTCTGGTCTATAAACGGTCACTAGACGTATTATAGGTCAGTAGAAGGTATTATAGGTCACTACCGATTATAGCGTGCAGTTATTCGACCCCTTTTATTAGGTTACTAGAATGCCTGATTGCAGGATAAAACGTGAATCATCTGCCCCAGCAGACAATTCACATGTAATGTTGAGTCTTTTTTTTTTTTCTATGGAAAAAAAAAAAAAAATATTGTTGTTTGCTCTAGGGTTTTATGCAGTCGACGGGTTAATAATGATTACCAAAATCTCCCAAGAGACATAATTTCACCATACATCACTCAAATGTCAAAATACTCTGAAGCCTATGTGAATTCCAGCATAGCACTGTGAAGCGTTTCCCTGTTTACTCATATAGAAGAATCGGAAACCTCTGAAGTAATCATGCTGAACTGAACCCCTACTGGACTGAACAAATTATTTGTCTAAATCGCGACCAAAAGTAAGGATGAGGATTGTGGCTACGTAAAATCGATTTAAGCCAGTGGAATTTGTTTCCGCTGAGCGTTCCAAGGCGGTTCTTACTCGTATGTCGCTGTTTATTTTTGTTATGGTCCGTATTTGAGTGTTTGTATCGCTTATATTATTTTATTCTGGATAGCCAATTGGCCATTTTGTGGGAAAGTAACTGTCCTTTTGGCTTTGCGCTATTGATGTTTCCATTAGGGTCTCATTGTTTCATGTTTGTGTTTCTTTCCTTTTGGTGTCTCTGATGGGAGCTGTTGGTTAATTGTATCGATTCCTGATCATTGCCTTCACTTCTATTTTGCAAGGAACTTTGGAAGAAAATGCTCCAAGATTTGCTCCTTAGGAGAGTGTGTGTGCCTTTGTTGTATGTGTTTTATAGGTTATTAACTTTATATTGTGAAATATTCGGCACGAGTTCATATGGCGAAGGACGCACGAGCTTGCGAGTGCGTCTTCGCCATATTAACGAGTGCAGAATATTTCACAGTATAAAGTCAATAACCTTTTTATTATATACCCAAAAAATCAAATGTCGGCTAGAATTCAGGATTGCCTGGTATGAATTTCTGAACGTAAAATCAGATTATACATCTTTAAGTGGTTTGAAATGGAAAATAATAAAGGTCGTTAAGTGTCTCCCTACACTTTGAAAAACCACGCCCAACGGCGCCAAAGTGAAGACGACGTTAACGTTGGTGGATGTGACGTCATTAAAAACATTGACGTTTCCGAACACAGGACGCCATTTTTTCCGAAGCGTTGGTTATATTTCTTTCAAAATACTCCTGATTTCTTTGAAGAAAGTATTGTAAATCTAAACAGATTGCAGGTAGGTCATATTTGACAGCATAAAAAGCGGTTTATACACTTTGTCAGAACCTATATTCGTTTTGTTTTACGTTCTTTCAGTCGATACGCACGACAAGATGGCTGCCAATTTTTAGTATCGAAATGGACAAATTTGAAAGTAGTTCTATTGTGAATGTGACTGCTTATCTCCGGGAAATATGAACTTGACTACGGGCAATATGGAAAAATATTGACCGGTAACTTCTGTAGAAAGTAAACGGGACATTTTCTGGGTATATAATAATGACTATTGCATCTCATCAATAACTAAAATCATATGGAGACACGTTCTAAGACTTATCCAAAAGCCTGAAGAAGCAAATTGTTTTGTGCAATTTGTTAACTTATAGAATTACATGTATAGAGTGGACACCTCTCTCCGTATTTATCTTAATGGGGTCACATCTGGCTTGTTTCTGCCATATTTACAAGGATGGTAATATTCTTGACATCTTGAATCTTTCTGAAATTGAGTCTACTCTTGAAGGCAAAGATCCTCAGGAGCAAATTCTTTACTGTGAGAGCAAGCCTCTATCTGAGGGTCTCATGGAAGTTTAGCTTGCTTTGCTGAATGTGTTACCCTCTCAAAATAAAAGCACCGCAGACACTGCATAATACCCCACCACTGCTAAGCAATGTAACTTATTTGAAAATATATCAAGGCTAAATAACTAGAAAGGGGATAGCAGAGATATGATCCGCAAGTGTAATGTCTTAACTCAATTGCTGGGAAAGCCAGAGTCATGTTCCTTTGCCACAGTATGTAACATTTAATCTACTACATATCTATGAAGTTTCAGCAAGATATTGTAAATAATAAAGGAACTACAGTCTAAAATGCATTTTAAATACTTCAAGGGCAGATAACTCAAGAACTGGTATAGCCAGAGTAGCGGTCCTTGGCCACGATATGAACCATTAAGTCCTCTATATATCTGTGAAGTTTCATCGAGATATTCCATATAGTAAGGGAACTAGAGGCCAAAAACCATTTTTCAGATATTTCAAAGGCAGATAACTCAATCGCTGGGAAAGCCAGAGTCATGTTCCTTTGCCACAGTATATAACAATTCATCTACTACATATCTATGAAGTTTCAGCAAGATATTGTAAATGATAAACGAACTACAGCCTAAAATGCATTTTTTAAATACGTCAAGGGCAGATAACTCAAGAACTGGAACAGCCAGAGTAGCAGTCCTTGGCCACAATATGAACCATTTAGTCCTCTATATATCTGTGAAGTTTCATCCAGATATCCCATATAGTAAGGGAATTAGAGGCCAAAAACCATTTTTCAGATACTGAAAAGGGCAATAACTCTGCTAAAAATTAACGGATTTTGCCCATTAACAATCCCAAACCACTCATCCCAGATACCAATATGTATGCAAAATTTGAACAAAATCCGTCAAAAAATACTCAAGTTACCGATCGGAAATGAAGTGCGGACGGACGGACGCACGTTCGTACAGATGGACATTTGTTGGGTACTACAGTGTTAATTTTTCACCTATAAGTACCCAACAATCAGCTAAAATTTGCATAAGTACCCAACAAGTTCCATCAAATTTGTTGGCTACTTTTTTGGACTCTAACAGAATAAACGGCAAGTACCCAACTCATGTCTACCCAACATATGCCCGTGGATGCGCTCGGACAGACATACGGACGGACACCGGAGGGTATAACATAATACCCCGCCACTATCGTGTGGCGGGGTATAAAAAGACAATTATTATTATTATTTTAATAAGGGAGAAGTGAGTACCGGTACTCTTTTCAAGGGGTATCTCTCCCCAATAATATTTTTCTTGCTGCTGTGATTTATCTCCCCTGCAACAGACCAAACATGGCTTACCTCCTCTTCCAACTGTTAGCAGTGAAATAAAAAAGAATCATAATTTATTCCAGATTAATCCAAAAACTTGTTAAAAGATCGGTACACATTTGAATAATTATTTTTTAGTTACTTATTTGTGCTTCTCTATTTATAATAGGTATGAAATTATTTATGATTCTGCTTGTTCAATGTGTTGTTTGTTTGTTTGATTTGAGGTTTAATGTCCCCGTCCTGTAAAGGTCATTTTGGAGACTTTGCTTCCAATTTAGTGGGACTTTTACCCAACACTGAGATGAAATGACATCTCAAGCCCTGCCGCCCAATGAAACCAATAGGGTTTATAAGCATGGATGGGCCAACTCGCACCGCTTTGCTTGGGCAGGCTTAGAGGATATAAGCTGTTTACCAGTACTCGTGTGTGGGTCAGTTTCAGCTCTGCGTGGAAGCATTATGCAGCCCATCTATTGCTTCAAGCCCATATGGGTGGGGGCCGAATGTATTGATAGTTTATCAAGTTCAAAATGTTTACTGTTCTAGTGGGAAGAAAACTAAAACAGAGGTACTTTTGCTGCAAAAACTTGAGTAGCTTTTGCATTTTGCTGCAAAAAAGTGAGTAGCTTTTGCATTTTGCTGCAAAAACGTGAGTAGCTTTTGCATTTTGCTACAAAAACTTGAGTAGCTTTTCCATTTTGCTGCAAAAACAGGAGTAGCTTTTGCAAATGCAAAAGCTACTCACCTTTTTGAAGCAAAATATAATAATACCATACTTACCATATTAAATGATCAATGAACAAGTTAACTAATGACATTGCTAATTTTGAACAACTTTTCCCTTGTGTCCAAATGTAATAAATTCAAAACCTGAAGTTGAGCTTAAGTTTTTAGAAGATTTATACATGAAAAAAAAAAATGAAAAAAAAAAAAACCTGCACACACACACACACACACACACACACACACACACACACACACACACACACACACACACACACACACAAACACACACACACACACTAGACATTCATTTCTAACAGTACCAGGCAGGAAAAAAGTTCTAAGATTCCTGCACATGGAACTGCTCAACTTGTTAAATTATATTTGTTTTGCAGCTTTACATCAACACTATTTATATCTTTCTGGAGAAATAACGAAATGGCATCTCAAGCACTACCATAAAAAAACTGCAATGGTTTAATTATATTTTGTTTGTAAACTTTTAGGGTAAATGCTTCAAATGATAAACCTTCAAGTGAAGTATTTTTTATTGCACCAGAAAAATAAGCACCACGAATATTCAGCCAATTTAAATTTTCTAAAATTCTATTTTCACTGTCCCTCTACATGTGACTTGTAAAGTAACCAGCAGACTACAAAGCAGATGACATTTGTTGTGACTGACGTCTTAAGGGCAGATAACTTACCGTTACTGATCTCGGAGTTCTTATACTATGTCGTATTGACAAGGCTTTCTTCTTCAGTGGTTCTGCCTGATCATGTCTGAAAAAAAATATATTTACTATAAGTTTACACCATTCAAAACTGAAAAAAATAATTAACTGTATATTCACAAACTTTTACATATTTTCAGAACCTAAGTTCAAATGTTTTGCTGAAATACAAAGATTTCAATAGTATTTTTATGTTTCTGTAGTTTATTTTAGCACTTAAGTGCAATTAAGAAAGTCTAAACTTTTAAAACAATTTTCCCCTTATCCTGATGAACATGATACCCCCTACTTCTGCAAACAGTGTAGATCCTGATCAGTTGTAGAAGCCATCTGATCAGGATCTATACTGTTTGTCATTCAGTTTGAAATTTGGAATGGATTTTGTTTGTTTGTTTGATTTGAGGTTTAACGTCCCCCTACACACTGTAAAGGTCATTTTGGAGTCGTGCTTCCAATTTTGTGGGATTTTTACCCGACATTGAGATGAAATGACATCTCAAGCCCTGTCCTCCAATGAAACCAAAAGGGTTTATTAGCATGGACGGTCCGCCTCGCACCGGGGATTCTGCACAGGCTTAGATCCTCTAAGCGGTTTACCAGTACTAGTGAGGGGGCCGGATTCAGCTCTGCGTGGAAGCATCATGCAGCCCATATATCTCTTCAAGCCCCTATGGGTGGGAGCCGAAATTGGAATGGATACAGTGTATCAAGTTATCTGATTGACTGGTTGATGGACAGTCAGCAATGGGTGTGGTAAAACCAATTTCTTAAGAGAAATTTAATTTTGTCTTTCTATATACAGTCGAACTTCAATGGCTCGAACACCTATGGGCCCTCGAAAATCTGTCCGAGACAGGGGTAGTTCGAGCCACCGAGGGTTACTGCCAGGAGGCATAAGAGATACTTTTAAACATCTTTTTGGTGTTCTATAATGAAAATATATGCTGTGTGTACTCATTAGAATCGCCTAATCGAGGCGATTCTAATGAGGACACACAGCATATATTTGCAAGATAAAGACTAAAATCTCCTTAATTATCCCCCACTATTTCTTATCTAGAGGATTTCACTAGGGGCTCAAGAATGGGCTCGACACATCCATGATAAACGACCCATCGGTGTTCGAGCCATCGAAGTTCTACTGTATATATAGATATATGAGCCTAGGCACACAACAGGGTACAACATGGAATAATCTCTGTGCTCAGATAGCCTAATCCGCATTTAACTTACGGGCCTCCGTGGCCTAGTGGTTAAGAGCGCCGACTCTTGATCATTAGGTCTCTCACCGCTGTGCTTTGAGCCTCGCTCGGGTCACATGTGAGACGCCAAGTTCTGCAACGGAAGGTCAGGTGGTTTTTCTCCGGGTACTCAGGTTTTCGCCCACCTCTGATAAACGATCGGCTCGATATGAGTGAAATAATCTTAAAAGGGCCGTAAAACCAAAACAACAAAGCATTTAACTTTTAAACCTATGGCTGTGTCAGGAGTATGAGCTAACTTTTGCATCTTGTAAACAATCTGACCAGACTGTCTGTAGAAGCCTCCGTGGTGTTGTGGTTACGCTACTCGCCTTGTAAACCAGGGATCTCAGGATTGATCCCGGGCTTCTCCAGACTTTCCGATGAGTCTTTAAACCGAGGTCCCGTCTCCGTATGACCTTAGCTGTTGGTGGGACGTAAAACTCAAACACTCACTCACTGATCAGACTGTGTGAATGCACAGACTGATCTGAGTCTTTGCTAGCCACGCAGTTGCAGATTATTGTGAGCACAATTTCACTCTGTGGATGCGTCAGAAGAAAATAGCCTTCAAGCTGTTTACACTCTGATCAGACTGCATAAAAATTTAATGCACAGACTGATCCGAGTCTTTGCTGGCCACACAGTTGATCCAAACATTATTTTCATGTGCACTCACCCATCTCATCCTTTCATCAACTTACTTGTCTGGCCCCCACCCATCGGGGCTTGAAGAAATATATGGGCTGCATGATGCTTCTATGCAGAGCTGAAACTGACTGCACACAAGTACTGGTAAACCACTTACAGAATATAAGCCTGCCCAGGCAAAGCGGTGCGAGTCGGCCTGTCTGTGCTTATAAACCCTATTGGTTGCATTGGGTGACAGGGCTTGAGATGTCATTTCATCTCAGCTTGAGATGTCATTTCATCTCAATGTCGGGTAAAAGTCCCACAAAATTGGAAGCAACGCCTCCAAAATGACCTATACAGTGTTGACGGAGACGATAAACCTCAAATCAAACAAGCAAACGACTTACTTGTCCTGTTTCTGATACAGCACAGCAAGAGCATCAAGTTCTTTAGCAACCAACATGTGATCACTGCCGAGGGCATTCTCATAGATCTCTAGAGCCTGTTTATAGAGGGCCTCAGCTGTCGAGAACTTGCTCCAGTGAGCGTGAAGACCTGCCAGCTGATGTAACGAGTGAGCCACAACTGGGTGATCCGGGTCTAGAGCGGTCTCTCGAACCTCGAGCGCTCGCTGAAGAGCTGATAATGCCTGAAAAAATTTAACCAATAAGACAACTATCACAACAATTGTTGTTTGCTTTGTCGTCTGCTGGTTTCTTTAAAAGTCATTTTTGCAAAGAGTGTGGACCCTCTAGGAGCAGTCTGATCATGGGTCCACACTGTTTGCCTATATGCAAAAATATTTTTAGATTGTTTGCAAGAAGATTCAGCAGACGACATAAGCAGACAACATTTTCATATGTTTTTTTTTTTTTTCGGCTCCCGCACATTGGGGCTGGAAAAAATAAATGGGCTGCATGATGCTTCCACGCAGAGTTGATTTCGACCCGCACACAAGTACTGGTACACCGCTTACAGGATCTAAGCCTGCCCAGGCAAAGCGGTGGGAGTCCGACCGTCCATGCTTATAAACGCTATTGGTTTCATTGGGCGACAGGGCTTGAGATGTCATTTCATCTCAATGTTGGGTAAAAATCCCACAAAATTGGAAGCAACTTCTCCAAAATGACCTTTATAGTGTTGACGGGGACGTTAAACATCAAATCAAACAAATTCTCGGTGTTTTAAGGGTAAACCCATAAAATGCCAAACATGACCAATTTTTGTCTGCTTTGTCGTCTACCAGTTTCTTTAAAAAGCATTTTTGCAAACAGTGTGGACTCAGATCAGACTGCTCACCTAGGAGCAGTCTAATCAGGGTTCACACCATTTGCCTGTATCTAAAAATATTCTTGAAAAGTTTGTAAGATGCAACAGATGACAAAAACAGACAGTCTGTACTGTTGTTGTGTAACTGAGCAGTCTGGACTGTTGTGTAACTGAACAGTCTGTAGTCTACACTGTTGCATAACTGAACAGTCTGTACTGTTGTTGTGTAACTGAGCAGTCTGGACTGTTGTGTAACTGAACAGTCTGTACTGTTGTGGTGTAACTGAGCAGTCTGGACTGTTGTGTAACTGAGCAGTCTGTAGTCTACACTGTTGCATAACTGAACAGTCTGTACTGTTTTTGTATAACTGAGCAGTCTGGAGTGTTGTGTAACTGAGCAGTCTTGGCTGTTGTTGGGTAACTGAAAGTCTGCACTGTTGATGCTGTTGCTTGTTTGTCAGGTCAACACTGTATGGATCATTTTGGAGACAACGCTTCAAATTTTCTGGGCATTTTATCAGACGTTGAGATGAAATGACATCTCATCTGCAACCCAATGAAACCAATAGGGGTTGCATACATGGATGGTCTGATACACACCACTTTTCCTAGGCAGGCTTAAATACCAGTAGTCATGTGCGGTCAGTGCAGCTCTGTCTGGAAGCATCATGCAGCCCATCTATTTCTTCAAGCCCCAAGGGGCAGGGACCAATCAGTCTGAACTGTTGAGTAACTGAGCAGTTTGGAATGTTGTTGTGTACCTGAGCAGTCTGGACTGTTGTTGTGTAACTGACTAGTCTGGACTGTTGTGTAACTGAGCAGCCTGGACTGTTATTGTGTAACTGAGCAGCCTGGACTGTTTTGTAACTAAGCAGTCTGGACGGTTCTTGTGTAAATGAGCAGTCTGGACAGTTGTTGTGTAGCTAAGCAGTCTGTACTGTTGTTGTGTAACTGACTAGTGTAGACTGTTGTTGTGTAGCTGAGCAGTCTGGACTGTTGTGTAGCTAAGCAGTCTGTACTGTTGTTGTGTAACTGACTAGTGTAGACTGTTGTTGTGTAGCTGAGCAGTCTGGACTGTTGTTGTGTAGCTGAGCAGTCTGTACTGTTGTTGTGTAACTGACTAGTGTAGACTGTTGTTGTGTAGCTGAGCAGTCTGGACTGTTGTTGTGTAGCTGAGCAGTCTGGACTGTTGTTGTGTAACTGAGCAGCCTGGACTGTTATTGTGTAACTGAGCAGCCTGGACTGTTTTGTAACTAAGCAGTCTGGACGGTTCTTGTGTAAATGAGCAGTCTGGACAGTTGTTGTGTAGCTAAGCAGTCTGTACTGTTGTTGTGTAACTGACTAGTGTAGACTGTTGTTGTGTAGCTGAGCAGTCTGGACTGTTGTGTAGCTAAGCAGTCTGTACTGTTGTTGTGTAACTGACTAGTGTAGACTGTTGTTGTGTAGCTGAGCAGTCTGGACTGTTGTTGTGTAGCTGAGCAGTCTGTACTGTTGTTGTGTAACTGACTAGTGTAGACTGTTGTTGTGTAGCTGAGCAGTCTGGACTGTTGTTGTGTAGCTGAGCAGTCTGGACTGTTGTTGTGTAACTGAGCAGCCTGGACTGTTATTGTGTAACTGAGCAGCCTGGACTGTTTTGTAACTAAGCAGTCTGGACGGTTCTTGTGTAAATGAGCAGTCTGGACAGTTGTTGTGTAGCTAAGCAGTCTGTACTGTTGTTGTGTAGCTAAGCAGTCTGTACTGTTGTTGTGTAGCTAAGCAGTCTGTACTGTTGTTGTGTAGCTAAGCAGTCTGGACGGTTCTTGTGTAAATGAGCAGTCTGGACTGTTGTTGTGTAGCTGAGCAGTCTGGACTGTTGTTGTGTAGCTGAGCAGTCTGTACTGTTGTTGTGTAACTGACTAGTGTAGACTGTTGTTGTGTAGCTGAGCAGTCTGGACTGTTGTTGTGTAGCTGAGCAGTCTGGACTGTTGTTGTGTAGCTAAGCAGTCTGTACTGTTGTTGTGTAGCTAAGCAGTCTGGACGGTTCTTGTGTAAATGAGCAGTCTGGACTGTTGTTGTGTAGCTGAGCAGTCTGGACTGTTGTTGTGTAGCTGAGCAGTCTGTACTGTTGTTGTGTAACTGACTAGTGTAGACTGTTGTTGTGTAGCTGAGCAGTCTGGACTGTTGTTGTGTAGCTGAGCAGTCTGGACTGTTGTTGTGTAGCTGAGCAGTCTGGACTGTTGTGTAACTGAGCAGTCCGGACTGTTGTTGTGGGGAATACTGTTGGTGGAATACTGACATTTTTATACAAAAAACATGAATAAAATACGTTTTAAATTTCATATGATAAACAGAATCTTGCTTTCATGCTCATGTAGTATTGAATTTACAAGAACACTCATGTCAGATCCTCTATGACCAGTTCAGTACACATTCTTTTGCCAACAATTGACAACCGTTCTTCTTGAATCACTGAAAGGGAGAGAACGACCACAGAAAAGATTCCCTGATAAATCTCCTAAAAAATGGAAACTGATAAGGAAATCTAAATATGATGAATACAGAAAGACTACTGACCTGATTCAACTGGCCAAGATCATCCAGAAATCTGCCCAATGTTTCATACATGTCAGCTATTCGTGGAAGAGTTATCTTTCCTTCATACTGACCTATTGCTAAATAATAAAAGATACAAGAATTAACTTTCACAATAGCTCTACTCTGTGTACACGTCATTGTTTGTTTGAATTGAGGTTTTATGTCCTCGTCAACACTATTTAGGTCATTTTGGAGACGTTGCTTCCAATTCTGTGGGACTTTTACCCAACACTGAGATGAAATGACATCTCAAGCCCTACCATCCAAACATGCCGATAGAGTTTATATGCATGGATGGTCAGACTTGCACCACTTTGCCTGGGCAGGCTTAGACCTTCTATGTGTTTACCACTACTTATGTTCGGTAGGTTTCAACTCTGTGTGGATGGATCAAGCAACCCAATTTATTTCTCCAAGCCCTGATGGGTAAGGGCTCTGTTTACATGTAAAACAGTGAAACATCAATATGCAATTTTGTGTCCATAAAAAATACTGTGTTGGCATGGATTTAAAATATTTTTTCTTCTGTTTTGTTAACAGCTCATGTCCCAGTCAACACTATTTAGGTCAGGTCATATCGAGCTGGTCAGTATACCTAACTAGTCTGAGCAGACTAACACATATGCTATTAAACAGTTCAGTGCACTATCTTTCGCCAGAAACTGCCCTTCTTGAACCTGGTGAAGGGAGAGAATGACCCTTGAAAAGACTTCATGATCAATTTCCATAAAAGATTTTGTGGATCCCACGGGTATCAAAGCTTCCTGACCATCAGTCAGACGTTCATCTAAATCAGCTACTGAGATAGTTTGTTTATAATGAGCCAAGCCTAACAGAATGATGAAAGATAATGACAGAAGAACTTTTTTCATATGAAGAATAGACCAATAAGCAATAAGGAAAAGCAGACAAAACTATTTGTGATGGGGTTGCCTCCCCCGAAGTGAATTAGCGCATAGATCCTAAAAATTCAGACATCTTAAGGACTTGCTGTAATTCTCCAAAAAATTTAACAAATTTGTCTCACAATCCAGTAAGGAGTCCAAAAGGTGCAGATGAAATTGCAAACAGTGTGGACCCTGATCAGACTGCTCCTTCAGGAGCAGTCTTATCTGGGCCTGCACTGTTTACTTTGACCTGTATATCCCAATACTTAGGATCATTATGATATAAGTATAAACACTTACAATCTTCCATCTGTTTTGTAGCTGCAATATATGCCTGAGCCATACTGCCTTTCTCTGAACCAATGAAATTCCAGTAATTGAGCAATTCCAAACACCTCCCTCTAAAATGATCAAAACAAGAATGAATTTGAACCTTAACTAAACTGACTATAGTTGCTGTTGCTTCTATTACATTTTACTCCCTTGCAGAGAAACAACCAATCAATGGCCATGAAACAAAATTACTGGTTCTCGTGTTCTGCTGTCCTTACAGGAAAACTGGGAACTAGTCAACCGTATTATGTTCAGACTATCTATGCCTGGCTGGTTCCGAGCAACTTTACTGCCAGGCTGGTTTGCACTCAAACTCAGTTCAATATAGATAATAAATTTTACAACACAACTGCTAGGATATGAAACAAAACTGGAGTTTGTATTATCATATCTTGCATACCTCGAAAAAAGGAGATAACTGGGGGTTGTATTGTAATCCACATAGCTCTTGACCGGGAGTTTATTTGTTTGTTTGATTTTAGGTTTAACGTCCCCGTCAACACTGTATAGGTCATTTTGGAGACGTTGCTTCCAATTTTGTGGGACTTTTACCCGAAATTGAGACGAAATGACTTCTCAAGCCCTGTCGCCCAATGAAACCAATAGGGTTTATAAGCATGAACTGTCCGACATGCACACCACTTTGCCTGGGCAGGCTTAGATCCTCTAAGCGGTTTACCAGTACTCGTGTGTGGTTCGGATTCAGCTCTGCGTGGTAGCATCATGCAGCCCATATATTTCTTCAAGCCCCAATGGGCGGGGGCCGATTTTTTTTTATGGAGAATCTCTTAATTATTTTTGTTATGCCTTCTTATCTGGAGGTATGAATCAAAGAGGGATAACTGGGTGTTTTGTATCATATTCTAACACAGCACACTTATATAGGCAATGGAAAATAACTGTGTTTTATTCTACAACAAATCACGGCAAGGAAGAGCGTGACGAGTGACGTCATTAAAAATTGCAAATTTATGACGTCACTAGTCGATTTCTTTGACGTTAGACGGTGTAACGTCATATTCTCGCATAGAAAACGTTAGAAAAGGATATAAATGCATGTGTTTCAGTCGATAATTTTAGCGGGATTTCTTCTAACAATGACGAAAAGTTGTGAGATTTTGAAGGAAACAACAGCATTATTGCCGATTTTCAGCCTGTTAGAATCGAAATAGATCAGCTCCAGTTTGTGATTTGTTGAGAAATAAATCACAGTTTGTCGGTCAGTTGTAAGTAGACAAATCACGCGCGCTATGTGCTCGTGATTTGTCTACTTTACAACTGACCTCCAAACTGTGATTTATTTCTCAACAAATCACAGCTAGAACTGATCTATTTCTTAAATGAAAGAGAGATAAGTGGGAATCTTTTATCAGAATCAAAGGGGGATAATCAGAGATTTATATCATAATCTCACAGGGATAACTGGGAGTTTTGTACCATAATCAAAGGGAGATAATTGGAGGTGGGACCATAATCAAAGTGAGATAAGTGGGATTTTGGTATAAGAATTATAAAGATATAACTGAAGTATGTATAGTAGTCGCAGTTACGATTGACTAGGCAGAGCAATTCAGATGTTGTCAATATATGTCAAATTTACTGAGTCCACAAGAAGATTCGGTAGAGTGCCTTTCGCATGCTTTCTACAAGCGAACCAAATGACCATATATATGCCACAGCTTTGTTTGTGTTACAGCTGAATTCACGCTATCGGGTGACTTGGTTTACCTTTTTTGTTTATAGAACAATCCAAAGGCAGGTGCAAACGGTATCTGTGACTTACTATATCACAATCAAATGCAGATAATCTGAGTATTGTATCAAAGTCAAAAGGAGACAGGAGATAATTGGAGTACTCTATCATAATCAGAGGGAGGCAATTGGAACAGTATATCATAATCAGGGGAGATAACTGGTAAGCAATTACCTTGCATACATCTTCTGGAAGACAAGGATATTGAGAAGGCACTTTCTCAGAGTTTCTTTATCTTTGTTCTGATGTAGTTGCCATGGTAACTCCTCGGCCACTCGACAACTGGCTTTCACCGGGCTGTTAGGACAATAAAGGCTGTTAGCTGACCACAATATAAGGAGCAAAAACCAGGACAATTTATTTTTTTTTTGTTGTCATTTTTTTTTTTTTTTTGTTATTCTATTACAGTGGAACTTCCATGGCTCGAACACCGATGGCTCGTTTACCATGGATGAGTCGAATCTGTTTTTGAGTCCCAAGGGAATTCCTTCACATAAGAAGTAGTGTGGGATAAAAAAGGAGATTTCGACTTTAAACTTGAAAATGTATGCCGTGTGTACTCATTAGAATCGTCTCAATGAGGCGATTCTAATGAGTACACACAACACACATTTTATTAAAGAACACCAAAAAGATGTCCCAAAATTAATCCCTTTATGCCTCCTGGCAGTTACCCTCAGTGGCTCGAACTACCCCTGTCGCGAAGAGATTTTCGCTGTCCCAAAGGTGATCAAGCCATAGAAGTTGGACAGTATTTGGGCTTTATGACACTTTCAAGATTATTTCATTTATATAAAGCTGATCATGTATCAGAGGCAAAAACCTAAATACCTGAAGAACAAGCCTTTTCAAATACATTGTAGCCTTGATCTTAAAAAAAAATAAAAAGTTGAAGATGAAAAATTGTGATTATTTTCTTATTTGTGCTCAAAATATAGATTGTGGGTACTCGTTAGAACCGCCTCATTGAGGCGGTTCTAACGAGTGCCGACAATCTATATTTTAGAGCAGAAATAAGAACAATGAGGTGGTTCTAACGAGTACCCACAATCTATATTTTAGAGCAGAAATAATAACAATGAGGTGGTTCTAACGAGTGCCCACAATCTATATTTTAGAGCAGAAATAAGAACAACTAGAGCTGCCGCCTAACGGGCGCCAATTATACCCCTGCATGCGTTGCCAGACATAATTTTACAAGTATTTGACCTTGAGGAAGGTCAACGTAAAGGTCAAGGTCAGGTTTGTGTATATCAATCTTAAGTAGTAGTGGCAAGGTGTGTGGTGTGTGAATATTAAAGAAATCGGTCAAAGAATAAGGAAGTTATGAGCAATGTTAAAGTTTTTTGTAATGGACCGACGACGACAGACGACGACTACGACAGAAGACAAGCTGTCTCCTATATACCCCCTTCAAACTTCGTTTGCGGGGGTATAATGAGGTGGTTCTAACGAGTACCCACAATCTATATTTTGAACAGAAATAAGAAAAATAAGGTTTACCCCTGCAAACCCCAGTTTTACTATATGAAAGTGGGGATTAAGGGGGTCAAAATATAATAGGCGTGTTTTTGTGATGTACAGAACATGGTGTCTCACATATGACTAGAACCAGGCTTGAAGCTACAGTGGTGACAGAACTAATGTCAGAACACATTATGATAAGATTTCTCTGTGATATAATGGTGGCTTTCATTGGTCCTGAGCTTACATTTTTTCAGGTGAAAATTTGTGATTTTTTCTAATTTCAGCACATAATGTAAACTGTAGACACTCGTTATAACCTCCTCAGTGATGCTTCTAACGAGTACCCACAACGTATGTTTTAAACAAATGGGATCTTTATATCTATATAGCAGACGTCCATTTCAAAATTTAGGGGTGCCAGGTTTTTTTTTTTTTTTTTTTGAAATTTATTTGGAAAATGGCTGAACTTTTTGCAAACAGTTAAGGCCCTTTCTGCAGCATCTGATCTGGGCCTGCACAGTTTGCCAATTACCCGTTTTGGGTTTTCTGGTTCAAAATGGGTTCTGCAAGAATAAGGATAATAATGTATACCCATGTAAACCCCACTTTACTCTAAATAAAGTCAGGTTTACAGGGTCCTGTAATTGAGACTTAAGGATATCCTTTCAAACTTCTGTAAAACAAAGTAATGTTGTTTGAACTCATTCAAATCATGTTACTTAATTACTCTTGAAAGATAAAAACAGAAAAAAACTCTGTTATTCACAAGAATTCCACCGAAGGCTATGTCGCTCCTAAAGTCACCGAACCATGACATCTAGGCGAAGGTCAAACATAGATGCTTGCATAAAAGTTGCCATTCTTAAATGCAAGCTTGTACTAAGTATCATTAATGAAGCTCTAATAATTCCTGAGAAATTAACTTAACAATTAGGGTGAACGCTAGGGTTGTTGCAATATTTTACAAAGTCAGTGAACCATAAAATGTAGGTCAAGGTCAAATTTGGATGCTTGCATTTAAGCTTCCATCTCCAGATATAAGTTTGTACCAAGTATCATTAATGAAGCTTTTATAGTTCTTGAAATGTAGGTCAAGTCAAATATGGATGCTTGCATTTAATTTGCCACCCCCAGATACAAGTTTGTACCAAGTATTAACAATGAAGCTCTTATAGTTCTTGAGAAATAAACTTGACTATTTGAGAGAACGCTAGGGTGGTCACAATATTCTACCAAGTCAACGAATCATAAAATGTAGGTCAAGGTCAAATATGGATGGTTGCATTTAAGTTCCCATCCCCAGATACAAGTTTGTACCAAGTACCATTAATGAAGCTCTTGTAGTTCTTGAGAAATAAACTTGACCAGTAGGGTGAACACTAGGGTGGTCGCAAGGACGAACGAATGAATGGACAAACAGATGAAGGGATGAACAGACGAACTGACGGAAAACCGAACGCCTATATCGCGCCATGCTAATAGCAGGCGCGACAAAATGTTAAATATTCTAGCAACTACAATATCTAAAGCTACACACATTTTTTTTCAGCAAAAATGGTAGTCTATTTGCCACATTAAATGATAAAAGTTTTAACAATATGTTAACTAACGACATCGTTTAGACAAACTGGGCCAAAGACAGTTCTCTAAGGCTACAAACCTGAGCTGATTCTGGAAATATTCCACAAGGTCACGTCGGAGTTCTGAGATAATTCTATTTTCATCTTTACCAAAACAAAAATCATGTACTGCTTTCTCAACCTGAAATGAAATACAATGAAAATAAGCAAAATCCTTTGAAAATATACTCCAACTACAAAATGTCATGGTTTAAAACGACCTCCCAAACTGAGCATCACGTGAACAAGTCCGTGAAATGAGAAAACTGGGGTTTAGTGGGCTATAGATTATTTTTTTTATTTCTGCTCCAAGATATAGGTTGTTGCTACTCATTAGAACCGCCTCAATGAGGCGGTTCTAATGAGCACCAACAACCTTTGTTTTGAGTATAAATAAGCATAATATCACAATTTTTCATGAGAAAATTGACCGTACTGGAGATCTAACAGGATGCACTATGTCGCACGGATATGTTATCGTAATGGCATTTTGACAGAGTACTGCTACCCATTTTGTGCTGTTCTGTTCATCAGACTGTCAAGGATATTTCATTGGAAAGTGTTAATTTGACAAATTTTTTTTTTTGAAAATTCCATTTGATCAAGACTACCCATTGACACTGATACATGTATATCCTGTTTTTTGTTTGTTTGTTTTTTTTGGTTTAACCCCCCAGTCAACACTATTTTACCCCGGTAGGTCATTTTTGAGCCGGTCAGTTTACCTATCCACACTTTTCCTGGGCAGGCTTATACATAAGCGGTTAACCAGTACAGTGCACATTCTTTTGACAGAAACTGACAACTGCCCTTCTTGAATCAGCAAAAGGGAGAGAATGACCGTAGAAAAGATTTCATTATCAATCTCCGCGAAAGAATGTTGCCGACCCCAGCGGAAATCAAGCCCGCGTCCTCCTTATCACCAGTCAGACGCGTATCCGACTGAGCCACCGAGGCCTGATATATCCTGTGCCACAAAACAAACATAACACAGCCGACCCCTCTCCTTCAGCGGGAGACAACCCCGCATGTGTTTAATGTTTAATTATTTTATTTTTTTTATTGGGGCGTATTTCTTTCATGAAAAGTTTTTTCAACCGGTAAAAAAATATTTTCTCGATAGCTAAACCGTTGTGGATAGAGCTGGACAGGGATCGGTGCCTTCCACAATTCCTGACTTATCCAGGGAAGCTCCGTGTCAATCACCAACAACAGCATACAGATGTGTTTACACAAATTAAAGCATTCGACTTTTCTCGCCAAGCATCTGCTATTTTGGCGCCAAAACTAAACCATGCATGAGACAGTAGAATAGTCTGTTTTTAATATGCATACATCTACGGATAGATGTAGCTAGACCCCTTAGGAGCGATTACATCATTTTCACACTGATTGTGGGTTAAATTTTATGATTGGGGGATAAATGCAAATTAGAACCATAACTTAATCTTATTTTCACACCTTGTCACACAGAAGATTGTGGGCTTATAGAGAGCACCGGAGGCTCAACCATAATGCAGTTTATATTTTACTTTTGGTCCTTTGAGATCAGCGTGAATATTCTGAGAAATCAGAAATAAATTATTGGTTTAGACTCATATTCTAGACAGGTTTTTAGTTATTTGGACCCCATTTTGATTTATATCAGCCTTTGAATCGACTGCCTATTCGAAATTCGCAAAATTGCAGTATGTTTCCTCTGGCTATCTTTTCCGGATCATTACGTAGTATGACCCATCTTCTTTCTTATGAATGTTTTCATTGCTCTTAAAGGAACTCATTTTTGATTTTTAATTGTGTTTACAGTGTAATAATAGAATAGATGGGTCTGTGACAAATACGGTCGGCGTTTATAACATGATTTGGTTAACTAACATGGTCCGTTGGTTGAAGGAAATTAACCGTCATGATTTACTTTCATTTTTGCAATCACTTCAGGAAACGACTGTTTTCATTTGTTAATGCCCATCCGCAGGTGTGGAACCATGTTTTAATCCCCAATAATACTGGACAGTGCATTAATTATTATCAGTTTTACTCATGGATTAACTCGGATTTTTCCGTTGGTTTGTACACGCGAAAATACAAGCGCAGCTTTTCAAAACTTTGCCCCAAAACGGTAATTTCATTTTTCCAGGAGTTTTATCCTGAATTTCGTGAGGCGTGAGAAAAGCTATTTTTTCGGGAGTCTACCGCGAGTTTCGGGAGACTTAACATTTCTGATCATGGGAGAAAATATCTCAACCAACTGAAACTGGTGAGAAATTACAAAATTTAAATGAAACAGTACAGTAATGTCCTTAGTCCAAATAACGTTTTGCTAAGAGATTATTCTCCCATTTAGTCAATTTCAATGAGATATTTTGGCGAAAAAGTGAGCAAATCTCTCCAAATCTCACCTGAAAATGATCCCTGAAACCCTATTGGTTTCATTGGGCGACAGGGCTTGAGATATCATGTCATCTCAATGTCAGGTAAAAGTCCCACAAAATTGGAAGCAACGTCTCCAAAATGACCTATAAAAGTGTTGACGGGGACGTTAAATCTCCAATCACACAAAACGAACAAAACCAGTTTTAGTCCCTTCTGCCTCCCTCAAATTTATCACCAACTTCTAGACACAGAGGATCTTACACGAGTGGTCATTTCATATGATATTTATGAAACGAGCCTTTGGCGAGTTTCATAAATATCATATGAAATGACCACGAGTGTAAGATTCTGTTTATCATATGACCACTTTAAATTGGATTTTATCGCCTTTTAATTTGACATTTTTTCAACGAAAGTTGCATTGTTGACATGGACGTCGTCATGACGTTACTTAATCCCGCCAAAGTGTTATTACAAGTGTGGTCATACAATTTTTATTACACGACGTTATCCACTGCTTATCATCTACGTCATATGATAAAATTTATATCTGTTCGTGAGCCATCTTCAGAAGGCCTGACAATCAATCAATCAATCAATCAATCTATTGTATTTCTATACACTTCTCGACCCGTTTTAGCCCAATGAATCACCAACTTCTGGACAATTTATATATGTTCTTGAGCCATCATTAGAAGGCCTGACAATCAATCAATCAATCTATGGTATTTCTATACACTTCTGGACCAGTTTTAGCCCAATGAATCAAAAACTTCTAGACAATAATACCTGTTCATGAGCCATCATTAGAAGGCCTGACTGGTATTTGAGCACCAGATGATCCTGCATGACTGTCGTGAAAGGTCCTAGGAAATTCCAGTTCAGGCCTGGTACAAGATCAAGCAGCTCGTTCTCACTCAGACCACAGCGACTGATGTAGATGTAGCGTAAGATCTGAAACAGTTTTAAAGATAAACAGTAAAATTCCCCTACAAAGACCACCTAAACCTAGGTCTCGTATATACAGCAAAATTTCAGTATTAAGACCAGCTTTGGAACTGTTAAAAGTGGTCTGCTACTTATCAGTTAACATTTTGATCAGGAATGAGCTTTTTAAGCTAATGATATTCTGAACTAGAAATGTGCCAATAGGACACAGATGTCCCTACACAGGCTCTACCTAGTATAAATGCCTTAATCTGAGGTTACAAAATCAAGTACATACACATACACACACATTCAGACAGATGTACATACATACGCACATGCGCACATACGGAAAACTGAAAAACCATATGCCCCAAGCATCATGCCAATGTCCAGGCACAAAACATGGGCCCAAGATGCTTAATGCACTCAGATTCTATTGTCACTCACAAAACTAGAATGATAATATGACAACTATTTAACCTTTTTGTACCGGATGGAATCTCCACCCCAACCCCCACCCCTCACACATAGAAGGTGTCCATTTTGCTATTTAGGAGTGTCAGGTTGAGTATTCTTAATAAATTCATTCAGAAAATGGTTAAACTTTCTGCCTTATTAGAAGCCACATCTGATCTGGGCCGGCACTGTTTGTTAACCTTTACCACGCTGTAGGCAAATTCAGCAGACTGTCGATATTTTTCTTATTTTTCCCAGAAAACAGTACTTGACATATCATGCAAATTGTCTCCACAGGAGACAATTTGCATGAGATTTCAAATCCTGTTTTTCGGAAAATTAGAAAAAAATGTTTCAAAATGTTGTCTGCTGCGAAAAAATATACCCAGCATGCAGAGCGTTAGTGACCCTTTTTGGGTCTCTCATATAAATGAAATAATAATTTCATGTAATAATTTCATGATCCACTGATTTCAAAAATGCTACAAATACAAATCAAATACAGTGCTACAAATCTTACATGAGTGTTCATTTATTATTGAATTTATTGAGTGTGGAAAATGGTTAAAATGCGAGACTTTGCAGAGCATTTTAAGCCTTTTCCTCAACAACTTTTATAAATTCAATACTACATGAGCATGAATGCAAGATTCTATTTTAATACCATATGACATTTAAAATGCATTTTATTCATGATATTTTACAAAAATGTCAATATTCCGGCATTAGTAAATGCAAAATCGTTAATGATGTTGTATGTGTAATGTTATGCACCTATCTAACTAATTTGCATATTATATCCATTAGTGGACTACAGAATTTAAAACATGGGGTTCTTACTTTCTCAGATGCAATGTCATATGATAAACCTATGTAGTCATCAGTGACTTTACCTTGGTAGTGAGGCCCCTGTATTCTGGAGTTTCCAGGTCAAATCTAATCAATTCCAGAACTTTCACATATAGTCCGACACAATCCGAGGAGGACAACATAGCATCAAGATGTTTACTCACTTTGTTCTCATTTTTAGAGCACCTACATAATAACAATACATGTCTCAACCTTTTTTTTACATAAAAGTCTGACATTTCAAATAAAAAATGTATGATCCATACATTAAAAACTGCCCTTTTCAGTCTAAACTTTTGTCACTTTTTACTAGAGATGATTTTTTTTCCAGAGATGATTTTTTACAGAGATGATTTTTTTCAGAGATGATTTTTTTTCAGAGATGATTTTTTTTTTTTTTGTGCTAAATTCTAAATTTAGCCACCCACCCAACTGAGGTATGACCGACTCAGTATAAGAAGATAGATAGATAGATAGATAGATAGATAAAATTGTGCCATTTCAAATCTGACAAAAGTTGGTAGTTCATATTTATATCATATTTTAATCCATCACAAGCACACCTATGTAATTTTGATCCCCTTAAACCCCACTTTTATATAGTAAAACTGGGGTTTAGAGGGGTAAACATTATTTTCTATTTCTGCTCAAAAGCATAGATTGTTGGAACGAGGTGGTTCCAACGAGTACCTACAATCTATGTTTTGAGCAGAATTACATACCGAAAATACACCTATATAGCTTTGACCCCCTTGAACCCCACTTTTATATAGTAAAACCGGGGTTTACAGGGGTAAGCATTATTTTTCTTGTCTCTGCTCTAAAATATAGATTTAGGGTACTCATTAGAACCGCCTCGATGAGGCGGTTCTAACAGGTACTCACAATCTATATAAATATCACATGTTTTCATAAAAAAAATTCCTGTTTTTTCGGTGGAAAAATTTACAATGTATTTGTATAGGCATGTTTTCGAAATGTATGAAAATTATCAGATTTTCCTTCTTGAAAATTTTCAGTTTTTGCTTGTAAAATTTTCAATATATTTGAATAAGCATGTTTTCGTAATGTAAACTTATGTCATTTTTTTCTGTATCTCTGTCATTCTTATCCAAAACAAGCTTTCTCTTAATCTATGATATAAAATCTATAAATTTTATCTTAAACTGAGGATTTTTTAGAACAGAGCAATTTTACCTACAACATCATGCCAGCAAGTCTTATGTAATGACTATCCCAACAAACACCAAGTCAGAGAACAATATCGGTTGGGTGAATATTTAATAACTTTTTACACTCAATTTGTTTGTTTGAATTGAGGTTTAACATCCCCGTTAACACTTTAAAGGTCATTTTGGAGATGCTGCCTCCAATTTTGTGGGACTTTTACCAGACACTGAGATGAAAAGACATCTCAAGCCCTGTCGCTCAAAGAAACCAATAGGGTTTATAACATTAATGGTCCGACTCGCACCAATTTGCCTGGGCAGGCTTAGATCCTCTAAGCGGTTTACCAGTACTCGTGTGCGACTTTTTTACACTCAACTACATAGGTGATGGAAAGAATTGTTGTAATACCACTGACAGTGAACTAATTCTTGACCTTCAGAACTGGTGTTCTGGAACCGGGGCCAGTTGTTCAAAGCCTCATTAGCTTGTTAGTGGTCAAATTGTTAACTGTTCTAGTAAGTACAATATCTGACACTCTAATATTAGTATATTTGCCATATTTAATGATCAAAGTTTTACTGATATGTTAACTAACGACATTGTTAGCTCTGAACAACTGGCCCAAGATGTTACATGAAAGAACGTAAAATCCTAAAAATGGGACACCTTGAGGACTTGCTGTAATTCTCCTAAAATTTTAACAAATTTGTTCCTTGATCCAGCAAGAGTCCAAAAGATGCAGATGGAATGACAAACAGTGTAGACCCTGATCAGACTGCTCCTTGAGGAGCAATCTGATCTGGGTCTCCATTGTTTGTTTAGGCCTGTCTGTCCCAATACTTAGGATCAGTACTGTATTCCATAGGAAAAGGTTCTAGTCAGTGGCTGCTGAAATATGAACTTTTAAAAAGCTACAATGTAAAACTTCAAAGTGAATGAGGATGCAGATTTGGCAACAATAGATTTCTGTACTTTCATACAACCTAAAAATGTCATTCCTTGAGCAATGGAAGATAGCACTAATCTGTTTGCATATATACCTATCAAAGTGTTCGTTCTACTACATATTTGTATCAAATTTTGAAGACAAGTATCCCAGAACTATCGCAAGACACTGATACCAACCTTGAATGAAAGGACTATGAAAATACATGTACTTACTAAGACCCCCTCAACAACATCTTTGAACAGAGCCCCCCCCCACCCATCGGGGCTAGAAGAAATGAGTCAGTGAGTGTTTGAGTTTTACGTCCACCAACAGCTAACTTGGTCATACGGAGACGGTACCTCGGTTTAAAGACTCATCCGAAAGCCTGGAGAAGCCTGGGATTGATCCTACGATCCCTGGTTTACAAGGGGAGTAGCATAACCACTACACCACGGAGGCTTCTACTTGAAGAAATAGATGGGCTGCATGATGCTTCCCACAGAGCTGAAACCGACCCGCACATGAGTACTGGTAAACCGTTTAGAGGATCTAAGCCTGCCCAGGCAATGCTGTGCGTGTCGGCCCGTCCATGGTTATAAACCCTATTGGTTTCATTGGGCGCAGGGCTTGAGATGTCATTTCATCTCAATGTTGGGTATAAGTCCCACAAAATTGGAGGCGACGTCTCCAAAATGACCTTAACAGTGTTGACGGGGATGTTAAACCTCAAATCAAACAAACAAAACTTGAGTGAGGAATCAGATGTGACAACAATAGCTCTTTCATACAACCTAAAAATGTCATTCCTTGAGCAATGAAAGATAGCACTAATCTGTTTGCATATATACCTATCAAAGTGTTCATTCTACTACATATTTGTATCAAATTTTGAAGACAGGTATCCCAGAATTATCGCAAGACACTGATACCGCTGCCCTACCAATTATGGCCCCCACCCATCGGGGCTTGAAGAAATATAAGGGCTGCATGATGCTTCCATGCAGAGCTGAAACAGGCCCGCACACTAGTACTGGTAAACCGCTTAGAGGATCTAAGCCTGCCCAAAGCGGTCCAAGTCGGCCCATCCATGCTTATAAACCTATTGGTTTCATTGGGCGACAGGGCTTGAGATGTCATTTTATCTCGATGTCAGGTAAAAGTTGCACAAAATTGACGGGGCAATAAACCTAAAATCAAACAAACAAAACAAACAAAGCCCTAAAAATCTTGAATGAAAAGACTATGAAAATACTTACTAAGACCCCCAACTCATCAGGTTTGAACAGTCAACCCTCTTTATACAGACATTCAATATAACAACAAAACCTGAACAATTTGACATGAGACTGACCTTTATGCAAGGAATAAATTAGTCAATGTTATCGCCTAATATGTTGGCTTTTGTAAAATTATCGTGAATTTTCAGCATCTCATGAATTGCAACCCATTTACCGACCTCTATGTATTGAATAACAATATCGTAATCTTCGGGAGACGACCAAAATAAAAACATGCATTCAGTCGGGTGCGAAATTATGTTAATAGAGTTCACTAGTCTCAGGTCAATTTGTTCGAACTATATAACAACAATTTCCGTGGAATGAATCTTTAGCTCAAGATAAGACGATTAATGGAGACATTCAAGTATATTGCAATAACAATTGTTTGTTTGTTTGTCTGAATTGAGGTTTAACGTCCCCATCAACACTATTTAGGTCATTTTGGAGACATTGCTTCCCATTTTGTGGGACTTTGACCCGATATTGAGATGAAATAATATTTCAAGCCCTGCCACTCAATGAAAGGAAAAGGCTTATATACATTGAACGGTCTGACTCACATCACTTTGCCTTGGCAGACTTAGTCCTTCGGTTTACCAGTACTCATAAGGTCAGTTTCACCTCTGCATCGAAGCACCATGCAGCCCTACATATTTCCCCATGCCCCTATGGGCTTGTGCCGAAGCAATTTATTGAGGCATGCAAGAATATTGCATTCAGTAACCCAAAGAAACAAATGTTGTGGATGTTTGTTAGAATCGCCTCTGCAAGGCAATTCTACAAATATCAACAAGAATTCCGCAGAAGGCGGCATTGCACCTGCTGGGGGCAAAAGTCATAGGAGCCACAATCAGAATATTGTTAAGTAAATTTCATTCTTAGCAGTTGATAGTTGATGTAAAATGTGTCATAGTCACTCGACCAAAAAATATAGGCCATGGTCACGAGGTCAAGGTACGTGCCAAATCAGTACAATGAAGAGAAGCACTATGCAAGGTTTGGTGGCTGTAGGCCATTTATTTTAGGACATATTGAACATTGACATAAAACGTGTTAAAGTCACTGGAGTGCATAATATAGGTTAAGGTCACCAGGTCAAGGTACCCGCAGAGTCAGTAAATGTAGGATAAGCACTATGCAAGGTTTTGTGGTTGCAGGCCTTTTATTTGAGAAGATCTGGAACATTGACGTAAATTGTGTCAAAGTCACTGGAGCTTAAAATATAGGTCAAGGTCACCAGGTCTAGCAACCTGCAGAGTCAGTACATCCAGGAGCAGCATCATGCAAGATTTGATGGTCGTAGGCCTTTTATTTGCAGAGATCTGGAAGTTCGACCTAAAAATTTGTCAAAGTCGCTGGAGCGTAAAATATAGGTCAAGGTCACCGGGTCAAGGTACCTGCAGAGTCAGTACATCTAGGAGAAGCATTATGCAAGATTAGATGGTTGTGGGCCTTTTATTTGAGGAGATCTGGAACTTCTACGTAAAATGTGTCAAAGTCACTGGAGCGTAAAATATAGGTCAAGGTCACCATGTCAAGGTACCTGCAGAGTTAATACATCTAGGAGAAGCACTATTCAAGATTTTGTTGTTGTAGGCCTTTTATTTGAGAAGATCTGGAACATCGACGTAATTTGTGTCAAACTCACTGGAGCGTAAAATATAGGTTAAGGTCACTGGGTCAAGGTGCTTGCCTAGTCAGGAGCTTAGGATGAAGTTTCATAAAAGGTTTGATGGTTGTTTAGTCGTATAGTTGATTACAATACAAACTTTGATGTAATGTCGAACTTTGACGTAATGGTCAAAGTCACTGGAGCGCAAAATATAGATCAAAGTCACCAGCTCAAGGTGACTACAAAGTCAGAAGGTCAGGGAGATGCTTCATGTAAGGTTTGATGGTAGCTGAAGCTTGTAGTTGACTTAAATAAAAACTTTGACGTAAATGTCGAACTTCGACGTAAATGTTAACAGACGGATGGACGGACGAACGGACGCAAAATATAGGTCAAGTCACCAGGTCAAGTTGCTTACAAAGTGAGAAGGTCAGGGTGATGTTTCCTGTAAGGTTTGATGGTAGCTGAGGTTTGTAGTTGACTTAAAAATTTGACGTAAATGTCAAACTTCGACGTAAATGTTAACAGACGGATGGACAAACAGACAGACGAACGGATGCACGGACAGAAAATCGGATGCCTATGTCTCACCCTGCTACAAGCAGGTGCGACAACAACAACTGTTAATAGTACACCTGGACCTCGTTAAAGCACGATTCGTTACAGCATGAATTCGGATATAACACGGTTTAGGTTTGGACCCCATATTTTCCCAAACCAACATTTATAAATATTATCCAAGGATTCTATCAGGTTTTGAGCACAACAACTTTATTTTCCTCCCACTTTTGACTGCGGTAATATGGTAGCTAACACGGTCTATAACGGTACTTTTTGCCTCCAAACATGTCAAATGAATATACAGTATATAAACTTGTTTTTTTTTTGGTTTGGGTTTTACGGCCCTTTCAAAATTATTTCACTCATATCGAGCCGATCGTTAATCAGAGGTGGGCGAAAACCGGAGTACCCGGAGAAAAACCACCTGACCTTCCGTTGCAGAACCTACGGCGGTGAGAGACCTAATGACTAAGAGTCAGCGCTCTTATCCACTATATAAACTTGTTTAGCATGACACGCACGATAAACATGAACTGCCATCGGCACACTCCAAAGTGTTGGCTTAGCGAGATAAAGAGATTAAAGAATTCAGTTACGCAACTGGAAAAAATGTTTATCATGCTCTGTTAAGGATCAGTGGTCAGCAGAATTTTTAAACATCGATGCAGACGATGTGGTCAGTCAACTGCAATAAAACTGATTTTCTAGAGCCGCATGTAAAAGAAAGTTAGATTTATTGCAGCTTAAAAGAAAATGATAAAACATATTCATGATCAATTTTCGCAGTAAAAAAATCATTCAAAAACCACGTGCGCCATTAAAAATTGTTTCAAATGGCTAATAATAAGGGTAAGCCATTCAAAGGGAAGTAATTCAAATTTCTCATAAGCGTTGATCAGTGTCCGGTTCCGAAACCTAAACCGGTAATTTTACCATTGAAGTCTATTAACAGTACCATAGTTCGGTAAGGTGTCGGCAAACAGTTACTGCAGAGTTAGCCAGGAACCAGCTATCAAAATGGCATCATACTCGCTGTCATTTCGGATGATTTTCTGGATATAAACATGGTTTATCAGCTGGTTTCCATTGAAGTTTGTTGACTGGATTGGCCATGGTATTTACTGCCATTGATTAGTTCAAAACACATTTTAGTCGGGAAATACGGTTATTTACTGGACCGCACATCATCTTGTTTGGAAAACTATTGATCACCATAGACGTCAATGGTTGATCTGTTACAAATACGGTCGGCGCTTATAACACGATTCGGTTAACTAACACGGTCCGTTGGTTGGACCCGGAGTTCCGTGTTATAACGAGGTTGAGGTATACTTATGTCTTGGAGTAATTAATCCTTAAGCAGCCGAGAAAAACATCTGAAAATGTCGTCTGCTTATGTCATCTGCTGAATCTTTTGCAAACTTTTTAAAAATATTTTTGCATACAGGCAAAGAGTGTGGAGCCAGATCTGACTGCTCCGACAGGAGCAGTCTGATCTGGGTCCAAACTGTTAGCAAAAGAGGACTTTTAAGGGAACTGGCAGAAGGCAAAGGAGACCACAATTGTTGTGATTGGAATTTTATGTGTTAAGGTAAAATGCTCATTCATAACTTATTATACTTCTCATTAATTGAATTACTTATTGCGGCAAATTCTATAAACTGACAAAATGTTACAGAACAAATACTGTCATTATAACGAGGGTCATCTGTACCAAATTTTATCCGGCAACTTACTCGGCAATATGTCTTGATAGCACCATAACATACAGAGGTATACAGGTAGCTGAATTTCGGCAGTGTGTCAACACCTTGGTCTCTTCTTCTCCATTTAGGCTGGCCCCCTGAGTCACCAGTTCCGCTCGGAGAAGTTCCTTCACATTCTTGTTACTGAGAGGTTCCACATGTAGTGTTGGCCAGGATCTGAAGTTAACAGGCCCAGTTGTTTAAATAACGGATCTTACATAAGTGCTGGGCCCAGTTGTTCAAAGCATCGTTAGCTTAACAAACTCGTTAGTGGTCATATTGTTAACTGTTCTAGCAAGTGCAATATCTAAAATTTCGGAATTTTTGCTGAAAAAATGTGAACAGTTTTTGCATTTGCAAAACTGCTCACATTTTTTTCAGCAAAAATGCTAGTATATTTGCCATATTTAATGATATCAAAGTTTTAACGATTCATAAGCTAACGACATCGTTAGTTTTGAACAACTGGCCCCTGATGTATTATAAAAATTTATTAATGTGTGTGTGTGAATTCGGGTTTAACGTCGCTTTCAACAATTTTTCAGTCATATCACGACGGTGTCTGGTTGTGACAGGGAAAAAAATGTATTAAACAAGCTGGGGAAAAGGGATGAAATGCAGGGCTTTGCCAAGCATTTTATGCCTTTTCCTCAATGAGTTTAAAAAATTCAATAATAAATGAGCACGAATGCAAGATTCTATTTATCATATGACATTTATAACAAATTTTATTCATGACTGCTTTATAAAAATGTCTATATGCCACCATTGGTAAACCCGACATCTTTAAGGATATCGTACATGCAAACTTATGGGGCATATCTAACTAATTTGCATATTTAATCCACTAGTGGATTATCAAATTTATTACATGGCATTATTTCATTCTGAGATGCCACGCCATATGATAAAGCATTTTATGACATGAATCCTAGATTCTTTGAAATTAAACGGTGTAACACCATGTTGTTGTTTTTTTTGTTGTTGTTTTTTTTTAGGACTTAAATACAAAAGCTACAGTCAATAATTTGGCAGGATTTCTTCTAATAATTGAGAAAGGAATGGAGACTTTGACGGAAACAACACAATTATTGTTGATTTTTAGTGTATTAGAACTGAAATAGATCAGCTCAAGTGTATGGACTGTGGAGTAACAGATCACAATTTGATGGCAATTGTAGATTGGCTTTTGTTTTGTTTGTCGTGGTTTAACATCCCTGTCAACACTATTTAGGTCATTTTTGAGACATTTTGGAGACATTTCTTCTGCTTTTGTAGGACTTTTACCCGACATAGAGATGAGATGACATCCATCACGTGAACAAATCCGTGAAATGAAGACCCCCTAAACCCCACTGTATATAGAGAAAACTGGGGTTTACGGGGGTATACATTATTTTTCTTATTTCTGCTACAAGACATAGGTTGTGGGTACTCGCTAGAACCGCCTCAATGAGGCGGTTCTAACGAGCACACACAACCTCTGTTTTGAGCATTTATAAGAAAAATATGAAGGATTTTCATTGGAAAAGTAGCCATTTTGGAGATGTGAAAAATGCACTATGTCGTACGGGTGAGTTATCGTAATGTCAAGCTCTACCTCCTTAAGAAACCACTGGGGTTTAAGTAGAAGTCCAACTCCCACCTCATTTCCTGGGCAGGCTTAAACCTTCTAGGTGGTTTACCAGTACTCAAGTTAGTTAAGTCAGTTTCAACTCAATTGATAAGTAGACAAATCACTTGGGACTACTGACTGATTACTGACCTCCAACTTGTGATTTGTTACTCAACAATTAACAGCTGGAGTTTATCTACTTTTTTATTTTATTTACAGAATGTACCCATTACAATAATAAGTTTGTGTTACAAACATTCCCTAAACCCCACATAATATAATGAAGACCAAGGTTTATAGGGGTATACTATGAGAATCTTACATGGGTGTGATGGGTGGATAGAAAAATCCATCCCGAGGGTCACAGTCCGGCATCACCAGAATTGCCGAGTGATGCCGGACTGTGATCCCAATAGATGGATTTCCTATCCAACCACTCACACCATGTAAAATTTATTTTCTTGCATACCTTTCCTTTCTGAGTGTCGATTCTTAATAATGCAGTCACTTCGGTTGCCAACGTCCACCATATTGTGATAACAATAGTGTGATGTTTAGTGACGTCACGTTACATGCTGTGACGTCAACCTTAACTACCGCGCATATGAGGTCGCATCCAACCAGTGCATATCAAACACGAGAGAATATTCGATTTTTAACCTGTCCCTGGTTAAGAACACCAGAGTAAGAACAAAATTTCTATCCCAGGCTAAAACTACGGATTTCCTTATCTGTTGAGCAAGAAATTATTGTCTGTATTTCTGCTCATAGGTTGTGGGTACTTATAACCGCCTCAATAAGGCAGTGCTAACAAGTACTCTCAGCCAATGTTTGGAGTATAAATAATTCTAACATGACGTTAACGTTTTTCCCATTGAACCCAGTGGAAACGTCAGCGTTTGCAAATATGCGATAATTCACGTCGTCAACGTGGTGCGTGCAATTTGGCGTCATCGTGACGTTGCATGTAAACATTTCCTTCTGTCGACATCCGCTGCAAAATAGTCCCCAAGATAACGCTTTGTTACTACTGTATTTCAGTTTAGCATCATGTTAGAATCGAAATAATTTCCACGCACCCGGTGTGTTATCGTGATTAACACACGGTGTTTGTCGGGCAGATGCGAATATGATATTTTTAATGTAAAATTAATTTTAATTAATAATATACCTACCCATCACTACAATTATAGCCTTTTCACCAGACGCAGGTCTGGGACAGTCTGACACAAAAAAAAAATCTAGCCAGAAATGCCACCGGCATGTCCCTTTTCCCGTGACCTCCCCAGCGTCGAGTCCTGATTGGTCGCTGATGTCACATGACCTATCAGACCAATAGGCAGACGATACAGGTCACGTGACCGCGATTTTCGCGCCGAGAAGGTCATTATTTCTTTCAGGAAAACAAATATTTCAGGCGGGGCTGGGAGGCGGGACATACCATTGTAGTGATGGGTAGGTATATTATTAATTAAAATTAATTTTACATTAAAAATATCATTTTAATATCAAATATAACTACCCATCACTACAATTATAGCCTGAATTCAAAGCAAGTGGAGGGTTGGATGAAAAATAAAGTTACACATACCTAACTCCTCCAACCTTGGTTGTTTATACCCCTTTTAAAACCATCCAATGATGGTAACGTAAGGGAGTATCCACCATGACTGCAAGGGATCCAAATCCAAAATTCACAAGTGGAGAAGATAAATGGACAGGAACCGGAGTCAAAATAGAAGGTTCATACCTATTCAAACAGGCTAACAAACAACCAAGGAAAATAAAATCCCAAAATAAGTGCTGCTCATAATAGATTGAGAAGCTACTAAACTACCCAAGGAATGAGTACCACTACGAATGGGAACCAAGCTCCTTAGGTGAAGGGATGAAAAGTAGCGTTGGAACATCCATTACGCAGTAAGAAAAAACATTCTGAAGAAAAAATGGAGTTCCAATATGCCCAAAATGTAGAAGGTTCTAACCTCATACTGTATTCTGAATGATAATAGGGCAGAAGTGAAATTAGCATATACTGGTAGAAGCTTTATCACTTTACAAATCCACTTTGCAATCAAGGATGGTTAGAAATATATCCAAAACCCCTTGATTGGAAAGAAAAAATTCTCATGATAATCTCGAAACGTTTTAAACGTTCTAATGTATACAAAAAATTCACATTAGTCTACGATCCACGAATCCTGGAAATGACAGGATAAATAATAGTTTCAGACAAGGTGATTTATAGCCTGAATCAAAAATAGGTTGAATGAGAAGAGAAAAAGAAGTCATTGTTCTTCTCATACCTGAAAACAACCCTCTGCAATTGGCAAAGCATGACTATAACTTCTACTAACTGAAGCAAATGTCAAATGAAATACAGCTTGATTATCAAATGAACAAAAGAAGCTGAATTCACCGGATCGTAAGGTGGTTTAGAAAAGACCACAACACTCATGCAAGATTCCATTTGGATTCAAAGTCCTGGAAACCTGTCGGCATAGTGAAAAAACCCCTTTAATAAGCTGGTGATGGTAGGGTTTAATGAAAAAGTGTGAAGCCGACTAAAATTTTAACATGTTCGAGATTACTGATCTGTACCCTTCTCTTAGATGAAATAGAAATTGAAGGGTAGAGAACAGACAGAAAAAGAAATCCAGTAAAAAAACCTCCCTAGAGGAATTGTCTGGATTTATTTCCCTTTTTCTACACCAACTAGAAAATATCTTCCATCTTCCAGAGTAAAACTTGAGAGTGGAGATCTTTCTATATTTGAAGATACACTCGGCAGAGAAACCAGAAAAGTGTCTACCTCTGGTTTGATTCCTGACAACATCTGGATGTGTAAGTAAAGCATTTCTGGATTGAAATGGAATGCTTGACCCACACCTTTAAGATATTTGATCTGGAACTACTAGAAGACGGGTTGCAAGTCTTGAGACTAGGCTCAGAATGACTAAAAAACCAAGATCTCTGAGGCCATAGGAGGCGTAATCAGAATGGCTCGGCTTTTGGACGCTTGAATTTTTTCCTAGAACTAGAGGAATTCAGTTGAATGGTGTAAACGCATATGTAAAAGATTCCCCCAATCTAGAGATTTTAAATCAACTGCACGTTCCAGGTGATCTGAAACTTGAAAAATAATGAAAGTTGATTGGAGAACCGAGTTGTTTGGACATTTGATTAAAAAAGGCCCAATAAAGGTTCTCTCCATTTGAGAAAACGCCCTGTAGAGAACGGATGGTGAACTGGTCTATAGGGGCGATCCCAATGACGTAATCTGCCCTGGAGGTGTCCGACAAGGATAGACATACCTTCCTGAAGACACCAAGTTATAATCTTCCATGTAAAAGCCGACAGGGAAGAGTAATGAGTCACTCCCTGATAAGTAGAAAAAACTACACTATTCATTTGTCTGGAGTAACAATAATGAAGCTGTTCCTCAGTTTGGAGCTATGAAGAACTGATAAACCAAGGAAATTTGTCTGAAGTTTCAGAATGTTTATACACATATACATATATACATACATATACGCATACACACACATATATATATATATAGCCCCGCCTAATATAGGCCCCACGTTCCCTGAACAACTAATCCCTGAGGTTCGAAGTGGGAAACCAACCTGAAAGGCTGGCATGCGAAAAAAAAAAACAAATAGGGAATAGTCTCTAAAAGAGGAGACCCCATTTGATACTGAGGGATTCATAAATCGTAGAGAGCAATCTTGATAATGGAATTTATTGCTCCTATAGACCGTATGGTATTTCCAGTGATAATGTTAGCAAAAAAACTGGAAAGGTCTAAGATGAGATTGTCCAGGGAAACTGGATCCAATTACTAAGTTTCTAAAAAAGGGAAAACAAACCCCTGACATAAATCGAAAGTTTTACGGGGCATGAAAAAATTGGAGAAGTATCTCTGAGGTAGAATCAATTTCAACTTCTCGATAAAGTGTATGAAATCTAAATTCACAATAACCTGTACACGTTAAGACAAGGTATGATAAACAGTATCTGTAAAAATGATGACAAAACCCATCATCGGAACACTACACAAGATTGGGGCCTAATTCTATGATGAGAGCTGCTTAATTAATTTCTATTAAGTTGGTGAACAGGGAAAACATTGATCCGTTGACAAATCCAACAAAGGAAAGGCAACGGACTGATACACAAAAATTCCATCCAAGGTGAAACGAAGGTATTTGCGTAATGACCTATGGATGGAGATGTGAAGGTTAGCGACCTTTAAAACTACGGAAATCGTCCCCGAATTTGGGAAATTTGACCTGACTAATCGAGGACGAAGTTTCCATTTGAGATGATCGACTCGCATCATCTTGTTAAGTGTGAGAAGTCGATGATGAGTCGATTTTCCCATTTTCTTCTTTTCTTTTCATTGATCCGTTGACAAATCCAACAAAGGAAAGGCAACGGACTGATACACAAAATTCCATCCAAGGTGAAACGAAGGTATTTGCGTAATGACCTATGGATGGAGATGTGAAGGTAAGCGTCCTTTAAAACTACGGAAATCGTCCCCGACTTTGGGAGAATTGACCTGACTAATCGAGGACGAAGTTTCCATTTTGAAATGATCGACTTGCATCATCTGTGTTAAGTGTGAGAAGTCGATGATGAGTCGATTTTCCCATTTTCTTCTCGACCAGAAAGATCCGCCTGTAGAAGCCTGGGGAAAGGAGAAGTTTTTCTACTTACACGGCTTTCTTTTGGAGAAGAACCCTTCCTCTTCCAATAAAAAGATTTCTTTTCTTGATACTATTTACCAGAAATAGTATTTGCATGTGAGAAAGAGAAAGGATTCCTAACGAACTCAATCCAGTAACCCTTTCTCCAAACTCATAAAACTCAAAATATATTTGATAAAAGAAGCCAAGGCTTGATAGAACTGAAATAGCTCGGCTCCTACTGGAAGAAGATGAAGAGGAGGGGAAGGAAGAAAGTCATTTGTTAGACTTGTGTCTTCCTCTATTGGGAGATTTCGTTCCAGTCCGACCTCTGGAACGAAAGGACCGTGTACCCTGATCTGAGAATGATCTACTAGTAGATGGGGACTGATTGAGATCTTCTAGTCGAGGGTGATAAGCACTTAAAAGTCATCGGAAGTAGTCGAAGAGCGTCTCTTGGTTGCGGTACCTGTACTTGATACGCTCTCCGAAGACTTAAAAAAAGACGAGTGCCCACGGTCTTGAAGCTTGATTCTGAAAACGTTGGGAAGACATGGTCCGCTTATAGTTTTAGAATCAAGAGGCGCTGAGGCTCTAAGTTTTCATTTACTATGCTCAGTAAAAACTGAACCAGTTATCAAGAGCAGAGTTGTGCCAAACATGCAACATGGTGGTAGACAGCCATGGCATGTAAAAAATGACCGGGAAATAAACAAAAGCATTAGAATAGCAGCTATATGGTCGGAATGCTCTTGTTTGAAGGCAAAGTGGGTAGAACTAGAATACCAGTCATAATGAGAACCCACTTAATAATAGTCCTGGTAAGAAGCTCCAATGTTAGAGCGTCGAAACAGGAAGTAATGCCAATTTCCCTGACGTCATATATACAGAGACTGAATCTGGGTCGAATTTAGGAATTTCATAAGAACAAAAAATTGATGTTTTTTTTGTTGTTAGAACCAATGTTCCAAGTTCTTTTCGCACGAGTGCCCCCGGTCTTGAGGCTTGATTCTGAAAACGTTGGGAAGACATGGTCCGCTTATAGTTTTAGAATCAATAGGTGATGAGGCTCTAAATATGTCCTTCTCATAATCGCTAAATAGTAAGGACGAAAAAGGACCAACCTCTGAGTATTGATATATCCCCAGAGGATAAATCACTAGGCCCAGATTCAGCTCTAGGGGCAAAACACTTGAGGCTCAATTAAACTTCCCCAGTGTTAGGCCCTTTATTGTATATAGTGCACTGAACATGCGAAATTGCCGAATCAAAATTGAGCATTCAAGGAGCCGTGCCTAAAACGATCAAGGCCGAATCGGCCCAAGGCCGAAACGACCCACCGAAATAGGCCGAATCGATCCAGGTGCAAATTCGGGTCGAAAACGACCCAGGCCGAAACGACTCAGTACCGAAACGTCCCGGATTCACTTGCAATAGTTACGGTATTCCAATAAACGATGCCCAAATCTGTATGTTTTACAAGGGAAAACAATCCAATTTAATGATTATGATAACAAAAATTTATCATAATAAGAGGAAAGAAGCATATGACCAAGGTAAACTAAGTACCGAAGGTCCGGAAAGGTTACCCGATAAAAACCGGGAACGGAACCGTACCAAAATTCGTATGTAACATGGATTCGGAAAAAATTTTTGGGCATAGGTTCCCCGCACCCCGGAGTCCCCGCAATTATGAGCAGGGTCTCTACGGGGCGGTCGACGAACCTATCCTAGTCAACCCAGGCCCAAATGGGAGGAGGGGACATAGACTGGCTCATCTTGATTCGGCAATGGTGACCCACACGAATTGGATGGATTCTGTTTAGAAGATACTATAGAAAGGCCACAAAGGGACCTGAATATTATCCATCTGCATCGTGGGATTTATAAGTGCTAAACAAAGACGGGTCTTGCACATGTTCAAAACTAAATTAATGCTGAGAATTTTTATTCAGCGATACAACGTCTTCCGATACCGGAAGTGGAAGGAACACGTACAAAAAACGTCCTCTTTTCTGGCAATTTAAGTTTCCACAACGCCGACTTCTATTAAAACATTACCAGGAATAATACGAGCGTATACCCTGGCATATAACATGAAAAGAAGTGTGGTGCTTATCAAAAACCAAAAACGGTTGATCACATGATAAACAAAACTTCCAAGTGAAATTTCAAAATGGCGGGCAACCACTACACATGTAATGTCGGCAGAAACACACGAAATAAAGTCTCTAAGAATTTCGGAATAAACAGTAAGCTTAAAAAGCCTAAGTACGTTGTGGAAACTCAAGGTAAGTGCAAAAACAAAAAAGAATAAAACACTTATCCGTTTATTCATTCTTCCATGGAATGTAGTTTGACCATCCTATCCCAAGCAAGTCTGAAAAAATAATGACCTTCTCGGCGCGAAAATCGCGGTCACGTGACCTGTATCGTCTGCCTATTGGTCTGATAGGTCATGTGACATCAGCGACCAATCAGGACTCGACGCTGGGGAGGTCACGGGAAAAGGGACATGCCGGTGGCATTTCTGGCTAGATTTTTTTTTTGTGTCAGACTGTCCCAGACCTGCGTCTGGTGAAAAGGCTATAATTGTAGTGATGGGTAGTTATATTTGATATTAAAATTAATTCACTCCGGCTTCGCCGTCGTGAATTAATATTTCGCAATCTGCCCTCCAACAACGTGTGTTAATCACGATAACACACGGTACGTGGAGATTATTTCTTAAATATAAATAAGAAAAAATTTATTCAGAAAAAAAACTGTTTTGGAGATATGAAAGAATATAAGAATATCTTATATGGGTGTGAGGGATGGATTGAAAAATCCGTACCGAGGGACACTGTCCGGCATCACGAGGCTTGCCGAGTGATGCCGGACAGTGATCGCGAGGGACGGATTTTTCTATCCACCCTTCACACCCATATTGGATTCTTTTTCTTGCAAACCTTCCATTTCTATTGCGAATTTTAATGCTGCTGTCACTTCGGTTACTGATGTCCGCCATTTTGTGATGACACAACATGAATGTTTAGTGACGTCACGCATGACGCCGCCGCGCATGAAGTTGTAATCAACCAGTGCATTTATCAAACACGCGATTATATTGGATTTGGGGTCGGAACACCAGGGTCAGAACATAAATTTCTACCCCAGGATAAAATCACGGATTTCCTTGTCTGGTGTGCAAGAATGCACTATATCACACTGGTTAAATATCGAAATGTTACCTCCAAGTTTGTGGACAAGTATCTTCAAAAGCTGACACTATCACTCTAGCATCTACTGGTAGTGGGTCCAGTAACCACTTCAAATACATCTCTGTTTGCTGTCAGAGAAACAAAAACATCACAATCAAGGACCCAATGTGTCTTTAGCTTAACTTTGTCCTGCTGAATAAATAAATTTTGCCACAGCCATTTCTGACTATCAACCAATCAAATTACTTGATGTATGTATCTGTTCACTTAAGGGGAATGGGAACACCTTCAGCAGAGGCAACTCTTGCAAAATTATTTTTGTCTCCCATGTCAATAGGGGTCAACACATAAAGGAAAGAATTTGCTCCTGGGGAGCAAATTCTTTCCTTTAAGAGTAGACCCCTTTTTCAGTGGGGCAGGGTTTACAGAAAAGCGTACAGGAAGTTCCGAAAGTTATCTCCTTTGAAAAATGGCGGAAAAATGTGTTAGGTGTTCCCATTCCCCTTAACAAACTAAATTACCAACAGTGCAGATTCTGATCAGGGTCCAGTTGTTCAAAGCATCATTAGCTTAACGAGGCCGTTAGTGGCCTAATTGTTACATCTTATCCTGCTGTTCACGAAAACCCCTATATTTGTAAACAGTGTAGGTCCAGATCAGTTGGCTTCTAAAGAAGCCATCTGATCAGGATCTACACTGTTTGACATTCAGTTTCTGATTTTGTAGGAATAAATTACATCAAGTAATCTGATTGGTTGAAAGTCAGAAATGGGTGTGGCTAAACTGAATATTCAGCACGAAAAGTGTGTGTGTGTGTGTGAATACTGGTTTAACGTCGCTTTCAACAATTTTTCATTCATATCACGACGGTGTCTGGATGCGACAGGGAGCTCAATGCTCACTTTTATAGTGCTGCCTCACTGAAGTATCATGTCCCAGACACAATACATGATACCACACCCAGTCACATTATCCTGACACTGGGTCGACCAGTCCTAGCTCTACCACGTGAATCTGAGTGACAAACGAGGAGCAGTTAGTACCATTCTTAACGACTTTGGTATGTCGCAGCCCGGGATCAAACCCGTGACCTCACGTTCCCCGGAGCGGACACTCTACCAACTGAGCTATCGGGGCCGGTATTCAGCAAGATAAGGGTTATCTGTTCTAGCAAGTACAATATCTAATTATTTTTCTTGCTAGGACAGTTATGCAAAAGCTGCTCACATTGTTTCAACAAAAATATTAGTATATATAGATTATTCATTCTCCTAGTTGAAATATGGGATTTATAAACCGAGGGAGGTAAAACAATCCGATAAAGAAACGAGTGCGAAGCACGAGTTTCTTTAACGGATTGTTTTACCTCCCGAGGTTTATAAATCCCATATTTCAAATAGGAGAAATGTATAATCTGTATATTACATGCACTTCCATAGACTTTTAGGAGAGTTTGGATCTTGAATTTTGGATCTGAATGCCCGTTCAGTTGACTGTTTACAGCCGCCATGTAAACGGTTCAATCAGCGAAGTGTTACAGAATCTGGGTGGAAGAACAACTGGATGGGCGCCATTTTGAAAGCGCTTTCTACAGTTTTGAACAAAAATAGAAGAAACAAAGTGTTTCAGTGATAAAACAAGTAAAACGTTAGATTAAATAAAGCAAAACTTACATCCTAATCAATGGTCATATCCATGTTTTCTTTTGTTTCAGCGTTGCATCCGACTCAAACGTCACGCATTCTGAACGTCTGTTGATATTTCTTAGACGCCATTACAATGACGTCATGAATAACGTCGCCGTGATTGAAACTTTCCCGCGTTTGAATAGAACAATTTCAATGCAAAGCGGTATCTCGTATCTTGTACATAAAGTAGTTCCAGCTGAAGGGATTTATTTCCCCGGCTAAGAGGAAATATTTCTTCTTAGCAAAAAGGAAAATACCAAGTTTATGTCTGGTTGAAATCATGGTATTTCTCTGTAATGCATGTAATATATTTGCATATTAAATGATCAAAGTGTTAATGATACGTTAACTAACGACATTGTTAGTTTTGAACAACTGGTCCCTGATGGATCTGGTCTCAAACGTTTGCAAAGGTTAGGGTTAGGGTTGTGTTCAACTAGACAAAGATCAAAATATTTGTAACTGATAAACACAGAAGACATTCAAGTCCAAGAAGGGAACAAGTGTATTTAGATTTATCATAGGGGGTGTAAACAGCTGAATTTACGGTTGGAAATTTTGTTTTATATACATGTAATTTGCAACAATGAAATCATCAATTTACCTCCCAAAATGAAAATTGTCACTGCAGGCATCCCCATTCTAATGTACATTATATTCACTTGAAAAAGTTTAACAAGAGGGCCATGATGGCCCTGGATCGCTCACCTGATCCATAGGGTATCAAGTGGGCCCCTGGGACAGCCATTATTGGCCCCGGGCTATAATATGATTAATCTTGGTAGTGGTCTAAAAGGTGAAACTTCAAACCAAATATCAAAGAATGGAGACTTCTGGTTTCAGACAAGATTTTTAAACGTTTTCCTTATCTATATAAACCTTGGGGTCCCCGGGGTGGGCCATTTTTGCCCCCAGGGCTATAATTTGAACCATCTTGGTAGAAATCCACAAGACAACGCTTCATACCAAATATCAAAGACCTTGACCTTCTGCTTTCAGACAAGAAGATTTTCAAAGGTTTTCATTGCCTTGACTTCTATTTCCTAGGGCTATAATTTAAACAATTTAGATGAAGCTTCACACCAAATATCCAAGACCTGGGCCTTGCAGTTTCAGAGTAGAAGATTTTTTTTAAATTTCCCTATATAAGTCAATGTAAAAACGAAGGGCCCCGGGGTGGGGGCATTTTTTACCCAAGGGCTATGATTTGAACAATCTTGGTAGAAGTCCACTAGATGAAGCTTCACACCAAATTCAAAGAACTGGGCCATCAGGTTTTGGAGAAGATTTTTAAAGATTTTCCCTGTATAAGCCAATGTAAAACCAAAGGGCCTGCAGGTGGGGGCATTTTTCGCCCTAGGCCTATAATTTGTACAATCTTATAGAGGTCCACTAGATGAAGCTTCACACCAAATATCAAAGAACTGGGCCTTGCAGTTTCAGAGAAGAAGAGTTTTAAAAATTTTCCCTATTTAAGTCTATGTTAAACCAAAGGCCCCAAGGCGGGGGCATTTTTGGCCCCAGAGCTATAATTTGAACAATCTTGGTACAGGTCCACTAGATGAAGCTTCACTCTAAATATCAAAGAACTGGGCCTTGTGGTTTCAGAGAAGAAGATTTTCCCTATATAAATCTATGTAAAACCAAAGGCCATCGGGGCAGGGGCATTTTTGGCCCCAGGGCTATAATTTGACCAATCTTGATAGAGGTCCACTAGATGAAGCTTCACACCAAATATCAAAGACTTGGGCCTTGGGGTAAAAGAGAAGAAGACTTTTAAAGATTTTCCCTATATAAGCCTATATAAAACCAAAGGCCCCCAAGGCGGGGGCATTTTTGGCCCCAGGGCTATAATTTGAACAATCTTGGTAAAGGTCCACAAGATGAAGCTTCACTCCAAATATCAAAGAACGTGGCCTTGCAGTTTCAGAGAAGAAGATTTTTAAAGATTTTCCCTATATAAGTCTATGTAAAACCAAAGGCCCCGGGGCGGGGGCATTTTTGGCCCTAGGGCTATAATTTGAACAATCTTGATAGACGTCCACTAGATGAAGCTTCACACCAAATATCAAAGGCTTGAGCCTTGGGGTTTCAGAAAAGAAGATTTTTAAAGATTTTTCCTATATAAGACTATGTAAAACCAAAGGCCCCCCGGGCGGGGGCATTTTTGGCCCCAGGGCTATAATTTGAACAATCTTGGTAGAGGTCCACTAGATGAAGCTTCATACCAAATATTAAAGATCTGGGCCTCATGGTTTCAGAGAAGAAGATTTTTAAAGATTTTCCCTACATAAGCCTATGTAAAACCAAAGGCCCTCGGGGCAGGGGCATTTTTGGCCCCAGGGCTATAATTTGAACAGTCTTGACAGAGGTCCACTAGATGAAGCTTCACACCAAATATCAAAGACTTGGGCTTTGCAGTTTCAGAGAAGAAGATTTTTAAAGATTTTCCCTATATAAGCCTATATAAAACCAAAGGCCCCCGGGGCGGGGGCATTTTTGGCCCCAGGGCTATAATTTGAACAATCTTGGTAGAGGTCCACTAGATGAAGCTTCATACCAAATATCAAAGACTTGGGCCTTGTGGTTTCAGAGAAGAAGATTTTTAAAGATTTTCCCTATATAAGCCTATGTAAAACCAAAGGCCCTCGGTGCAGGGGCATTTTTGGCCCCAGGGCTATAATTTGAACAATCTTGATAGAGGTCCACTAGATGAAGCTTTACACCAAATATCAAAGACTTGGGCCTTGCCGTTTCAGAGAAGAAGTTTTTTAAAGATTTTCCCTATATAAGCCTATGTAAAACCAAAGGCCCCCGGGGCGGGGGCATTTTTGGCCCCAGGGCTATAATTTGAACAATCTTGGTAGAGGTCCACTAGATGAAGCTTCATACCAAATATCAAAGACCTGGGCCTTGCGGTTTCAGAGAAGAAGATTTTTAAAGATTTTCAGTAAAAAATCTATTTTTAGCTCCTGTGACCTAGATGTGCAACAGACCAGAACCATTTGAACAACTTTGAAAGGAGACCACCTAAGGATCATTCCTGTGAAGTTTGGTCAAAATCCGATCAGTGGTTTAGGAGGAGATGTTGTTTGAAGAAAAAGTTTATGGACGCACGCACGCACGCACAGACGCACGGACGCACGACGGACGACGGACAAAAAGTGATCCCAAAAGCTCACCTTGTCACTACGTGACAGGTGAGCTAAAAAAAATGTGTGGCGATGAGAAATTACTAATTAATGTTTTTTGGACTGTGTTGGAGTTTTACCCATTGTATGCTAGTGGACTCTTCCATTGCTATAGGCTGGACAAGTCCATTTGTCATATAAGGGGTGTCAGGTCTATATTTTTTGTTTTTATTCTATTTTTGACAGAAAATTCTGTTAGCAAATACTGCAGGCCCAGATCAGACGCCGCTTTCTGCGGCGTCTGATCTGAGCCTGCACTGTTTGCAAAGGTCCCCTTTAGGGGTTTCCCGCATAAAATGGGTTAACAAGACATCAATCCTTGTGGGTCATTTTGTGTCATCTCCCAGAGAAAGGGATGACAGATGTTCCAGAGAAAGGGATGAGAGATCTCCCAGAGAAAGGGATGACAGATCTCCCAGAGAAAGGGATGACAGATCTCCCAGAGAAAGGGATAACAGATCTCCCACAGAAAGGGGTGGCAGATCTCCCACAGAAAGGGATGAGAGATCTCCCACAGAAAGGGATGACAAATCTCCCACAGAAAGGGATGGCAGATCTCCCACAGAAAGGGATGGCAGATCTCCCACAGAAAGGGATGAGAGATCTCCCAGAGAAAAGGATGACAGATCTTCCAGAGAAAGGGATGACGGATCTCCCAGAGAAAGGGATGACAGATCTCCCAGAGAAAGGGATGACAGATCTCCCAGAGAAAGGGATGACCGATCTCCCAGAGAAAGATATGAGAGATTTCCCAGAGAAAGGGATGAGAGATCGCCCGGAGAAAGGGTTGACAGCTCTCCCAGAGAAAGGGATGACAGATCTCCCAGAGAAAGGGATGACAGATCTCTCAGAGAAAGGGATGGCAGATCTCCCAGAGAAAGGGATGACAGATCTCCCAGAGAAAGGGATGACAGATCTCCCAGAGAAAAGGATGACAGATCTCCCAGAAAAAGGGATGACAGATCTCCAATAGAAAGGGATGGCAGATCTCCAAGAGAAAGGGATGACAGATCTCCCAGAGAAAGGGATGACAGATCTCCCAGAAAAAGGGATGGCAGATCTCCCACAGAAAGGGATGACAGATCTCCCAGAGAAAGGGATGACAGATCTCCCAGAGAAAGGGATGACAGATCTCCCACAGAAAGGGATGGCAGATCTCCCACAGAAAGGGATGACAGATCTCCCAGAGAAAGGGATGACAGATCTCCCAGAGAAAGGGATGACAGATCTCCCAGAGAAAAGGATGGCAGATCTCCCAGAGAAAGGTATGACAGATCTCCCAGATAAAGGGTTGACAGATGTCCCAGAGAAAGGGATGACAGATCTCCCAGAGAAAGGGATGACAGATCTCCCCGAGAAAGGGATGAGAGATCTCCCAGAGAAAAGGATTAGAGATCTCCCAGAGAAAGGGATGACAGATCTCCCAGAGAAAGGGATGACAGATCTCCCAGAGAAAAGGATTAGAGATCTCCCAGAGAAAAGGATGACAGATCTCCCTGAGAAAGGGATGAGAAATCTCCCAGAGAAAAGGATTAGAGATCTCCCAGAGAAAGGGATGACAGATCTCCCTGAGAAAGGGATGAGAGGAGATCTCCCCGAGAAAAGGATTAGAGATCTCCCGGAGACAGGGATGACAGATCTCCCAGAGAAACGGATGACAGATCTCCCAGGGAAAGGGATAACAGATCTCCCAGAGAAAAGGATGACAGATCTTCCAGAGAAAGGGATGAAAGATCTCCCAGAGAAAGGGATGACAGATCTTCCAAAGAAAGGGATGGCAGATCTCCCAGAGAAAGGGATGACAGATCTCCCAGAAAAAAGGATTAGAGAACTCCCAGAGACAGGGATGACAGATCTCCCAGAGAAACGGATGACAGATCTCCCAGGGAAAGGGATAACAGATCTCCCAGAGAAAATGATGGCAGATCTCCCAGAGAAAGGGATTACAGATCTCCCAGAGAAAGGGATGACAGATCTCCCAAAGAAAGTAATGGCAGATCTCCAAGAGAAAGGGATGACAGATCTCCCAGAGAAACGGATGACAGATCACCCAGGGAAAGGGATGAGATCTCCCAGAGAAAGGGATGACAGATCTCCCAGAGAAAGGGATGACAGATCTCTTAAAGAAAGGGATGGCAGATCTCCCAGAGAAAGGGATGACAGATCTCCCAGAGAAATGGATGACAGATCTCCCAGGGAATGGGATGACAGATCTCCCAGAGAAAAGGATGACAGATCTTCCAGAGAAAGGGATGACAGATCTCCCAGAGAAAGGGATGACAGATCTCCTAGAGAAAGGGATGACAGATCTCCCACAGAAAGGGATGACAGACCTCCCAGAGAAAGGGATGACAGATCTCCCAGAGAAAGGGATGACAGGTCTCCCAAAGAAAGGATGTCAGATCTTCCAGAGAAAGGGATGACAGATCTCCCAGAGAAAGAAATGACAGATCTCCCAGAGAAAGGGATGACAGATCTCCCAGAGAAAGGGATGACAGATCTCCCAGAGAAAAGGATGACAGATCTTCCAGAGAAAGGGATAACAGATCTCCCACAGAAAGGGGTGGCAGATCTCCCACAGAAAGGGATGAGAGATCTCCCACAGAAAGGGATGACAGATCTCCCACAGAAAGGGATGGCAGATCTCCCACAGAAAGGGATGGCAGATCTCCCACAGAAAGGGATGAGAGATCTCCCAGAGAAAAGGATGACATATCTTCCAGAGAAAGGGATGACGGATCTCCCAGAGAAAGGGATGACAGATCTCCCAGAGAAAGGGATGACAGATCTCCCAGAGAAAGGGATGACCGATCTCCCAGAGAAAGATATGAGAGATTTCCCAGAGAAAGGGATGAGAGATCGCCCGGAGAAAGGGTTGACAGCTCTCCCAGAGAAAGGGATGACAGATCTCCCAGAGAAAGGGATGACAGATCTCTCAGAGAAAGGGATGGCAGATCTCCCAGAGAAAGGGATGACAGATCTCCCAGAGAAAGGGATGACAGATCTCCCAGAGAAAAGGATGACAGATCTCCCAGAAAAAGGGATGACAGATCTCCAATAGAAAGGGATGGCAGATCCCCAAGAGAAAGGGATGACAGATCTCCCAGAGAAAGGGATGACAGATCTCCCAGAAAAAGGGATGGCAGATCTCCCACAGAAAGGGATGACAGATCTCCCAGAGAAAGGGATGACAGATCTCCCAGAGAAAGGGATGACAGATCTCCCACAGAAAGGGATGGCAGATCTCCCACAGAAAGGGATGACAGATCTCCCAGAGAAAGGGATGACAGATCTCCCAGAGAAAGGGATGACAGATCTCCCAAAGAAAGGATGTCAGATCTTCCAGAGAAAGGGATGACAGATCTCCCTGAGAAAGAAATGACAGATCTCCCAGAGAAAGGGATGACAGATCTCCCAGAGAAAGGGATGACAGATCTCCCAGAGAAAAGGATGACAGATCTTCCAGAGAAAGGGATGACAGATCTCCCAGAGAAGGGGATAACAGATCTCCCAGAGAAAGGGATGACAGATTTCCCAGAGAAAGGGATGACAGATCTCCCAGAGAAAGGGATGACAGATCTCCCAGAGAAAGGGATGACAGATCTCCCACAGAAAGGGATGGCAGATCTCCCACAGAAAGGGATGGCAGATCTCCCACAGAAAGGGATGACAGATCTCCCAGAGAAAGGGATGACAGATCTCCCACAGAAAGGGATGACAGATCTCCCACAGAAAGGGATGGCAGATCTCCCACAGAAAGGGATGGCAGATCTCCCACAGAAAGGGATGACAGATCTCCCACAGAAAGGGATGACAGATCTCCCAGAGAAAGGGATGACAGATCTCCCAGAGAAAGGGATGACAGATCTCCCACAGAAAGGGATGACAGATCTCCCACAGAAAGGGATGGCAGATCTCCCACAGAAAGGGATGGCAGATCTCCCACAGAAAGGGATGACAGATCTCCCACAGAAAGGGATGACAGATCTCCCAGAGAAAGGGATGACAGATCTACCAGAGAAAGGGATGACAGATCTCCCACAGGAAGGGGTGACAGATCTCCCAGAGAAAGGGATGACAGATCTCCCAGGGAAAGGGATGACAGATATAGAAGAAATAGTAAAGAATATGAAAGAGGGGGAGAGATGAGAAACTGGGAAATGAATGAACGTGAATAAACAGAACCATTAACTAGAAGTGTGTCTTTTGGACACAGATAACCCCACCTGCAATTAAGAAAATGTGAACGCAAATTGCTAACACAATCACAGACACAGACGCAGATTTATGGTCAGACAGGGGTAACACTATCTGCCCTTTCCACCATTCTTTGTGGGGGCATAAAAAAAATCCCACACTACCTTACCTGCTGAAGCAACAGTAAGCTTTGAACTACTGTAAGCCAATATCACATAGATAAGTGTTTTGTGATGACTGAAGGATAGTTTTTGTCAATTCTCCATAAAAACATATGCTGTGGCTATTCATTAGAACTGCCTCAGCGAGGCAGTTCTAATGAATACCCACAACATAGGTTTGTACAGTCAACCCTCTTTACACCGACAGCCGTTATAACAGCAAAACTCCTTTAACGGCAATTTCAATGGAATGACTTCTTAGCTAAAGGCTTAGCCTCGGTTCCCAGCGGCGTGAGCTTCCCTCGGGTTGGAAATGCACAAATCGAGTCCATAGTCATGAAGGATTCTTGTAATCTTATACTCCAAGAAACAAATGTTATAGATATCTGTTAGAATGGCCTCACCGAGGCGATTCTAACAAATGTCTATAACAAATGTCTGTAACATTCGTTTCTTGGAGTATTGATGGGGAAAAGGCGTTTTATTACCTATCATACTCCTAACTGGGATTCTTTATAACGGCAATTTCTTCAAAACGGCGCAATAATAGGGAACAAATACTGTCGTTATAACGAGGGGCCTCTGTATGGGGAAATAAGAAAACCTATCCTACAGTTATCGTAAAAAATACCAAGCTTATCTGTTGCTATGATATCAGTTAGACACCCCAGCGACATAAGATACCAGCCCCCGCCCACCAGGGCTTGGAGAAATAGATGGGCTGCATGATGCTTCCACACAGAGCTAAAACCGACCACACAAGAGTACTGGTAAACCGCTTAGAGGACCTAAGCCTGCCCAGGCAAAGCGGAGCGAGTGGGAACATCCATGTTTATAAACCCTATTGGTTTCACTGGGCGACAGGGCTTAAGATGTCATGGGTAAAAGTCTCACAAAATTGGAAGCAACATCTCCAGAATGACCTAAACACTGTTGACAGGGATGTTAATTAAAAATCAAAAAAGAGTTCCTTTAAGAGCAATGAAAACATTCATAAGAAAGAAGATGGGTCATACTACGTAGTTTCGGCTAATAAAGCCTCATCAGTGACCCTGTAATGATCCGGCAAAGAAAGCCAGAGGAAACATACTGCAATTTTGCGAATTTCGAAAAGGCAGTCGATTCAAAGACTGATATAAATCAAAATGGGGTCCAAATAATTAAAATCTTGTCTAGAATATGAGTCTAAACCAATAATTTATTTTTGATTTCTCAGAATATTCACGCTGATCTCAAAGGACCAAAAGTAAAATATAAACTGCACTATGGTTGATGTACGGGGAGACTTTTTACGGCCGCCACACGGCACAACACCAGCTGCAGTGAAGGCAAATAAAAATCAAAAAAGAGTTCCTTTAAGAGCAATGAAAACATTCATAAGAAAGAAGATGGGTCATACTACGTAAACCTCAAATCAAACAAAACATAAGATACACGCCACCTTCACCTCAAATTACTGATTACCTGACATCTGTCCAGTGAATCAATGACTAGGATTACACCACCTGGTGTTTTAGAGGAAACCCTCTCTAACCAACGAGGAAACTCTTCTACCAGCCGCACAGGGTCACAACTCAGCATGGGTGGGGCACTTACATGTTGCATAAGCTGGAATTTAAAGAAAATGTGCATTTTAACCCTTATCTTGCTGTTCATGACGACCCCTATCTTTGCAAACAGTGTAGATCATGATCAGATGGCTACTGAAGCCATCTCATCAGGATCTACACTGTTTGGCATTCAGTTTATGTATTTGTAGCAATAAATTACATCAAGTAATTTGATTGGTTGATAGATAGACTGGGTGTGGCTTAAATGAATATTCAGCAAGATAATTTGTTTGTTTGTATTGGAGTTTAATGGCCCAGTCGAAACTATTTAGGTCATTTTTGAGCCGGTCAGTTTACCTATCCACACTTTCCTGGGCAGGCTTATATGTAAGCGGTTAACCAGTACAGTGCACATTCTTTCGCCAGAAACTGACAACTGCCCTTTTTGAATCAGCAGAAGGGAGAGAATGACCGTAGAAAATACTTCATGATCAATCTCCACGAAAGAATGTTGCCGGCCCCGGCGCTCAGCAAGGTAAGGGTTAATATATAGAGGATCTTACAAGAGTGGTCAATTGTTATGAAATTTACGAAACAAGCCTTTGGCGAGTTTCATAAACTTCATATGAGATGACCACCCATGTACGAGTGGTCATTTAATATGAAATTTATGAAACGAGCTTTTGGCGAGTTTCATAAATTTTATATTAAAAGACCACGCTTTTAAGATTCTGTTCATCATATAACGATTTTAAATTGGATTTAATTGCGAAGAAATGTCAATAGAAATCATGGGGGTGTCAAGGACAGCATCACAGCGTTATGCACCAGTACCCATGTATGATTACACGTGTGATCATATGAATTTTATGACATGACGTTATCCACCAAATTACAGCTACAATATATGATAAAAAGATACATGTATAAACAGACAAAACTCAAAGCTCAAGACTAGGAGAAGAAATATTTTTTCTCATTTCTCCACAAAACATGTTGTGGGTACTTGTTAGAATCGCCTCATCGAGGCGATTCTAACAAGTACCCACAACAAATATTTGTAACAAGAAATATGGAAAATTATCTCAAAATTATCCCGAGTTGTGTAAATCAAGTTCAGACACAAGACAGGGTAGCTTTCCTGGTCACACTTTGTGCATAGTAAAATAAAGACATTTATGAGACCCTCCTCAACAAGGGCACAGACAAGGAAAGGGATACTGCTGAATGTTTGTTTGTTTGTTTGAATTGAGATTTAACATCCCTGTCAACACTATTTAGGTCTTTTTGGAGAAGTTGCTTCTAATTTTGTGAGACTTTATCCCGTCATCGAGATGAAATGACATCTCATCACTGCAACCCAATGAAACCAATAGGGTTTACATGGATGGACGGTCTAACTCAAACCAGTTTGACTGGGCAGGCTTAGACCTTCTAAGCGGTTTACCAGTACTCATGTGTTGTTGGTTTCAGCTCTGCGTGGAAGCATAATGCAGCCCAATCTATTTTTCCAAGCCCCTGTTGCGTGGGGCCATACTGATGAATGCTGAATGAAACAAACTAGTATCTTTATTAGGCCAAATATAAACTCAGTCTTTGTCCTGCAATACCTTTTAGGATCAAGCTTGTATTTATCAGTTACCCCCTATATTAATTGCATTGCAACACCTTGACCTGATAAAGATATTCTATCTCAGGGCAAGTGAGCTTTATCAGGTCAACATGATATTGCACTTTTATGAATGAGCCAGATTCCTTGAAAATTTGGCAAAAAATGTTGTTGTTACTGGAAAAATTACACAAAAAAATATCATAGTAAAAGTTAGGGTCAGCTGATACGAAATAAATTCACCAATTATTGCACGCCGGAATATTGCAATCGATAACTGATCTTACATTGCATATTTAAAGTGTACAAGGGGGTAAACTGATAAATAGAATACCAGATTCATGTCAATGATATCAAGTTTATCAGGCTCGGCTTCGAGAACACAGCAAGCCCCGTGATTCTATAAGGGTTCTCCAAGCCTTGCCTGATAAACTTGATAACAAAAAAACATGAACATGCTATTCTCTATATCCAGTATCATGCCATAAGGAAGAGTCATTAGTAAAAGACAGATTACCTGAGAGGTGATTCTTCTCATCATAACAACAGGGTCAGAGCTGATGGAGGGTGCTGACCCCACAAAGTGATACAATACTAAACTACTAGGGCCCTTCTCTAACACTCACTCACTCATTAGTGGAAAACACAAGACAATTGAAAGACAGATTACCTGAGAGGTGATCCTTCTTGTCATAACAACAGGGTCAGAGCTGATGGAAGATGCTGACCCCACAAAGTGATACAACACTAAACTACTAGGGCCCTGCTCTACCTGAAGTTCTATCCTAAAATTAAAGAAAAACAAGATATGTTTGTGAAACATGAGCATGTCCCTGGGTATGGTCATTTTTTTTCAAAGTTGGCCACAGTTCAAAGTCAAGGTCACAGGTCAAGATTTTGGTTTGAGTGGGAAGCCCTTGGCACAAGGAACTTACATGCCAAATACGAAGACTCTATCTTATTTGTTTTTGTTTGATTTGAGGTTTAACGTCCCCGTCAACACTGTAAAGGTCATTTTGGAGACTTTGCTTCCGATTTTGTGGGACTTTACCCGACAATGAGATGAAATGACATCTCAAGCCCTGTCGCCCAATGAAACCAATAGGGTTTATTAGCATGGATGGTCTGCCTCGCACCGCGGTTCCTGGACAGGCTTAGATCCTCTAAGCAGTTTACCAGTACAAGTGTGCGGGCCGGATTCAGCTCTGCGTGGAAGCATCGTGCAGCCCATATATTTCTTCAAGTCCCTATGGGCTCTATCTTAAATGGTTCGAAAGTTATGAACAATAATATTTTTTTCTTTAAAGTAGGTCAAGGTCACAGGTCAAACAATTTTGCATGAATGTAAAGCTCTTGTCACCAGGAATCTACATGCCAAATATGAAGGCTCTATCTTAAATGATTCAACAGTTATGATCAATTTTATTTGTTCTTTTAAGTAGGTCAAGGTCATGGTCAGAAAAATTTGTATAAATGTAAAGCTCATATCACAAGGAACCTACATGCCAAATATGAAGGCTGTATCTCAAACGGTTCAAAAGTTATGACCAATGTTAACTTTTTGTGTGAATGTAAAGCTCTTGTCAAAAGGAACCTACATGCAAGATATTAATAATATTAATTAAATAAAAATCAAAAATCAAATTTGTTTCTCAAATGGTTCAAAAGTTATGACCGAAATGTTATTTTTTTATTTTAAGTAGGTCAAAGGTCAAGGTCACAGGTCAAAATTTTTGCATGAATGTAAAGCTTTTGTCACAAGGAACATACATGCCAAATATAAAGGCTGTATCTCAAGCAGTTCAAAAGTTATGACCAATGTTATTTTTTTCTTTTAAGTAGGTCAAATGTCAAGATTAAGTTCACAGGTCAATTGTTTTTGCATGAATGTGAAGCTCTTGTCACAAGGAACGTTCATGCCAAATACGAATACTCCATCTCCAATGGTTCAAAAATTATGACCAACGTTAAAGTTGCCAAGTACAAACCAACAAACAACAAACAAACAGAAAAACAGACAGGGCAAAAACAATATGTGCCCGCTGTCGCTACCGGGGACATAAAAAGTATTACCGTAATGATCCTAAGTATTGGGACACACAGGCCTAAGCAAACAGTGCAGTCCCAAATCAGACTGCTCCTGAAGGAGCAGTCTGATCAGGGTCTCTACTGTTTGCCATTACGTCTGTATCTTTTGTACTCCATGCTGGATCAGGAAATAAATTTGTTAAAATTTTAGGAGCATTACAGCAAAGCTTCAAGGTGTCCCAAATTTTTGGATTTTTACAGCATGTTTCAGAATAATAAGATGTTATAAAGTGGAGCATGGAAATTTCATAAATTTCCTGAACCAGGGGTGAGGATTGTTCTCACATAGAATTGACTGAAACCACTGGAAAAATATTTTTACTGACCATTCCAAGGCAGTCTTTCTTTATGGTTTATTACTGACATTGTTTTGTTTGTATGAATTGAGACTCAACACCCCTGTCAACACTACTGAGGTCATTTTAGAGAAGTTGCTTACAATTTTTTGGGACTTTTACCCATCACTGAGATGAAATGACATCCCAAGCCCTGCAACCCTATGAAACCCATAGGGTTTAGATGCATGGACGGTCCGACTCGCACCACTTTATCTGGGCAGGCTTAGACCTTCTAAGTGGTTTACAAGTACTCATATGCAGTCTGTTTCAGCTCTGCATGGAAGCACCTTGCAGCCCAATCGATTTCTCCAAGCCCGTATGGGTGGGGGCCAATTATTGACATTGTTTCTCTCTGCATGTATATATTGCTAATATATTTTTATTTTGGAGAGCGGTTTGGCCAATTTGTGGGAAAGTAACTGTTCTTTTGGCTTTCTGCTTGTGATATTTTACTTATGGTGAAGTTGTTTTGTGTTGGTGTTTTTTCCCATTGGTGTCCTGGATAGGTGGTGTAAGATAATTGTATTGCTTCCTGATCATTGCCTTCACTTCTATTTAGAAAGTAGAATCAGGCAAGAGCCAGTATGAAATTTTGCACACCAGGTAAGGAAACCCGTGGTTTTACCCTGTGATAAAAAATTTATGTTCTGACCCTGGTGTTCCGACCCAAAATCGAACATAATCGCCAGTTTGATAAATGTACTGGTTGATTACGACCTTGTATGTGGCTTTGTTAAGGTTGACGTCACAGCACATTACGTTACTCGAAGTGACTGCAGAATTAATAATCCGCGCAATAATCCTGATTCATGATTGTATCAATCTATACATGATTGTTTTACTGTGTATTTTATTATGGATCACTCTTAGGAAGCCTCTTTTTACAAATGAATGGTATCTTCCTCACTACGTTTAGCATGAGCTCTCTGCAGACAGTGGAGGCCCTGATCTACGCCTGCACTGTTTGTCATTGTACTTAACACTGAATCTTTAATGAAAGTAAAATTAAACTTTGGTCTGAATGCATAAGGGAAGCACACAGCTTATCAGGAAAACTGTCGTCATTCAAGTACTCACAGAACAAGAAGTTTGCCAAAGGCTATGTCAAGTCCAAGGAGGGCGCAAAGTCACTGAACCATTAAGTAAGTCAGTGACCCATAAAAAACATCAATAACAAATATTTATGCTTGTGTCACGGAGGCTTTGATGAATTTAAGGTGGTTGTGGCCACATGATGGTTGTCGATGTTATGACGACATTGAAGCTTCTCCCGCTTTCTCGAGGGGGTTCGAGGTTCAAGTGATGACAACAATTTTTAGGGTTACATCTTTTTCGCTATGAGAACCCTTTCTCTCTCGACCTTGTCATTCTGATAAATATATATATATTTAAACATCCTATAAAGTAATTAGGAAAACTAAATTATTTGTGTCCTGTAGGTGTTGATAAGACCAACCCTTGCCAGAGACAAAGAAAGACTGACCCGAGGGTGAGAGATCGAAATGGCAAGATATGAATATTCTTGAAATAATGACAATTATGATAATTTACAAATGTTCAACATGATAATGAAATAAAGTAAACGCATACCTGATAAATATATATATATATAAACATCCTAAGTAATTAGGAAAACTATATTATTTGTGTCCTGTAGGTGGTCGTAAGACCTACCCTTGCTAGAGACAAAGAAAGACTGACAAAGGTTAAGGTAAGTATGTGCGCATGCGGTGTTAATCAGTGAGGTGAAAAGCATGCAAGACTTACATAAGGACACCGGAGGTTGATATACGCTACTCAGGAATGCTTAATGCTTAATGAAAGATTAAATATATGAGTATATGAAGTATGAAAAGCGACCATCAATAGGGGAAAATAACTGGAAATGACTAGAAAGTCCTAAGCGCAAGCGCTCCTCCAGTTTCCATAATTTCACTCTGTGACACTTGCATTATAGTTGTCATTCTTAAATATAAGTTTGTACCAAGTATCATAAATGAAGCTCTTATAGTTCTTGAGAAATAAACTTGACGGGCATTAGGGTGAACGCTAGGGTGGTCGCAATTATTCACAAAGTCAGTGAACCATGAAATGTGTGTCAAGGTCAATACGGATGCTTGCATTAAAGTTGCCATCTCTAGATACAAGTTGGTATCAATTATCATTAACGAAGCTCTAATAGTTCTTAAGAAATAAACTTGGCCATTTTGGTGAATGCTAGTGTTGTCGCAAATGTTGACTGTTTTACAAACAGACATATGGACAATTCTAACACAGCGCGCCTATATAGGCAATGGAAAATAACTGTGTTTTATTCTGCAACAAATCTCAGCTCGGAAGAGCGTGACGAGTGACGTCATTAAAATTCCCAATTTATGACGTCACTAGTCGATTTCCTTGAGGTTAGACGGTGTAACGTCATTTTCTCGCATCGAAAATGTAAGAAAAGGATATAAATGCATGTGTTTCAGTCGATAATTTTAGCGGGATTTCTTCTAACAATGGCGAAAGGTTGTGAGATTTTGAAGGAAACAACAACATTATTGCCTATTTTCAGCGTGTTAGAATCGAAATAGATCAGCTCTTGTCTGTGATTTGTTGAGTAATAAATCACAGTTTGTCGGTCAGTTGTAAGTAGACAAATCACGCGCGCTACGCGCTCGTGATTTGTCTACTTTACAACTGACCTTCAAACTGTGATTTATTACTCAACAAATCACAGCTAGAGCTGATCTATTTCTTAAACAAACAGATGGAAAATTGGCCTCCTATATCCTGCCAAGCTAAAAGCAGGCAAGACAAAATTCATTTGAGGTGTATCACTCCATATCAAGAAATTGATCTTACCATTTACTGAGTAGTAATGAGCGACCAGAACCAGCAGAACCAAGAACCAGCAATGGGGGCAGTGGACCAGCTGACAAAACATGGGCATTTAGTCGCTCGTAAAGCTGAAAAAAAAGACAGAATACAAAAACAATATTTCCGAACAGGATACATATGTAGTTTGACAATTCTGAAATATACAGTCTTTGTTTCCCACACGTATCTCAAAGACAAATCACATCATCTGCGATTGTGCTTCAAAGCAAACTTCAGAGCAAGTTGGACAAGACCTGCTGTCCTTTCAGCAGGTAAGGGTAAAGGGGGAGTGTTGTTATTTCTTCTGTTTCTACATATCCATTCATTTTTTCTCTTTCTCCTCTGTCCCTCACTTTTATCTCCTCTAGTATCTCTTCTGTCTCTTTTCTCCCTTTCTCTAGGAGATGGCACAAAAAGACCCACAATGGTTGATGTGTCGTAAAACCCCAAACAATCCATCAATCAAAACATCAGAGCAGACTTGTTCAACCCTTTACCACTCAGGGATTTTTTTAATTTTTCTGATTTTCACAGTGTTGCACCTGGCAGCCACTTCAACTAGCCATTGTTTCATAATGGATGGTCTGTTTTACACCAAACTCGGTATGAATGTTCATTGGGTAGCAGCCTTTCAAATGCAAGCTTTCATGACTTGATCATTGTTGTCATGGTAAAGAGGGGGCATCTCAAAGTTGGCAAAAAGTGTGTTTTCACATGAATTTTTGACCACATTTTAATCTTCACACAGCTGTCAAGGCAACAATTAAGGTGTTTGGCACTGGCCATTTTCACTGTTTGCAACATGTTTTATCAGCATCAATTTTCAGGCATTTTTGACCCCAGACACCCTCAGATATAAATTTCAGCGGCCGGTTGGGCCATACACCCAAAATATTTTGGGATGAGAGGGGGGCATTGCCCCCCCCCCCCCTTCGATCCCCCCCCCTCCCCCCCCCCCCCCAAATATTTTTAGTGGGGAGGCGCGCGAAAAAAAGAGTCACTTTTTTGCCCAACAAATCCTAAAGCAAACATAACTATCCAGGGGTAAAAATGCGGATTTTAGGTGCTTCTGGGGCTTAAAAATGGGGGGGGTGCAGACACGTAAAAACATGTATCTGAGTGGTAAAGGGTTAACCCTTATCCTTCTTATCCTTCTGTTCACAACAAACGCTACCTTTGCAATCAGTGTAGACCCGGATCAGATGGCTTCTGAAGAAGCCATCTGATCAGGATCTACACTGTTTGTTATGCAGTTTGTGAATTGAATAAATACACCAGATAATTTGATTGGTTGATAGTCAGACATGGGTGTTTGCAAAACTGATTTATTCAGCAGGATAAGGGTTAACCAATACAGTAAAACTTCGATGGCTCGAACTCCGATGGCTCGTTTACCATGGATGAGTTGAACCCATTCTTGAGTCCGCAAGAGTTCCTCCAAATAGGATATAGGGGTAATTGAGGAAGATTTTCTTCATTTATCTTGCAAATGTATGCTGTGTGTACTCATTAGAATCGCCTCGATGAGGTGATTCTAATGAGTACACACAATGTACATTTATAACACAGAACACCGAAAAGATATCCACAATTATCTCCATTATGCCTCCTGGTATGGCACTCATATTATCCCTCTGTGGCTCGAACTACTGCTCTCTCTAACAAATTTTCATGGTCCCAAAGTGGTTCGAGCCATCGAAGTTCGACTGTAGTTAGCTTAACGCATTAGAGGTCAAAATGTTAACTGTTCTATCAATGGAAGAACACCACTACCTCTTTCTAGGGTCCAAAGCTGGTACTGTGTAAATTATAAACTGTATTCGAACACAGCAGGCCTATATAGCCAATAGTAAACTCTAGTGATATATTGAGTGATAAATCACTGGGAGGAAGAGCATGGCGCTAAAAGCTGACTTTTTTTTTAGGTTTCATGACGTCATTCATTGTAACCCTGACGTTAGATGGTGTATCACATATGTTATGAAAACAGGTAAATGCATGTGATACAGTCAGTTATATTGGCAGGATTCCTTTAAACTATGGCCGAAGAAAGGGAGACTCTGAAGGAATCAATAGCATTTTTGTCAATTTTTAATGTGATGGAATCTAAGATCAGTTCTTGTGCCGTGATTTTATTGAATGATAAATCATTGGTCAGTTGTAAGTAGACAAATCTCTCGTGCTACGCGTTTGAGATTTGATCTACTTTACAAAAACTGACCTCCAAACAGTGATTAATCACTCAATAAATCACTGCTAGAGCTGATCTATTTCTTAATTATTGCTACGAGCCAAGCATAGCAGAAAGAACTAGAAATGCGTCCATAGGACACGGATGCCCCCGCCTGAAAATATATGTCTATGTTCGTATTAATCCATAGAAGTTATTGACAGTGTTTAAGTTTTGGACGTTGTTTTTTTTTTTTTTTCAAATTTCACCTCTAAGTATGACCTTGGAGGTAAGGACCTTTGGTTTTGTGTGAGGCAGATTGTCTCATGATGGCCAACATTTCTGCCAAGTAATTTCGAAATCCATCCAGAAATAAGAAAGTTATTGACTGCGTTTAAGTTTCGAACCCTTTTTTGACCTCTGACCTCTAAGGTCCTTTAGAAGTACGGACCTGAGTTTTGCACGTGACACATCATCTCATAATGGTTAACATTTCTACAAAGTAACTTCAAAATCCATCCAGAAATAAGAAAGTAATTGACCGCGTTTAAGTTTTGGACCCTTTTTTTTTACCTTTGAGCTCTAAGTATGACCTTGACCTTGGAGGTACGGACCTGGGTTTTGCACGTGACACATCGTCTCATGATGGTTAAAATTTCTACAAAGGAATTTCAAAATCCAAGAAAGTTATTGACTGCGTTTAAGTTTTGGACAGATGGACGGACAGGGGAATCGCTATATGCCCTTCCACCATTCAAGGGGCATAAAAAGCAAACAAGTCTTTTAAAAATTAACTAAATTCATTGACAAAATATTTGAACTTTAAACTGTAATAAACAAAAGTGTACTTTACTCAGACAGCACAGAATTTTCTTAAAACACCCAAGCTGAAGCTAAAGGTAAATTCTCTCTTTATATATAAAGTCATGGAACATTCAAAACCGATGCGGAAAGAAAGAAAGAAAGAAAGAAAAAAATTTGGTCATATGCTAAAAATGTGATATGGAATTTCCTAGGTATTTCTCTATTTATCCCTTTTCTTGTAAACAAGTTGATTTCCAACTACAGTACAATTCCTATATTAAGACCACCTTTGGGGCTGTTCAAAAGTGGTCTTTAAGACCACTTTTGAACAGTCCCAAAGGTGGTCTCTCACCAGAGGACACTTTTACCAGAAAGCAAAAGGAAAGAATAATTACAACCTACCTAATAAGGTTTTTAAAGCAGAATAAGTCTTCAGTTTAGGTGGTCTTATTAGCAGAATTTTACTGTACAATTGTTTGACTCAATAATCTGGAAAAATCTTTCTTACAATATGCTAATAAACAAAATCCACTCAGTATAATACGAGGATCAGAAAAAAAATCTTATACATAACAATTAAATCCAAACAGAAAAAGTTTCAAATGTATAGATTGTAAATATAATCTCTAGATTTTTGAGACCCTTCTTCAAAACAGTTATATCCAAAACCGTATTATAATTAACAGTGTTATAAGAGGCCATGGTATTTTTGCCATACAGAGTTTTCAAAATTTCAATGTAATATTAACTAACTTTTGTTTGTTTGTTTGGCGATTGATGCCCAAGTCAACACTGTTCAGGTGATATCAAGCCAGTCAGTCTATCTGATCACACTTTTCCAAATACATGAGCAGTTAACCAACACAGAGCACATGCTCTCACCTAGAACTGAAAAACGCTCTCCTTGAATCAGTGGAAGAGAGAGAATGACCATAGAAAAGATTTCATGATCAATCTCCATGCAAAAATGTTGCCACCTCCAGAAAAAATCGACTCCATAATCTCCTGAATACAAGTCAGACACATTCATCTGAGCTACCAAGGCCTGCTGCTCATCACGAAAATAGCCTATATATAGAGAATACCAGGTGAGTGTCTTTTGATATCAGGTTTATCAGGCAAGGCTTCGAGAACGCTTGTATAATCTTGAAGCCGAGCCTGATAAACCTGATATCAAATGACACGAATTTGGTATTCTATTTATCAGTTTACTCCCTTGTACACTCTTAAATTAGCAATTTATGATCAGTTATTGATGGTCCTCAGTGTGTCAGAAAATTCCGTAGGTCGATATGTTTTGTATCAGCTGACCATATTTTTTCCTAGCACTTTTTATCGAAAAAGCGGGTATATTGTTTCCGTACCACAGTTGAGTCCGGCGTCAGTCCGTCCGTCTGTCCATCCGTCACGTTTCTTGTAAATGCATCTCCTCTGCAACCACTGGAGTTACACTTTTGAAACTTTGCATGTGGATACTATTGAAGTTACACTTCTGAAACTTGCTTATTGGATGGTCTTTGGAATATAGAATATGTCGGGTTACTTTTGGTGTGACCTTGACCCAAAGGTCAAAGGGCAAAATGTATGATTTTGCCATATCTTCTAAACTATTAGAGTAACACTTCTGAAACTTTGGTTATTGGATGGTCCTTGGACTATAGAATAAATCTGGATACTTTAGGTGTGACCTTGACCTCAACATGACCCCAAGGTCAAAGGTCAAAAATTATGATTTGCCATATCTCCTAAACTATTGGAGTTACACTTCTGAAACTTTGCTTATTGCATGGTCCTTGGAATATAGAATATGTCAGGTTACTTTTGGTTTGACCTTGACCCCAAGGTCAAAGTTCAAAAAGTATGATTTTGCCATATCTTCTAAACTATTAGAGTTACACTTCTGAAACTTTAGTTATTGGATGGCCCTTGGAATATAGAATAAATTTGGATACTTTTGGCCTTGACCTTGGGGTCATGTGGAGGTCAAGGTCAAAAATTATGATTTGCCATATCTCCTAAACTATTGGAGTTACACATCTGAAACTTTGCTTATCAGATGGTCCTTGGAATATAGAATATGTTTGGCTACTTTTGGTGTGACCTCGACCCAAGGTCAAAGGTCAAAAAGTATGACTTTGCCATATCTTCTAAACTATAAGAGTTACACTTCTGAAACTTGGTTATTTGATGGCTGTTGGAATATAGAATAAATTGGGATACTTTGGTTGGACCTCAACATAATCCCAAGGTTAAAGGTCAAAAAGTATGACTTTGCCATATCTTCTAAGCTATAAGAGTTACACTTCTGAAACTTTACCGTATTCCTCCCATTTAGCGCCTCTGCTCCTATAAGCGCCCCCTCACTGTTTTTCCAAGAACAAAATAATAAGCGCCCCTTCTGCAGTCGGAGGAAATAGTATTTTGGCTTATCTAAAGTAAAGATTTCAGCCTTTCAATCATCACCCTACGTATCATTTAAGGTATTTCTAAACCCCCTGCTATCACAATGTCTGTGTTGACCACTTGGTACTTTACATGTCATGATTCCACCATATTCTAATGGAAATCTACCCCATGTAATGGGTTTGAACTCTCCCTTCTGGTAAGATTTTTGTCTCTAATAAACGCCCCCGCTTTTTCCAATTTTTTAAGCGCCCGGGGCGCAAAATGGGAGGAATAAGGTATCAGTTAGAATGTTCTTTACAACTTTTTTAACTTACATGTAGTTTTGGCTAGCTAATACATAGTCATTAGTGTTACTCATAGAAAAAGCGGGTATTTACGATGGTTTACCATCGACTGCTGATCTAGTTTTCAAGTAATTTTCCCATTTTGTCCAATAATAATAACAATTTTTCCATTTTTTCTAGTAGCCGGGTCCATTCATTAAAGTGCAATGTCATGTTGACCTGATAAAGCTCACTTGTCCTGAAATAGCATATCTTTATCAGGTCAATGTGCTGCAATTCAATTAATATAGAGGGTAACTGATAAAATTGGTTTCATTGGGCGACAGGGCTTGAGATGTTATTTCATCTCAATGTCGGGTAAAAGTCCCACAAAATTGGAAGCAACGTCTCCAAAATGACCTTTACAATGTTGATGGGATGTTAAACTTCAAATCAAACAAACAACCAAACCCCCTTAAACCCCACTTTCATTAGTATAACTGGGGTTTACAGGGATATACATTATTTTTCTTTATTCTGCTCACAAACATAGATTGTGAGTACTCGTTAGAACCACCTCGCCGAGGTGGTTCTAATGACTACCCACAATGTATGTTTTGAGCAGAAATGTGAAAAATATCGGAATTTTTTATCTGAAAATTTTCAGTTTTTGGTGGTAAAATTTTCAATATATTTGAATCAGTGTGTTTTCGTAATTATACCCGCTTTTTCGAAGAAAAATCGGGTATATAGTTTTCGTACCACAGTTCACTCCGGCGTCAGTCCATCTGTCTGTCCGTCCGTCCGACTGTCCGTCCGTCCATCCATCCGTCATGTTTCTTGTGATTGGATCTCCTCTGCAACCACTGAAGTTACACTTTTGAAACTTTGGATGTGGATAGTACATGGAATGTAGATGGCAGTGGGCAACTTTTTTGTGACCTTGACTTCAACATGACCCCAAGGTCAAAGGTAAAAAATTATGATTTGCCATATCTCCTAAACTATTGGAGTTACACTTCTAAAACTTTGCTTATTGGATGGTCCTTGGAATATAGAATATGTCAGGTTACTTTTGGTGTGACCTTGACCCCAAGGTCAAAGGTCAAAAAGTATGATTTTGCCATATCTTCTAAACTATTAGAGTTACACTTCTGAAACTTTGGTTATTGGATGGCCCTTGGGATATAAAATAAATTTGGATACTTTTGGTGTGACCTTGACCTCAACATGACCCCAAGGTCAAAAATTATGATTTGCCATATCTCCTAAACTATTGGAATATAGAATATGTTGGGCTACATTTGGTGTGACCTCGACCCCAAGGTTAATGGTCAAAAAGTATGACTTTGCAATATCTTCTAAACTATTGGAGATACACTTCTGAAACTTGGTTATTGGATGGCTGTTGGAATATAGAATAAATTGGGATACTTTAGGTGGACCTCAACATAACCCCAAGGTCAAAGGTCAAAAAGTATGACTTTTCCATATCTTCTAAACTATAAGAGTTACACTTCTGAAACTCTGCTTATCAGTTAGAATGTTCTTTGCAACTTTTTTTAACTTACATGTAGTTTTGGCTAGCTAATACATAGTCATTAGTGTTATTAATAGAAAAAGCGGGTATTTGCGATGGTATACCATCGACTGCAGATCTAGTGTTTAATAGTAAATCCGTATTAATACGGGACAAAGACTTTTTTCAAGAGTTACTTCCCTTGAATGAAAAAAGATTCCCCTGAAGAGTAGGACCACCTACCTTTTCAAAGGCCAGTTCACAGCTCGAACTAACAGCATAGTTGATAGCCTCCATTTGTTCATAATTCCCATGAATGTCCCACACACCTTCTGCCATTAATTCTGTAACGACCCCTTCTCTTTCTGTGAAATCATCAACTAGTTTCTTAGCAGTGTCTACACCCAGTTCCTGAAATACAAAGGCCGAACAATTTTATAAATAAATATTTTAAGAGGCATTCTAACCCAGCAGGCCTATATAGGCAATGGAAAATTGTATAAATAAATATTTTAAGAGGCATTCTAACCCAGCAGGCTTATATAGGCAATGGAAAATTGAATAAATAAATATTTTAAGAGACAGTCTAACCCAGCAGGCCTATATAGGCAATGGAAAATTGTATAAATAAATATTTTAAGAGACATTCTAACCAGGCAATGGAAAGGAATTGTATTTTATTATAAAATCACGGTAAAGAAAACGAGACACGAAAGGACGCCATTTTATGTCACTCCCAAATTCCTTTACATTTTGTTGTGTAACAGTATTATCTAGCATGAAGTACGGAGCAATGATTAATCCTCTGTGGCTCAAACTAACACTCTCTCAACATAGCTCAAAATAAGGCGCTTTTTTGCCGAAAAGTACTAAAATTTGAACTGGGGCACAGCATTTCCTACAACTTACATGTACGCATAGCAAAGAATCAGATCAGCTTGCACATCCATATAGTCTAACCAGAGACTTTTCTTGCTGCACGAAGAACCATTAGGCCCTTAGCTATTCTTAGAGCACACAACGAAGACTCTGATCAGACTGCACAGATGCACGGACTGACCTGAGTTTTTATTCTTATTGTAGGTTTTGTCATGCGCTGGCTCATTTTTCTTCTTTCTGCACGAAAACATCTTGTTGGTATGCATTAGAAGCACCTCAATATCTAATTTCTGCACAAAAATATGTGCCTCAGCAAGGTGCTTCTAATGAGTACCAACAGCATATGTTTTCTTTCAGAAATAAGAAAAAAAATGTTGATAACCCTTCTTATCTGGGGCTATGCACAAACATATTTTCACTGTCCCAAAAAGTGTTCGAGCCACTAAGTTCAACTGTAGTTTGAATTTGAAAATGTTAAATATTTCCGAGAATATACTCTGAACATAGGGTGTAACTAGACCTCATGTCAATATGTATCATTGTTTCTAAATGGCATTTATTTGATTTTTACATGGTTTCACTATGTCACAAAAATCCTATTGTGTAGGTATTGTTGTACTCTCGGGCCAGTTATTTCAAACGCAAGATGTCATGAGTTAACATATCAATTCAAACTGTTATCATATGACATCGTTGGTAAGTAGTGGATAACGTCATAAGTATCATATGACCACATGTGTAATAACATAGTGGCGGGATTAAGTAAGGTCATGAAAACGTCCATGTCAACCATGCATTTTTGTGGAAAAATTGTCTTGTTTAAAAGTGATAAAATCCGTTTTAAAGTGTGTAATAACATAGTGGCGGGATTAAGTAAGGTCATGATGACGTCCATGTCAACCATGCATTTTTGTGGAAAAATTGTCTTGTTTAAAATCCGTTTTAAAGTGGTCATATAATAAACAGAATCTTACACTCGTGATCATTTCATATGATATTTATGAAACTCGCCGAAGGCTCGTTTCATAAATATCATATGGAATGACCACTCGTGTAAGATCCTCTATATATAACCAATTTTGTACCAGAAACCCCAAAACGGGTAAATGGCAAACAGTGCAGGCCCAGATCAGACACCGCAGAATGCGGTGTCTGATCAGGGCCTCCACTGTTTGCTAAAAGTTCAGTCATTTTCCAAAAAACATTTGAAGACAACAGAACCAGACACCACTGAATTTTAAAATAGACTCCTGCTTTACATAAGGAGGAAGATTCCATTTGGTACAGAAAGGATTAATATGGCAAAAATATTGATATTTTTGCAGAAAAAAAAACTTGAGCAGCTCAAAGATGATAAAGCTCACATTTTTACGGCAAAATTTCCACTGATTTAGATCCTGTTCTTACTTAGAACAGCTAACAATTTGATTACTAACTAGCTCATTAATCTGACGATGCTTTGAACAACGGCACCTTGATCAAGTCACATTAGAACAGTGACACTGTACTTACAATAGAGACAATTTTTTCTATCTCCTGATACTCCTGATAGGCTTGTTCAACTCCCCGGGCTGGTGTTGTATACCCCTCAGTAATCTTAGCTCTACCACTGTGTATACTTACAATAGAGACAATTTTTTCTATCTCCTGATAGACTTGTTCAGCTCCCCGGGCTGGTGTTGTATACCCCTCAATAATCTTAGCTCTACCACTGTGTATACTTACAATAGAAACAATTTTTTTCTATCTCCTGATAGGCTTGTTCAGCTCCCCGGGCTGGTGTTGTATACCAATCAATAATCTTAGCTCTACCACTGTGTATACTTACAATAGAGACAATTTTTTCTATCTCCTGATAGGCTTGTTCAGCTCCCTGGGCTGGTGTTTTATACCCCTCAATAATCTTAGCTCTACCACTGTGTATACTTACAACAGAGACAATTTTTTCTATCTCCTGATAGGATTGTTCAGCTCCCCGGGCAGGTGTTGTATACCAATCAATAATCTTAGCTCTACCACTGTGTATTCTTACAATAGAGACAATTTTTTCCGTCTCCTAAAAGGCTTGTTCAGCTCCTGCGGCTGGTGTTCTATACCCCTCAATAATCTTAGCTCTACCACTGTGTATACTTACAATAGAAACAATTTTTTCTATCTCCTGATAGGCTTGTTCAGCTCCGCGGACTGGTGTTGTATACCCCTCAGTAATCTTAGCTCTACCACTGTGTATACTTACAACAGAGACAATTTTTTCTATCTCCTGATAGGCTTGTTCAGCTCCGCAGACTGGTGTTGTATACCAATCAATAATCTTAGCTCTACCACTGTGTGTACTTACAATAGAGACAATTTTTTCTATCTCCTGATAGGCTTGTTCAGCTCAGCAGACTGGTGTTGTATACCAATCAATAATCTTAGCTCTACCACTGTGTATGCTTACAATAGAGACAATTTTTTCTATCTCCTGATAGGCTTGTTCAGCTCCGCAGACTGGTGTTGTATACCAATCAATAATCTTAGCTCTACCACTGTGTATACTTACAATAGAGACAATTTTTTCTATCTCCTGAAAGGCTTGTTCAGCTCCGCGGACTGGTGTTGTATACCCCTCAGTAATCTTAGCTCTACCACTGTGTATACTTACAATAGAGACAATTTTTTCTATCTCCTGATAGGCTTTGTCAGCTCCCCGGGCTAGTGTTGTATACCCCTCAGTAATCTTAGCTCTACCACTGTGTATACATACAATAGAAACAATTTTTTCTATCTCCTGATAGGCTTGGTCAGCTCCCCGGGCTAGTGTTGTATACCCCTCTGTAATCTGAGCTCTACCACTGTGTTTACTTACAATAGAGACAATTTTTTCTATCTCCTGATAGGCTTGTTCAGCTCCCCGGGCTGGTGTTGTATACCCCTCAGTAATCTTAGCTCTACCACTGTGTATACTTACAATAGAGACAATTTTTTCTATCTCCTGATAGGCTTGTTCAGCTCCCCGGGCTGGTGTAGTATACCCCTCAATAATTTTAGCTCTACCACTGTGTATACTTACAATAGAAACAATTTTTTCTATCTCCTGATAGGCTTGTTCAGCTCCCTGGGCTGGTGTTGTATACCCCTCAATAATCTTAGCTCTACCACTGTGTATACTTACAACAGAGACAATTTTTTCTATCTCCTGATGGCTTGTTCAGCTCCCCCCCCCCCCCCCCTTGGTGTTGTATACCAATCAATAATCTTAGCTCTACCACCGTGTATTCTTACAATAGAGACAATTTTTTCCGTCTCCTGAAAGGCTTGTTCAGCTCCCCGGGCTGGTGTTGTATACCCCTCAATAATCTTAGCTCTACCACTGTGTATACTTACAACAGAGACAATTTTTTCTATCTCCTGATAGGCTTGTTCAGCTCCGCGGACTGGTGTTGTATACCCCTCAGTAATCTTAGCTCTACCACTGTGTATACTTACAATAGAGACAATTTTTTCTATCTCCTGATAGTCTTGTTCAGCTCCCTGCGCTGGTGTTCTATACCCCTCAGTAATCTTAGCTCTACCACTGTGTATACTTACAATAGAGACAATTTTTTCTATCCCCTGATAGGCTTGTTCAGCTCCGCAGACTGGTGTTGTATACCCCTCAATTATCTTAGCTCTACCACTGTGTATACTTACAATAGAGACATTTTTTTCTATCTCCTGATAAGCTTGTTCAGCTCCCTGGACTGGTGTTGTATACCAATCAATAATCTTCGCTCTACCACTGTATACACTTACAATAGAGACAATTTTTTCTATCTCCTGATAGGCTTGTTCAGCTCCGCGGACTGGTGTTGTATACCCATCAATAATCTTAGCTCTACCACTGTCTCTCACACGATTACGTAACTCTCTTGCCTCGGCACTAGACCTTGTCCTGAAACACAGCTACAGTAAAACCTCCACTAGTGGTCACCTCTGTTTAGCAGCCACCTCTCTTCAGCAGCCACAATAATTCCTCCCATAGCATTTACCTCTTTTCAGCAGCCACAATAATTCCCCCCATAGCATTTTACAATATATTAAGCCTCTGCTCAGCAGCCAATTCTCTCCTCCAGCCAGCAGCCACTTTACAAAATCTAAATTCCCTCTATTAAACAGCCAGAGTTAACTCAATAGCAAAAAATTGGATGTAAAAATAGGAAATTCTCTTCTGGTGTATTTATTTATTTATTTCAAAATTTATTTTTCTCAAAACTACCATTGTGATATATGCATAAATACAATATAAGCATGTGAAAAGAAACATAAATGATGGAGAGGTGTCAGATGACACCTCTCCATCATTTATTTTTCTTTGAGTACATCCATATTGAGCTGTCTTTTTTGTCTGTCAATGACAAGCCATGCATCATCTCAGACATTTCCCTCTGTTGAATAGCCATCTCCCTTAAACAGCCAGTTTTGGAGTTTTACCAGGGTGGCTGTTTAATGGAGGTTACACTGTATTTTTATTAAAAAAATGCAAAAGCTATAAAAGCTACTTGCTTTTTTCAACAAAATTATTATAATGAGCAACAAGGATAATTTTTAGTTATTTTTTCTTATTTCTCCATAAACACTATTCACCATATTCACATTATTTGCTGCCTCCCAGCTTGTACATTGTCAATATTGGAAAAACAGGTAACCATTGGAAAAACAGGTAACCAGACCCCCCTGACCTTTAAAGGTCAGGGGGGTTTGGTTACCTGTTTTTTTTTCAACACTGATAACCCTCAGACTAGGAACCAGCAGATAATGAAAATAAGGTGAATACATACTTGTGATACCTCCCTCATCAGGAGGAAGATCTCCCTCATTTTGAGGCTAATTTTTGCCCAATTTATGCAAAATTTTAGTAAAATTTAGGAGTCTTCCTCATTTGAACTGAGAATTTCCCTATATATTCTATACATCTCCCTCATCACAATGACAAATCTCCCTCATACAGTTAAAGAAATTATCACAGGTATGCACATATTGTAACATGCCTCCGTGGCCTAATGGATAAGGGTGCTGACTCTCAATCATTAGTTTTCTCACTGCTGTGGTTCAAGCCTGGCTTGGGTCACATGGGAGATGCCAATTTCTGAAAGTCAGGGGATTTTCTCAGGGTTTCCACCCATTTCTGAATAACGACTGGCTTGATATAAGTAAAATAATCTTGAAAGGGCTGTAAAAAACCCATGCATGGAACATTCCTTCGAAATTCCATAGTTTCCTTTGACAATACAGAACTAACTAACCAGTATACAGGTCAAAATCAAGGTCACAAGTCAAAATTCTGTATGAGTGGGAAGCCCTTGTCACATGTACAAGAAACCTACATGCCAAATATGAAGCCTCAATCTCAAATGGTTCAAAACTTATGGTAAAGTAGATCATAAGTCAAGGTCATGGGTCAAATGTTTTTGTATGAGTGGGAAGCCCTTGTCACAAGAAACCTAAAGCCAAATATGTAGACTATATCTCAAATGGTTCAAAAATGACAAAATGGCCTACTGACCTACTTTTTGACCCGACATGACCTATATTCGCATTTGATATTGTCAAGATGATCATTCTTAGTAAGTTTGATGAGGATTGGACAAAAACTGTGGCCTCTAGAGTGTCAACAAGGTTTTTCTATGATTTGAACTACTGACTGTCTTTCTGACCCAACACGACACATTTTCAAACCTGACCGACATATTCCCATGATAATCATTCTGAGCAAATATGATAATGATTGGACCAAAACTGAGGCCTCTAAAGTGTTCACTAGGTTTTTCTATGATCTGACCTACTGACCTACTTTTTAACCCAACATGACGCATATTCGAACACTTGACCGAGAAATTGTCAAGATGATCATTCTGTGCAAGTCTGATGATGATTGGACAGAAACTGTGGCCTCTAAAGTGTTCACGAGGTTTTTCTATGATTTGTCCTACTGACCTACTTTTTGACCCAACATGATACATATTCAAACTTGCCGGAGATATTGTCAAGATGATCATTCTGGGCAAGTTTAATGATGATTGAACCAAACCTGTGGCCTCTAGAATATTCACAAGGTTTTTTGCTGTGATTTGACTTACTGACCCAATTTTTGACCCAACATGACCATATTCGAAACTGACAAAGATATTGTCATGATAATCATACTGAGCAAGTTTGATGGTGATTGGACCAAAATGGTGGCCTCTTGAGAATTCACAAGAAAACTTTATGTATACACGCACAACGGACGATGAACGACGACGCTGGACATCTCACGGTCACAAAAGCTCATCATGACCTTTGGTCAGGTGAGCTAAAAGTAATAGTCAAATCATGAAAATTGGATTTGATCATATGTGTTGATGTTAAAGCTGATGCAAATCTTGACTAATAAACATAGGTGCTCGTTAGAACCACCTCAATGAGGTCTCTGTGAGGTTATTCTAACGAGTACCCACAACCTATTGACAAAAAGACAAACGAACAGATGGAAAACCAAACTCCCAGCTATTTTGATAGACAGTCACCTTTGTCCCACATTACTGTCAAGTTTCAATGAAACTGATCCAAAGGTATAGAGGTAAACTTCATTTAAAGGCTTTCCTATTTTAAGCTCTAGAAGCCAGCTTGTTCATTGGAGCAGAACTGTTTTAACCTGTTTTCTAGAGGGTCAGTTAAACAACATTCCTACGAAATTTGAATGAACCTGAACCAATGGTATAGGAGGAGTTGTCAATTAATGTTATTCTGTTTTTTAGCTCTGGCAGCCATTTTGTTCACTGGGCTTTTTTGTTTGGAAAAGGGTTAAATAAGCAACATTCACATGAAGTTTTCATAAGGGTATAGGAGGAACTGCCATTTTAAAGCTCTAGTGGCCATCTTGTTCATTGCTGCAGGACTGTTTAAGCTGTTTTTGTACAAGGCCAGCTGAGCAACATTTCAATGAAATTTGACCAAAGGTGTATGTGAAGTTGTCATTTTAAGCTTTTTTTTCTATTTCTAGCTCTGGTGGTCATCTTGTTTATTGGAGCAAAACCGCTTCAGCTATTCTGGAAGACAGTCACCTAAGCAGCATTACTGTAAAGTTTGAAAGAAATTGGGCCAAAGGTAGAGGAGGAAATGTTGTTTAAAAGTTTTTATTTATTTTAGCTCTGGCGGCCATCTTGTTCATTACTTACCCTCTAACCTCTCTGAAGCAGAATATAGATGACCTTGAACCTGGGTTGTCAAGATGACCAGCTTTGAACTCTATAGCACTGAATCTGAAGTTAAATGAAAAAATGCATGAACAAATGAATGAATGTTTACAGTCTGGTTGCATGTACAGAAAAAATCCTACAGTTAACTATTGGATTCCAATGTTACATAGTTAATATTTTAATAAATATGTAATCAACAGAAATATGTTTTTTTTTCCTGTGTTGCCTCCCATGACACTATCAATTACCCATAAAATTGTAAAGCACTAATCGGACATTTATCAGTTACCCCCTTTATATATTGCATTGTAACGCATTGACCTGATAACGATATGCTATCTCAGGACAAGTGAGGTTTATCACGTCAACGTGACATTGCACTTTTATGAATGAAGCGCACTACCAGCAAAATGGCTAAAAAGTTATAATTACTAGAAAAATTGGAAAAATTACGTTTAAAATGATTAAAAAAATAAATAAATAAAATTAACAGTCAGCTGATAGTAAATATACTGCCCCATTATATATTCCGCGCCGGAATGTTGGAACGCAATGACTGAATTGCCGATTTTAAAGAGTTTACAAGGGGATAAACTGATAAATAGAATACCAGATTCGTGTCTTTTGATATCAAGTTTATCAGGCTCGGCTTCGAGAACGCATGCAGAATCGCTCGGCCAGCCTCGCGATTCTACAAGCGTTCTCGAAGCCTTGTCTGATAAACTTGATATAAAAAGACACGAACCTGGTATTCTCTATGAACCAGAAGTAGAAAGGGTTAGGGTTAGCTACTAGTTAGTCTAGCAAACTTGTCTGAAAACTAGCTAGTGTGGCCCAGAGTATAAGAATCTTATATGGGTGTGAGGGGTGGATGGAAAAATCTGTCCCGAGGGACACTTTCCGGCATCACGAGGCTTGCCGAGTGATGCCGGACAGTGATCCCGAGGGACGGATTTTTCTATCCACCCCTCACACCCATATAGGATTCTTTTTCTTGCATACCTTCCATTTCTATTGCGAATTTTTAATGCTGCTGTCACTTCGGTTACCAACGTCCGCCATTTTGTGATGACACAACAGGAATGTTTAGTGACGTCACGCATGACGACCCCGCGCATGAGGTTGTAATCAACCAGTGCATTTATCAAACACGCGATTATATTCGATTTGGGGTTGGAACACCAGGGTCAGAACATAAATTTCTATCCCAGGGTAAAATCACGGATTTCCTTGTCTGGTGTGGAAGAAAAATTTGTACACTCCTATTGTGACTTCCATGCTCCAAGGTATAAAATTTTTAGAACATATTCTGCATAAGTGGCAAACTAGAAACTGATAACTGCACTTCTTGAACTAGACAAAGTGCCCAGTGGGGCACGTATACCCCCGGCCAGGGCCATCGCCTCAGCTGAAACAAGAACTACAAAGGGAAATAACTCTAAAAGGCCTGACCCCTTGGCCCTTATTTTCTTTCCCACAATACAAGTAGTCATACTGATCATGTGTGCAAAATTTCAAGTTTCTATGTGAAGCAGTTCCTGAGATATCTTTGACACAAAATAATTGTTTACGGACACACAGACAGACGGAAAAGACAAAAACTATATACCCCCAATGCCGGGGGTATAATCAGCAGTTAGGTGAGAATGAAGGTAACACAAGTTGTTTGTTTGTCTTGAGGTATTACATCTTCGTCAACATAATTTAGGTCATTTTGGAGATGTTGCTTCCGAATTTGCGGGGTTTTACCTGACAATGAGATAAAATGACATCTCAAGCCTTACCGACCATAGAAACTGCTAGAGTTTAAAGTGTGGTCCTAATCGCAAAACTATTCCTGAGCAGGCTTCTACATTCTAAGTGGTTTACCAGTACTCAAGTTTGGTCAGTTTCAGTTCTGCGTGGAAGCATCATGCAGCCCAAGCTATTTCTTCAAGCCCCGATGGGAAAGGATATACATTAGAAAAGATCTAATGATCAATCTATGAAAAATGTTGTCAACCTGGTAGGAATCAAACCTGAGACCTGCATCCTACTGAGTCACCGATGCCAGCCAATGACAAGGCTGATTACCTGTTGGTGTAGTCGCCTAAAAATGCCAGAAATATAGAGGACCTGTCTGCTAGATGTTTCCGACACTTCACATGGTGTTCTAAATACTGAAAAGACAAATGCAGAGAGGACCGTCATTATAACGACAGTACAGTCGAACTTCAATGGCTCGAACACCTTTGGGACCTCGAAAATCTGTTCGAGAAAGGGGTAGTTCGAGCCACTGAGGTTACTGTCAGGAGGCATAACGAGATACTTTTTGACATCTTTTCGGTGTTCTATAATGAATATGTATGCTGTGTGTACTCATTAGAATCGCCTCATCGAGGCGATTCTAATGAGTACACACAGCATGCATTTGCAAGATAAAAGCCTAAAATCTCCTTAATAATCCCCCACTATTTCTTATGTTGAAGATTTCGCTAGGGGCTCAAGAATGGGTTCGACTCATCCATGGTAAACGAGCCATCTAAGTTCTACTGCATTTGTTCCCAAACACTTTACCATTTCAAAGAATTTGCAGCCTTGAAGAGTCTTCATTAGGAGTAGTATACATGTAATAGGTAATTATTATATACCCAGAAAATGTCCCGTTTACTTTGTACAGAAGTTACAGGTCAATATTTTTTCATATTGCCCGTAGTCAAGTTCATATTGCCCGTAGATAAGCAGTCACGTTCGAAATAGAACTACTTTCAAATTTGTCCACTTCGATACTAAAAATCGGCAGCCGTGTTGTTGTGCGTATCAACTGAAATAACCTAAAACAAAATGAATATAGGCTGTGACAGGGTACATAAAGCGCATTTTATGCTAGCAAATATGACCTTCCTGCAATCTGTTCAGATATTCAATAATTTCTTTTAGGAAATCAAGAGTATTTTGGAAGAAACAAAACTGACACTTCGGTAAACATGGCTTCCTGCGTTGGGAAACATTAATGTTTTTAATGACGTCACGTCAACTGACGTACACGTCGTCTTAACTTTGGCGCCATTGGGCGTGGTTTTTCATAGTGTAGGAAGACACTTAACAATGTGCATTATTTTCCATTTCAAAGCACTTAAAGATGTCTAACCTTATTTTACGTTCAAATTTCCATGCCAAGCAATCCTGAATTCTGGCACAGAGTCCAAGTTTTGGTATATAATAAAAAGGTTATTGACTTTATATTGTGAAATATTCGGCACTCGTTCATATGGCGAAGACACACTCGCAAGCTCCTGCGTCCTTCGCCATATGAACTTGTGCCGAATATTTCACAATATAAAGTTAATAACCTATAATTACTTTTTTTTTGGGTTTGGAATTTGACAGCCCCTCATTTACTCCAACAAACAAAATTAATGTTCCGGACATTGTTAGAATCGCCTTGGCAAACAAACAAATGCTGTGGACATTTGTCAGAATCGCCTCACTGAGGTGATTTTAACAAATATCCACAACATTTGTTTTTTTTTTTTTGAGTAACAAGTTCAATATTCTTGTTGGGCCCCATCCATCAGGGCTAGGAGAAATAGACTGAGTTGCATGGTGCTTCCACAAAGAGCAAAAATGACCGTACAAGAGTACTGGTAAACCACTAAGAGAGATTAAACCTGGCCAGGCAATGTTGTGTGAGTGGGACAGTGCATTGTATAATAGCCCTGTTAGTTTCATTGGGCCGCAGCACTTGAGATGTCATTTCATCTCAATGTCGGATAAAAGTCTCACAAAATTGGAAGCAACATCTCCGAAATGACCTCAATTGTCTTGATGGGGACACTTATGCTTTAATATCTTCATTTATCATATGACGTCATGTCTGAGAGTGTAATAATGCCATGTAATAAATTTGATAATCCACTAGTGGATTAAATATGCAAATTAGTAAGATACGCCCTGTAACCTTACCTACATGTATGACGTCCTTAATGACGCCGCGTTTACTAATGGCCGAATATTGATATTTGTGTTACAAATCGTGAATAAAATGCGTTTTAATTGTCATATGATAAATAGAATCTTGCTTTCGTGCTCATGTATTACTGAATTTATTAAACTCGTTGAGAAAAAGGGATAAAAAGCTTGGCAAAGCCTCGCATTTTATCCCTTTTCCTCAACTCATTTAATAAATTCAATAATACATAACAACACTCATGTAAGATTCTCCATTAACACCTCCCATCTTGAGCTAAGGGTTTGTTGCACTGAAATTGTCATTCTAACAAGTTTTGTAGTTAAATAAAATGTTGGTTTGTTTGTTTGTATTGGAGTTTAACAGCTCAGTCAACATTATTAAGGTCATTTTTGAGCTGGTCAGTTTACAAATCAACACATTTCCTGGGCAGGCTTATAGGTAAGCAGTTTACCAGTACAGTGCACATTCTTTTGCCAGAAACTGACAACTGCCCCTCTTGAATCAGCGAAAGAAGGGGTAAGAATGACCATAGAAAAGATTTCATGATCAATCACCATGAAAGAATGCTTCTAACCCCAGCAAGTATCGAACCGGCGCCCTCCTGATCACCAGTCAGATGCGCATAACACTTATTAAGGGAAATGTTCGTTATTACCAATTATGCTACTTCTTATTAAGGGAAAAAGTTCATTATTACAAATAATACTACTTCTTATTAAGGGAAAAAGTTCGTTATTACCGATGATACTACTTCTTATTAAGGGAAAAAGTTCGTTATTACCAATAATACTACTTCTTATTAAGGGAAAAAGTTCGTTATTACCGATTATACTACTTCTTATTAAGGGAAAAAGTTTGTTATTACCAATTATACTACTTCTCGTTATTACCAATTATACTACTTCTTATTAAGAGAAAAAGTTCGTTACTACCAATAATACTACTTCTTATTAAGGGAAAAAGTTCGTTATTACCGATTATACTACTTCTTATTAAGGGAAAAAGTTTGTTATTACCAATTATGCTACTTCTTATTAAGGGAAAATGTTTGTTATTACCAATTATGCTACTTCTTATTAAGGGAAAAAGTTCATTATTACCAATTATACTACTTCTTATTAAGGGAAAAAGTTCGTTATTACCAATTATACTACTTCTCATTAAGGAAAAAAGTTCTTTATTACCAATTCTAACACAGCGTGCCTATATAGGCAATGGAAAACAACTGTGTTTTATTCTACAACAAATCACGGCAAGGAAAAGCGTGACGAGTGATGTCATTAAAAACTACTAATTTATGACGTCATTAGTCGATTTCCTTGACGTTAGACGGTGTAACGTCATATTCTCGCATCGAAAACGTTAGAAAAGGATATAAATGTATGTGTTTCAGTCGATAATTTTAGCGGAATTTCTTCTAACAATGGTGAAAAGTTGTGAGATTTTGAAGGAAACAACAGCATTATTGCCGATTTTCAGCCTGTTAGAATCGAAATAGATCAGCTCTAGTTTGTGATTTGTTGAGTAATAAATCACAGTTTGTCGGTCAGTTGTAAGTAGACAAATCACGAGCGCGTAGCTCGTGATTTGATCTACTTCACAACTGACCTCCAAACTGTGATTTGTTACTCAACAAATCACAGTTAGAGCTGATCTATTTCTAATTTATACTATTTCTTATTGGGATGCTTTATAGCATCAAATTTGGTGACAAACTGTTAGGGAACAAATAGTGTCATTATAGAATATAGGAATCTTATATGGGTGTGAGGGGTGAATGAAAAATCCGTCCCGAGGGATCACTGTCCGGCATCACTCGGCAAGCCTCGTGATGCCGGACAGTGATCCCGAGGGACGGATTTTTCTATCCACCCCTCACACCCATATTGGTTTCTTTTTCTTGCATACCTTCCATTTCTATTGCGAATTTTTAATGCTGCTGTCTCTTCGGTTACTGACGTCCGCCATTTTGTGATGACACAACAGGAATGTTTAGTGACGTCACGCATGACGACGCTGTGCATGAGGTTGTAATCAACCAGTGCATTTATCAAACACGTGATTATATTCGATTTGGGGTCGGAACACCAGGGTCAGAACATAAATTTCTATCCCAGGGTAAGATCACGGATTTCCTTGTCTGGTGTGCAAGAAACGGTCCTCTGCTCATTTGTCTCAAACTGCTTGCACATTTCACTTTCCTAGCTCAAGTGGATCTTGAGACATTTTGTTCACAGTGTCTCATAGGGCTATAATGCAAAATCTCTAAGTACAACAAGAATTCCGCTGAAGGCTATGTCGCGCCAGTCGGGTTGCAAGGTCACTGAACCATGACATCTAGGCCTAGGTCAAACATAGATGCTTGCATAAAAGTTGCCATTCTTAAATGCAAGCTTGTACTAAGTATCATTAATTAAGCTGTAATAATTCTTGAGAAATGAACTTAACCATTAGGGTGAACGCTAGGGTGGTTGCAATATTTTACCAAGTCAGTGAACCATAAAATGTAGGTAAAGGTCAAATATGGATGCTTGCATTTAAGTTTCTGTGTGTGGGTGTGTGAATTCGGGTTTAATGTCGCTTTCAGCAATTTTTCAGTCATATCACGACGGTTTCTGGTTGGGACAGGGAGCTCAATGCTCACTTTTATAGTGCTGCCTCAATGAGACACATTACATGATACCACACCCAGTCACATTATCCTGACACCGGGTCGACCAGTCCTAGCTCTACCCCGTAAATCTGAGTGCCAAGCGAGGAGCAGCTAGTACCATTTTTAACGACTTTGGTACGTCGCGCCCCGGGATCGAACCCGTGACCTCCCGTTCCCCGGAGCGGATACTCTACCAACTGAGCTATCAGGGCCGGTAACATTTAAGTTTCCATCTCCAGATACAAGTTTGTACTAAGTATCATTAATGAAGCTCTTATAGTTCTTGAGAAATTAACTAGACCATCTGGGTGAACGCTAGGGTGGTCGCAATATTTTACAAAGTCAGTGAACCATAAAATGTAGGTCTCGGTCAAAAAGGGTGGCTTGCATTTAAGTTGCCATCCCCAGATACAAGTTTGTAGCAAGTATCATTAATGAAGCTCTTATAGTTCTTGAGAAATAAACTTGACCATTAGGGTGAATGCTAGGGTGGTCGCAATATTTTACAAAGTCCGTGAACCATGAAATTTAGGTCAATGTCAAATATGGATGCTTGCATTTAAGTTGCCATCCCCAGATTCAAGTTTGTACCAAATATCATTAATGAAGCTCTTATAGTTCTTGAGAAATAAACTTGACCATTAGGGTGAACGCTAGGGTGGTCGCAATATTTTACAAAGTCAGTGAACCATAAAATATAGGTCAAGGTCAAATAATAATGTTTGCATTTAAGTTGCCATCCCCAGATTCAAGTTTGTACCAAGTATAATTAATGAAGCTCTTATAGTTCTTTAGAAATAAACTTGAACATTAGGGTGAACGCTAGGGTGGTCGCAATATTTTACAAAGTCAGTGAACCATAAAATGTAGGTCAAGGTCAAATAGGGATGCTTGCATTTAAGTTTCCATCCCCAGATACAAGTTTGTACCAAGTATCATTAATGAAGCTCTTATAGTTCTTGAGAAATAAACTTGACCATTAGGGTGAACGCTAGGGTGGTCGCAATATTTTACAAAGTCAGTGAACCATAAAATGTAGAATAAGGTCAAAAAGGGATGCTTGCATTTAAGTTGCCATCCCCAGATTCAAGTTTGTACCAAGTATCATTAATGAAGCTCTTATAGTTTTTGAGAAATAAACTTGAACCTTAGGGTGAACGCTAGGGTGGTCGCAAATGTTGACGCCTTGACAAACGGATAGACGAACGCACGGAAAATTGGGCGCCTATATCGCGCCATGCTAATAGCAGGCGCGACAAAAATGGCATAACTCAGTCAAATATTTGCAAAATTTAATCGAGTCATCTACTCACTGGTGCCAAATAGCATGAGCCTAGCTCAAGTGGTGTTCCAGATATTTTGTTGACAAGGTTCAATTTGGTCTAAGGGACAGAGTAGAACAAGTCGTTCAATGGACAACAATCCCTCACCTGAGAACTAGCACAGGCTGTCAGATTCAAGCCAAATTTCATACTCATCTGAGATATTATGCTTGTCCTTGTTTACTAAAAGTTTCAAAAAGATCTGATTGAAAACAGCTGAGAAAAAGTGGAGACAATATTTTTCGCTTATATTTATGCTCAAGGGCAGGTAACTCCAAAACTTGGTCCTATGAGGCCTAAATTCGAGATCAACACAGATTGTGTGCCTCTCCTGGTTATCTCCAACTTTGATAGAGATCAGATCATTAATGGCTGAGAAAAGTTGGAGACGTTGTTTTTCCATTGGAACCTTTGACCTGCTGAATATTCAATTAAGCCACACTCATTTCTGACTTTGAACCAATCAGATTACTTGATGCAGCTTATTTCTACATATTCATAAATTGAATGTAAAACTGTGTAGATCCTGATCAGATGGCTTCTTCAGAAGCCATCTGATCTGGATCTACACTGTTTGCAAAGATAGGGCTTGTCGCCTACAGCAGGGTAAAGGGTAAGCCTATGGTAACATTTTTCACACTCAAGGGAACGTAACTGGGAAACCAGCTGTCAAATTAAAGCCAAATTCACACTCATCTGAGAGATTATGATTGTCCTTGTTTACTAAAAGTTTCAAAAATATCAGATTGAAAACAGCTAAGAAAAAGTGGTGACACCATTTTTCTATTATTTTTATGCCCAAGGGCAGGTAAATCCAAAGCCGTCTGTCATGTGAGACCCAACATAGACTGTTTGTTTGTCTGTTTAGGAGTTTAACAACCCAGTCAACACTGTTTTAGGTCTTTTTTGAGCCGGTCAGTTTACCTATCCACACTTTTCCTGGGAAGGCTTATACATAAGCGGATATCCAGTACAGTGAACATTCTTTTGCCAGAAGCTGACAACTGCCCTTCTTGAATCAGCGGAAAGGAGAGAATAACTGTAGAAAAGATTGCATGATCAATATCCACGAAATGTTGCCGACCCCGGCAGGTATCGAACCCGCATCCTCCTGAACACCAGTCAGACGCGCATCCGAATGAGCTACCGAGGCCGGCTCAACATAGACTGTACCTCTCTCCTGGTTATCTGCAAGTTTGATGAAGTTTAGATCAGAAATGGCTGCGAAAAGTTGGAGACTTTGTTTTTCCCATTATAAGTCTATGGAACGTGTTTGTTTCCATGGCAACCACAGTTCTCAGCAAAACTGGTCCAAAACCTAATGCGATCAATCCCCCAACCCAGTGATGTTGCATATAAAATTTGATAAAGATTGGCTAGCTAGTTACTGAGATATTGAAATTCAAAAGTGTGGATGAATGAAGGCCAACAGATGGACTCCTGATACCTGCCTATACTATTACCTCACCTTGTGAGCCTTCGGCTCAGGTGGGCTAAAAAGGGGCATAACTCTGCCATACCACGTCTAACAAAAAAAAATGTTTTCACTCACTTTTCAAGCTTTTTACATATACAGACAAACTTCAAAATTTCAAATAGCTTTTGGACCATGAAAATTTGTTGGAGATAAGGGTGGTTAAAAAAACTTAGGTTTAGTCCAAGACCTGGTAATGAGACATAACGGGGATCACTTAAGAATATCTTTATGATCTTCTATGAAATAAAGGTATGTTGTGTATACTCATTAGAAACGCATCAATGAGGTGATTCTAATGACTACACACAGCATACCTAAATTTCATATAAGCGTTATACCTCCTGAACGTAACCCTACAAATAACCCTCAGTAGCTACAACTCCCACGGTCTCGAACATATTTCCATGGTCCCAAAGGTAAGATCAGAATTACTTCCCCTAGATATAGAGGATCTTACATGAGTGCTCATGTATTATTGAATTTATTAAACGAGTTGAGGAAAAGGGATAAAATGCGAGGCTTGCCGAGCATTTAATTCCTTTTCCTCAACGAGTTTAATAAATTCAATAATACATGAGCACGAATGCAAAATTCTATTTATCATATGACATTTAAAACGCATTTTATTCACAATTGTTTACAAAAATGTCAATATTCCGCCATAAGCAAACGTAACGTTGTTAAGGACATCGTACATGTAACGTTATGGGACGTATCTAGCTAATTTGCATATTTAATCCACTAGTGGATTATCGAAATTATTACATGACGTTATTACTCTCTCAGACGCGACATCATATGATAAATCCAAATATATTTATACTTAGAACCTTTGGAAGACTTTGCTAGGGACTAATATAAGAATTAGCCATGGGGAACAAGCTATCTGTGTTCGAGTTATTGAAGTTTCAGTGTATGAAGTTTCAAGATTTTAGCTCAAGCCATTCTGTACTTTCCCCTGTGCTAAAAGTGTACCAGACTGAGTGTCTGATGGATGGACTGATGGACAGACAGACATGTTAGAACCAATATGCCCATTCAACTTCGAACGTAGTAGAGTGCGCATATTTGACCTAACCTGTCTGTCTTTTCTAGCTTTGAAAAACTGCACCACGATAACAAACCCGTGCAACATAGTGCATTTTTACACATCTCCAAAATGGCTACTTTTCTGATGAAAATTCGTGACACGTTTCTTATTTATACTGCTAACATAGGTTGTGGGTGCTCGTTAGAACCGCCTCATTGAGGCGGTTCTAACGAGTACCAACAACCTATGTCTTGGAGCAGAAATAAGAAAAATAATGTTTACCCCCGTACACCCCAGTTTTCTCTATATAAAGTGGGGTTTAAGGAGGTGTTCATTTCACAGACTTGTTTACATGATGGGACAGAGAGGAGAACATTAACTTAACTTACTGTAGAGTTGTGGTTTTCAGAATCATCAAAGTAGAGATGTATCACAACAAGACTTCTCCCCTCTGTCTCACAAAATGAACACAATTTAGGTTGGTATTCCTGTAAAATAGAGCGCATAGTGAACTACATTTCTCCACTCTGTCTCACATAATGAACACAGTTTAGGATGGTATTCCTGTAAATAAAAACACATAGTGAGAAGCCCCTGTGATGTGGTGGTTATGCTACTCAGCTAATAAACCTGGGGTCGTGGGACCGGTCCCCGGCTTCTCCAGACTTTCAGATGATTCTTGAGACCGAGGTCCCATCCCAAAAACCTCAGCTGTTGTTCGGACATATAACACACACACGCACACAAACATAGTTTAGGTTGGTATTCCAGTAAAAAAGAACACAAACTGAAAAACATTTCTACCCCTGTCTCACAATGAACACAGTTTAAGTTGGTATTCCTGTAAAATAGAACATATAGTGAGCTACATTTCTCCCCTCTCCATTCTGTCTCACATAATGAACACAGTTTAGGTTGGTATTCCTGTAAAATAGAACACATAGTGAACTACATTTCTCCACTCTGTCTCACATAATGAACACAGTTTAGGCTGGTATTCCTGTAAAATAACACATAGTGAACTACATTTCTCCACTCTGTCTCACATAATGAACACAGTTTATGTTGGTATTCCTGTAAAATAGAACACATACTGAGCTACATTTCTACCCTCTGTCTCACATAATGAATACAATTTAGGCTGGTATTCCTGTAAAATAACACATAGTGAACTACATTTCTCCCCTCTGTCTCACATAATGAACACAGTTTAGGCTGGTATTCCTGTAAAATAGAACACATAGTGAACTACATTTCTCCCCTCTGTCTCACATAATGAACACACTTTAGGCTGGTATTCCTGTAAAATAACACATAGTGAACTACATTTCTCCACTCTGTCTCACATAATGAACACACTTTAGGCTGGTATTCCTGTAAAATAACACATAGTGAACTACACTTCTCCCCTCTGTCTCACATAATGAACACAATTTAGGCTGGTATTCCTGTAAAATAACACATAGTGAACTACACTTCTCCCCTCTGTCTCACATAATGAACACAGTTTAGGCTGGTATTCCTGTAAAATAACACATAGTGAACTACATTTCTCCACTCTGTCTCACATAATGAACACAGTTTAGGTTGGTATTCCTGTAAAATAACACATAGTGAACTACATTTCTCCCCTCTGTCTCACATAATGAACACACTTTAGGCTGGTATTCCTGTAAAATAACACATAGTGAACTACATTTCTCCACTCTGTCTCACATAATGAACACAGTTTAGGTTGGTATTCCTGTAAAATAACACATAGTGAACTACATTTCTCCACTCTGTCTCACATAATGAACACAGTTTAGGTTGGTATTCCTGTAAAATAACACATAGTGAACTACATTTCTCCACTCTGTCTCACATAATGAACACAGTTTAGGCTGGTATTCCTGTAAAATAACACATAGTGAACTACATTTCTCCACTCTGTCTCACATAATGAACACAGTTTAGGCTGGTATTCCTGTAAAATAACACATAGTGAACTACATTTCTCCCCTCCGTCTCACATAATGAACACAATTTAGGCTGGTATTCCTGTAAAATAACACATAGTGAACTACATTTCTCCCCTCTGTCTCACATAATGAACACAGTTTAGGTTGGTATTCCTGTAAAATAGAACACATAGTGAACTACATTTCTCCACTCTGTCTCACATAATGAACACAATTTAGGCTGGTATTCCTGTAAAATAACACATAGTGAACTACATTTCTCCCCTCTGTCTCACATAATAAACACAATTAAGGCTGGTATTCCTGTAAAATAACACATAGTGAACTACATTTCTCCCCTCTGTCTCACATAATGAACACACTTTAGGCTGGTATTCCTGTAAAATAACACATAGTGAACTACATTTCTCCACTCTGTCTCACATAATGAACACAGTTTAGGTTGGTATTCCTGTACAATAACACATAGTGAACTACATTTCTCCACTCTGTCTCACATAATGAACACAGTTTAGGTTGGTATTCCTGTAAAATAACACATAGTGAACTACATTTCTCCACTCTGTCTCACATAATGAACACAGTTTAGGCTGGTATTCCTGTAAAATAACACATAGTGAACTACATTTCTCCACTCTGTCTCACATAATGAACACAGTTTAGGCTGGTATTCCTGTAAAATAACACATAGTGAACTACATTTCTCCCCTCCGTCTCACATAATGAACACACTTTAGGCTGGTATTCCTGTAAAATAACACATAGTGAACTACATTTCTCCCCTCTGTCTCACATAATGAACACAGTTTAGGTTGGTATTCCTGTAAAATAGAACACATAGTGAACTACATTTCTCCACTCTGTCTCACATAATGAACACAATTTAGGCTGGTATTCCTGTAAAATAACACATAGTGAACTACATTTCTCCCCTCTGTCTCACATAATGAACACAATTTAGGCTGGTATTCCTGTAAAATAACACATAGTGAACTACATTCACAATTTAGGCTGGTATTCCTGTAAAATAGAACACATAGTGAACTACATTTCTTCCCTCTGTCTCACATAATGAACACAATTTAGGCTGGTATTCCTGTAAAATAGAACACATAGTGAACTACATTTCTCCCCTCTGTCTCACATAATGAACACAATTTAGGCTGGTATTCCTGTAAAATAACACATAGTGAACTACATTTCTTCCCTCTGTCTCACATAATGAACACAGTTTAGGTTGGTATTCCTGTAAAATAGAACACATAGTGAACTACATTTCTCCACTCTGTCTCACATAATGAACACAATTTAGGCTTGTATTCCTGTAAAATAACACATAGTGAACTACATTTCTCCCCTCTGTCTCACATAATGAACACAATTTAGGCTGGTATTCCTGTAAAATAACACATAGTGAACTACATTTCTCCCCTCTGTCTCACTTAATGAACACAGTTTAGGCTGGTATTCCTGTAAAATAGAACACATAGTGAACTACATTTCTCCACTCTGTCTCACATAATGAACACAATTTAGGCTGGTATTCCTGTAAAATAACACATAGTGAACTACATTTCTCCCCTCTGTCTCACATAATGAACACAATTTAGGCTGGTATTCCTGTAAAATAGAACACATAGTGAACTACATTTCTCCACTCTGTCTCACATAATGAACACAATTTAGGCTGGTATTCCTGTAAAATAGAACACATTGTGAGAAGCCCCTGTGATGTGGTGGTTATGCTACTCAGCTAATAAACTTGGGGTCGTGGGACCGATCCCCTGCTTCTCCAGACTTTCAGATGATTCTTTAGACCGAGGTCCCATCCCAATAACCTCAGCTGTTGTTGGGACATAACACACGCACACAAACATAGTTTAGGTTGGTATTCCAGTAAGAAAGAACACAAACTGAACAACATTTCTACCCCTGTCTCACAATGAACACAGTTTAAGTTGGTATTCCTGTAAAATAGAACATAATTATAGTGAGCTACATTTCTCCCCTCTCCATTCTGTCTCACATACTGAACACAGTTTAGGCTGGTATTCCTGTAAAAATGAACACAAAGTGAACATAGTTTCTCCACTCTCACACAATATACACAGTTTAGGTTGGTATTCCTGTAAAATAGAACAAATTGTGAACTAAATTCTCCCCTCTGTCTCACAAAATGAACACAGTTAAGGTTGGCATGCCTGTAAAATAGACCACAGTGAACTACATTTCTCCCCTCTGTCTCACATAATAAACACAGTTAAGGTTGGTATTCCTGTAAAAATAGATCAAATAAGGAATTACATTTCTCCCCTCAATCTCACCTCCTGTAAAATAGAACACACATTGAACTACTTTTCTCCTCTCTGTCTCACATAATGTACACAGTTTAGACTGGTATTCATGTAAAATAGAACACATAGAAAGCTACCTTTCTCTCCTGTCTCACACGATCATCACAGTTTAGGTTTAATAAACCCTATTGGTTTCATTGGGCAACAGGGCTTGAGATGTCATTTCATCTCAATGTCAGGTAAAAGTCCCACAAAATTGGAAGCAACATCTCCAAAATGACCTTTACAGTGTTGACGGGGACGTTAAACCTCAAATAAAACAATCAAACAGTTTAGGTTGGTATTACTATAAAATAGAACACAAAGTAAAATACAGACTGGTATTCCTGTAAAATAGTGAAGTACATTTCTCCCATCTGTCTCACAAAATGAACACAGTTTAGGCTGGAATTCCTGTAAAATAGAACACATAGTGAACTACATTTCTCCCCTCTGTCTCACAAAATGAACACAATTTAGGCTGGTATTCCTGTAAAATAGAACACATAGTGAACTACATTTCTCCCCTCCGTCTCACATAATGAACACAATTTAGGCTGGTATTCCTGTAAAATAGAACACATAGTGAACTACATTTCTCCACTCTGTCTCACATAATGAACACAGTTTAGGCTGGTATTCCTGTAAAATAACACATAGTGAACTACATTTCTCCACTCTGTCTCACATAATGAACACAATTTAGGCTGGTATTCCTGTAAAATAGAACACATAGTGAACTACATTTCTCCACTCTGTCTCACATAATGAACACACTTTAGGCTGGTATTCCTGTAAAATAACACATAGTGAACTACATTTCTCCACTCTGTCTCACATAATGAACACACTTTAGGCTGGTATTCCTGTAAAATAACACATAGTGAACTACATTTCTCCACTCTGTCTCACATAATGAACACAGTTTAGGTTGGTATTCCTGTAAAATAACACATAGTGAACTACATTTCTCCACTCTGTCTCACATAATGAACAGTTTAGGTTGGTATTCCTGTAAAATAACACATAGTGAACTACATTTCTCCCCTCTGTCTCACATAATAAACACAGTTTAGGTTGGTATTCCTGTAAAATAACACATAGTGAACTACATTTCTCCACTCTGTCTCACATAATGAACACAGTTTAGGCTGGTATTCCTGTAAAATAACACATAGTGAACTACATTTCTCCACTCTGTCTCACATAATGAACACAGTTTAGGTTGGTATTCCTGTAAAATAGAACACATAGTGAACTACATTTCTCCACTCTGTCTCACATAATGTACACAGTTTAGGCTGGTATTCCTGTAAAACAGAACACAGTGAACTACATTTCTCCCCTCTCTCTTCTGTCTCACATAGTGAACACAGTTTAGGTTGCTATTACACTTCTCCATTCTGTCTTACAAAATGAACACAGCTTAGGTTGGTATTCCTGTAAAATACAACACAAAGTGAGCATTTCTCCTCTCTGTCTGACATAATGAACACAGTTTAGGTTGGTTTTCCTGTACAATAGAAAACAATGTGAAATACATTTTTCCCCTCTGTCCTGCATAATGAAAATCTTTTAGAGGCTGGCATTCCTGTAAAATACTTGTATAACACAAAGTAAACTACATGTCTCCCCTCTATTCAACAAATGAACAAAATTTAGGCTGGTATTACTGTAAAAAAGGACACTTGGTGAAAAACATTTCATTTTATCATATGACGTCGCGTCTGAGAGTGTAATAACGCCATGTAATATTTTCGATAATCCACTAGTGGATTAAATATGCAAATTAGCTAGATACGTCCCGTAACGTTACATGTACGACGTCCTTAACAACATCGCATTTACTAAAGGCGGAATATTGACATTTTTGTTAACAATCGTGAATAAAATGCGTTTTAAATGTCATATGATAAATAGAATCTTGCATTCGTGCTCATGTATTATTGAATTTATTAAACTCGTTGAGGAAAAGGAATAAAATGCTCGGCAAAGCCTTGCATTTTATCCCTTTTCCTCAATTTGTTTAATAAATTCAATAATACATGATCACTCATGTAAGATCCTCTATTTAGGCTGATATTCCTGTAAAACAGAACACTGTGCAGAGATCTTCCACAATGATCCTTTGTATTGGGACAAACAGACCTAAGCAAACATTGTAGACCCCGATCAGACTACAGCAAGTCCTCAAAGTGTCGCAATTTTTTAAGATATTTAGAGTTGTTTAATTTTAATGTCACAAATCCCTTTTGGACCTTAAAAATTTGTTAACCCTTGTCCTGCTGAGCCCGGATATGTCTTATCTATGTTTGTCATTCAGCTAATGAATTTGTTGCAATAATTTGCATCAAGTAATCTGATTGGTTGATAATCAGTAGTGGGTGTGGCATATATAAATATTCAGCAGGACAAGGGTTAATAAAGGTAAGTGCTGTTTGAGTCAATTAGGGTACTCATGGTGATTATGGGATATTGTATTGATTTCTTTAAAATAAAGATACAGTCGAACTTCAATGGCTCGAACACCTTTGGGACCATGAAAATCTGTTCGAGACAGGGGTAGTTCGAGCCACTGAGGGTTACTGCCAGGAGACATGACGACATACCTTAGGACATCTTTTTCTGTGTTCTATAATGAACAAGATGTGTTTGTGAAACACTGATGCCCCCGGACAGCGCATGTTAAATATGAAAGCAGTATCACTAAGCAATCAAAAGGTATGGCCAATGTTCAAGTCTTAAAAAAGTAGGTCAAGGTCACAAGGTAAAAAATTATGGGATTGTTGAAAAGGTCTTGTGACATAGTATGCACATGTGAAATATGAAAGCCCTACCACTTACCAATCGAAAGTTATGGCCAATGTTAAAGTTTTTAAAAAGTAGGTCAAACATCACGGTCAAGGTCACAAGGTCAAAAATTATGGGACCACTAGAAAGGTCTTGTGACAATGAATGCACATATGAAATATGAAAGCCCTATCACTTACCAATCGAAAGTTATGGCCAATGTTAATGTTTTTAAAAATTTTGAAAAAAATAGGTCAAAGGTCAAGTTCAAGGTCACGAGATCAAAAATTATGGTACCACTGGAAAGGTCTTGTGATAAGGTATACACATGTGAAGTATGAAAGCTGTACCACTTACCATTCAAAAGTTATGCCCAATGTTAAAGTTTTTGCAGACGGACAAACAGACAAACGGACAGACGGACAGACCAAAAACTATATGCCCCCGAATCTCTTAGATTCCGGGGGCATAAAAATGTATGCTGTGTGTACTCATTAGAATCGCCTCATCGAGGCGATTCTAATGAGTACACACAGCATACATTTGCAAGATAAAAGACGAAAATATCCTAATTTTTACTCTCCCTATTTCTTAAGTACAGAAATTCCCTAGTGACTCAAGAACAGGTTTGACTCAGCCATGGTAAAAGAGCCATTGGTGTTCGAGCCATCGAAGTTCTACTGTATGTTGTGAGTATTCATTATCATCATCTAACAGAGACATGTTTTCAAGCTTATCCACACAGAGCTAAAACTGACCGCACAAGAGCACTAGTAAACCACTCAGAGGATCTAAAAATAGGCGGTGGCAAAAACAAAGATCAGGAATCGATACAATTAACTTACTCCACCCACCAAAGACACCAAAGGGAAAGAAACACAAACATTAAGCGACCAGACCATAATGGAAACCTAAACAAAGGAAGGCCATAAGGACAGTCATTTTCCCACAAAATGGCCATATGGCCATCCAAAATAAAAAGACACAAGTAATACACACAGTAAGTAACAAACAACAACATAAATAAACCGCCACAGAAGAACCGCCTTGGAACGGTCAGTGGAAGATTTCCACTGGGGGGCTTAAATCGATTTTACGTGGCCACAATCCTCGCCCTTACTTCTGTCGCGATTTAGACAAATAATTTGACCGCACAAGAGTACTAGTAAACCACACAGAGGATCTAAGCCTGTCAAGGCAGACCAGCCATGCTTATAAACCCTATTGGTTTCATTGGGTGACAGGGCTTAAGATGTCATTTCATCTCAATGTACGGTAGAAGTCCCACAAAATTGGAAACAATGTCTCCAAAATGACTTATACAGTGTTGACGTCTATTTCAAAATGACGATATGTTAAACCTCAAATCAAACAAAACAAAACAAGCTTAACTTTCTGTAAGAATGACAAGCTTACCCTCTGGTGTCTCTGATGGGAGCTGTGGGTTAACTGTATCGATTCCTGATCATTGCCTGTACTTCTATTTTACCACAGCAAAACAAGTTTTTATCATATGACGTCGCGTCTGAGAGTGTAATAATGCCATTTATTATTTTCGATAATCCACTAGTGGATTAAATATGCAAATTAGCTAGATACGTCCCGTAACGTTACATGTACGACGTCCTTAACGATGTCGCGTTTACTAATGGAGGAATATTGACATTTTTGTAAACAATCGTGAATAAAATGCGTTTTAAATGTCATATGATAAATAGAATCTTGCATTCGTGCTCAGTCATTATTGAATTTATTAAACTTGTTGAGGAAAAGGGATAAAATGCTCGACAAAGCCTCACATTTCATCCCTTTTCCTCAACTCGTTTAATAAATTCAATTATACATGAACACTCATGTAAGATCCTCTATATATTTGTCTATAAGTTACTTGCCTCATAAACCAGGGGTTGCGGGTTTGATTCAAGGTTTCTCCAGGGTTTTGGATGAGTCTTTAACTGAGGTCCCATGTGACCGTAGTTGTCAGTGGGACATAAAACACGAAACACACACTATAAGCTTACCTTAGTAAAAAAGTCAACCTCTGCCTGAGCATCTTTAGGTGCTGATATATACAGACGTATTGCACAACTGAGAGATTGTTCTGATAAAGGGTCAACCAATTGATTAATGTTGGCCAGAGCTGTGCTCCAGTCATCTAAAAAAAATAAATAACATACACTATGCAACTACAGTGGAAAATTTGATGGCTCAACCCCCTTTGGGACATTGAAAATTTGTTCAAGCCAGTAGTTCGAGCCACAGAGGGTTACTTTTAGAGCCAAAACAAAAGGCATGATCTATATGAGCAAGATAATTGTCAAATATATTTTTTGGCATTCCATATAAATGATGTTGTGTGTACTCATTAGAATCGCCTCATCGAGGTGATTCTAATGAGTAAACACAACATACATGAAGAAAATCTTCCTTAAATATCCCTATTTTGTATTTGGAAGTCCCTGCGGGCACAAGAAAAGGTTTGACTCATCCATTGGAGTTTGAGTCACTTCGTGGAGCGCTGTGGTGCAGTGGTAAAGCATCGGATTTGAGATCGAGAGGTAGCCGGTTCGATCCTCGCAAGCGCCACGTGTTGTTTCCTTGAGCAAGAAACTTTATCCACATTGCTTAGTACTTGTTCCTACCCAGAAAAAGAGGGCAACATGGAAGATTAGTACTAGTACTAAATGTCTTACCCTCTATAAATAAGGTCGACTAGAATTTGTTTTTCTACAAAAACACAGATGTCTCCCCCGTTTTTGACTGCTACGTATAACCTTGACATTGGAGGTATTGAGCTGGGTCTTGTGTACAACACATCATCTAATGAAGATGAACATTTCTGCATAGTAACTTTAAAAATGTTCATAGAAAAAAAAAAGGTATTGGCCGTAAACAAAAAAAGCACTTTTTTACCTTTGACCTCTAAGTATGGCCTTGACCTTTGCGGTACAACACATCGTCTCATGATCGTTAACATTTCTGCCAAGTAATTTCAAAATCCATCAAAGAATAAGGAAGTTATTGATTGTCCGTTTTTTTTACCTTTGACCTCTAGGTATGACCTTGACATTGGAGGTATGGACCTTGATCTTGCACATGACTCATGGTCCAACTTTCAAGCCTCTAGCTCCAACAGTTTTTGACATATCTTGCTGACAAGATTTTATTAAAAAAAATTCAAAGGGCAATAACTCTTGAAAGGGGCATAATCCGGATGAGAAAAAAATACTTGTCAGCTTATTTTCCATTAGGAATGCATATATGACATTTCAAAACCATAGCATACACAGTTCTAAAGATATGCTATGCATCACTTTTAGGATTCATTACAATGGGCACAAATTACCAAAATGACAAAGGGCCATAACTCGCAAAGTATTTTTCGGAATTTTGTCAAAAGTTAATCAGTTCATATACTCATCACCACCAATATACTCAACAACTTTCAAGGCTCTAGCTCCAATAGTGTTTGAGATATTTTGCTGACAAGATTTTATTAAAAAAATTTCAAAGGGCAATAACGCTTGAAAGGGGCATAATCCGGACGAGAAAAAAAATACACGTCAGCTAATTTTTCATGAGGAACCCACATATGAAATTTCAAAACCCTAGCATACATGGTTCTAAAGTTATGCTATGCATCACTTTTAGCATACATTACAATGGGCACAAATTACCAAAATGACAAAGGGCCATAACTCACAAAGCATTTTTTGGAATTTTGTCAAAAGTTAATCAGTTCATCTACTCATCACCACCAATATATTCACCAACTTTCAAGCCTCTAGCTCCAATAGTTTTTGAGATATCTTGCTGACAAGATTTTATTAAAAAAAATTCAAAGGGCAATAACTCTTGAAAGGGGCATAATCCTGACGAGAAAAAAAATACGCGTCAGCTTATTTTCCATCAGAAATGCATATATGAAATTTCAAAATTATAGCATACACCGTTCTAAAGTTATGCTATGCATCACTTTTAGCATACATTACAATGGGCACAAATTACCAAAATGACAAAGGGCCATAACTCACAAAGAATTTTTCGGAATTTTGTCATAAGTTAAACAGTTCATCTACTCATCACCAACAATCTATTCACCAACTTTCAAGGCTCTAGCTCCAATAGTTTTTGAGATATCTTGCTGACAAGATTTTATTAAAAACTAGACAAAAGTGCCCAGTGGGGCACGTATACCCCCGGCCAGTGCCGAACGACAAAGGGAAATAACTCTAAAAGGCCTGACCCCTTGGCCCTTATTTTCTTTCCCACAATACAAGTAGTCATACTGATCATGTGTGCAAAATTTCAAGTTTCTATGTGAAGCAGTTCCTGAGATATCTTTGACACAAAATAATTGTTTACGGACAGACAGACGGAAAAGACAAAAACTATATACCCCCATGGCATACGCCGGGGGTATAAAAATTCAAAGGGCAATAACTCTTGAAAGGGGCATAATCCTGACGAGAAAAAAAATACGCGTCAGCTTATTTTCCATCAGAAATGCATATATGAAATTTCAAAATTATAGCATACACCGTTCTAAAGTTATGCTATGCATCACTTTTAGCATACATTACAATGGGCACAAATTACCAAAATGACAAAGGGCCATAACTCACAAAGTATTTTTCGGAATTTTGTCATAAGTTAATCAGTTCATCTACTCATCACCAACAATCTATTCACCAACTTTCAAGGCTCTAGCTCCAATAGTTTTTGAGATATCTTGCTGACAAGATTTTATTAAAAAAATTTCAAAGGGCAATAACTCTTGAAAGGGGCATATTCCGGACGAGAAAAAAAATACGTGTCAGCTAATTTTCCATGAGGAATCCATATATGAAATTTCAAAACCCTAGCATACATGGTTCTAAAGTTATGCTATGCACCACTTTTAGCATACATTACAATGGGCACAAATTACCAAAATGACAAAGGGCCATAACTCACAAAGTATTTTTCGGAATTTTGTCAAAAGTTAATCAGTTCATCTACTTATCACCATCAATATAATCACCAACTTTCAAGGCTCTAGCTCCTATAGTTTTTGAGATATCTTGCTGACAAGATTTTATTAAAAAAAAAAAAAATTCAAAGGGCAATAACTCTTGAAGGGGGCATAATCCGGACGAGAAAAAAAATACTCAAACTTTTTCAAAGTTGGGGGCATAATAAGAAAGTTATTGACAGAACACAAAAAAGGCCCCTTTTTTACCTTTAACCTCTATGTATGACCTTGACCTTTCAGGTATTAAACTGGGTCATGCGTGCAACACATCATCTCATGGTGGTTAACATTTCTGCCTAGCAATTTCAAAATCCATCAAAAAATAAGAAAGTTATTGACCAAACACGAAAAAAGGCCCCTTTTTTACCTTTGACCTCTATGTATGACCTTGACATTTTAGGTACCAAACTGAATCATGCATGCAACACATCGTCCCATGATAGTTAACATGTTTGCCAAGTAACTTAAAATTCTATTTAAAAATAGGCAAGTTATTGACAAAACCCGAAAAAAGGCCCCTTTTTTCACCTTTGACCTCTAAGTATGCCCTTGACCTTTGAGGTACCAACCTGGGTCATGCGCGCAACACATCGCCTTATATTGGTTCACATTTCTGCCATGTGATTTCAAAATCCATCTCAAAACTATAGCTGTCAGAGGATCTGACTATAGCCCCGCTTCAGCGCTGTCAGAGAAGAAAGTTATTTAAGCTGCAGAGAAAACAGTTATGAACAAGAAATAACTGTTGAAAATTTTACATTATCTGGAAAAACTCTAAGAGTTGTGAGCCCTTGTCCCTCATTTCAATGAGCATGATACATTACCAGAATGTCCATGTTTATACTAAATTTCATCTTCCATTTTTCAATGTTCAAAGGGTAATAACTCCTAAAGTAGGCAAATCAGAGTCAGGGTTCCTGCGCTCTGCACATTGTCTCATGGTGCTTTACACTTGTGTGAAGTGTCATGAAAATATCTCAAATGGTTTGTGAGTTATGGAGCCGACACAGTCAAAATTGCCTTTTTAAATGTTCAAAGGGCAATAACTCCTAAAGTAGGCAAACCAGAGTTATGGTTCCTGCACTCTGCACATCATCTCAAGGTGCTTTTCATTTATTTGAAGTTTCATGAAAATATCAGAAACGGTTATGGAGCGGACATAGTTAAAATTGCCATTTTTTAATATTCAAAAGCCTATAACTGAAAAAGTAGACAATCCAGAGTTTGGGTTCCTGCGCTCTGCACACGTAATATGGTGCTTTACATTTGTGTGAAGTTTCATAAAATTATCTCAAACGGTTTTTGAGTTATCGAGCAAAGACGGCTAAAATTGATATTTTTCAATATTCAAAGGGAAATAACTCAAAAATTAGGCAATCCAGAGTTATGGTTCCTGCACTCTGCACACCATCTCATGGTGTTTAATGTTTGTGTGAAGTTTCATGAAAATATGTGAATGGGTTTTAAAGTTATGGAGCGGACACGAAAATTGTTAACAGACACAGACAGACACACAGAAAATACGAAAACCAGAGTTATGGTTCTTGCGCTCTGCACATTGTCTCATAGTGCTTAACATTTGTGTGAAGTTTCATGAAATTATCTCAAACGGTTTTCGAGTTATGAAGCAGACACTGTTAAAATTGCCATTTTCAATGTTCAAAGGGCAATAACTCCAAAAATAAGCAATGCAGAGTTATGGTTCCTTCGCTCTGCACATTGTCTTATGGTGTTTAACATTTGTGTGAAGTTTCATGAAAATATGTTAAGCAGATACAAAGTTATGGAGCCAACACAAATTAACGGAATCACGGAATTACGGAATTAAGGAAAATGTTCAAAGGGCAATAACTCCAAAAGTAGGCAATCCACAGTTATAATTCCTTCGCTCTGCACATTGTCTTATGGTGTTTAACATTTGTGTGAAGTTTCATGAAAATATGTTAAGCAGATACAAAGTTATGGAGCCAACACAAATTAACGGAATCACGGAATTACGGAATGACAGAAGGACATGGCAAATCCAATATAGCCCCACTTTTTCAAAGCGGGGCTATAATAAGAAAGTTATTGACCAAATACGAAAAAAAGGCCCACTTTTTGACCTTTGACCTCTAAGTATGACCTTGACCTTTGAGGTACCGACCTGCCTCATGTGCACCACACATCGTCTCATGATTGTTAATAATTATGCCAAGTAATTTTAAAATCCATCTCAAAATTAGAAAGTTATTGACAAAATACGAAAAAAGGCCCCTTTTTTGACATTTGACCTCTAAGTATGACCTTGACCTTTGAGGAACCGACCTGCCTCATGCGCACCACACATCGTCTTATGGTTGTTAATAATTATGCCAAGTAATTTTAAAATCCATCTCAAAATAAGAAAGTTATTGACCAAATACGAAAAAAAGGCCCCTTTTTTGACCTTTGACCTCTAAGTATGACCTTGACCTTTGAGGTAGCGACCTGCCTCATGCGCACCACACATCGTCTTACGGTTGTTAATAATTATGCCAAGTAATTTTAAAATCCATCTCAAAATAAGAAAGTTATTGACCAAATACGAAAAAAGGCCCCTTTTTTTACCTTTGACCTCTAAGTATGACCTTGACCTTTGAGGTACCGACCTGCCTCATGCGCACCACACATCGTCTTATGGTTGTTAATATTTCTGCCGAGTAATTTTAAAATCCATCAAAAAATAAGAAAGTTATTGACCGGACACGATTTGCCCATACATATATACATACCGACAAACTTCCAAGGGAGATAATTCAAAAAGTATAAATGCGAGAGTTATGGTTCTTGTGCACTGCACGTCGTCTAATGCTGATTAATATTTATACGAAGTTTCGTGACGATAGCTCTAACGGTTTTCAAGTTACAGAGCGGACACGAAAGTGTGACAGACGGACAGACGGACAGACAGACAGACAGACGCCCGGGGGGGAAAACAATATGTCTCTCCGAAAAAATTTTTTTCGGGGGAGACATAATTATTATTATTTTTATTATTAAGTTCTACTGTATTCGTCTTTTTGGTAAACATTTTCTTGCCCTTTGAGAATATTTTACATGCAACAAACCCTTAGTTCATCAAAGCTGGTAACAACCAAGAGTGCCAAAATAAATAGTAAATACATGGTTAGTGTCTTTAATAATAAAATATAATCGGTGAGCCTTAGAGAATTTTATAGGGGTGAGCTTTAGCGAGCCCCTATAAAATTGTTGGGGTGAACCGATTATATTTTATTAATAATAAAATATAATCGGTGAGCCTTAGACAATTTTATAGGGGCGAGCTTTAGCGAGCCCCTATAAAATTGTCAGGGCAAACTGATTATATTTTATTATTAAAGACACTATCCATGTATTTAGTTTATACCACAATTCAAAACAATCAATGGGTTTTGCAATAATTTAGCACATTTAAGCAAAAAAGACAGCAGACAATGTGGCATGTTAAAAGACATTCAGTGCCATGGCACGCACATGTAGTATAATGTGACTTCACGATGCAAAATTTCTGACATAACCGCGCCACAAAGACGTAGGAAACAACAAGGACACTCGAATAAAAGTTTCTCAGCGCTTTACTTTCTGTATAAAAATCTGCAAATAAATAGTTTATTTTAGCTTTAAAAATTATTTTCGAGGTTGAGATGCAACTGCAGTAACAGTGCGCAGTTATTCCAACGGGCCATTCAAACCAGGAAAAGCAAAGAAGGTAAGAATTTAGCTGAAATTTCTGAAAATCTGTTTAAACTAGAATTTGCTTTTCTACAAAAACACAGATGTCTCCCCCGTTTGTGACCTCTAAGTATAACCTTGACATTGGAGGTACTGAGCAGGGTCTTGTGTGCAACACATTATCTAATGAAGATGAACATTTCTGCAAAGTAACTTTAAAAAATGTTCATAGAAAAATAAAAAAGTTATTGGCCGTACACAAAAAAGCCCTTTTTTACCTTTGACCTCTAAGTATGGCCTTGCCCTTTGAGGTACAACACATCGTCTCATGATCGTTAACATTTCTGCCAAGTAATTTCATAATCCATCAAAGAATAAGGAAGTTATTGACTGTCCCTTTTTTTTACCTTTGACCTCTAGGTATGACCTTGACATTGGAGGTATGGACCTTGGTCTTGCACATGACTCATGTGCTAATGACGTTGAACATTTCTGCATGGTAACTTTATAAAGTCCATCCACAAATAAAAAAGTTACTGACTCAAAAAAAACAAACAAAAAAACTTTTTTACCTCTGACCTCTTAGTATGACCTTGATCTTGGAGGTACCGACCTGGGTCTAGCGTGCACCACATCGTCTCATGATGGTTAACATTTCTGCCAAGTAATTTCACAATCTATCCAGGAATAAGAAAGTTATTGACTGAACACTAAAAAAGGCCCCTTTTTGTCCTTTGACCTCTTAGTACGACCTTGACATTTGAGGTACCAACTTGGGTCATGCATGCAACACATCGTCTCATGGTGGTTAACATTTCTGCCTAGTAATTGCAAAATCCATCTAAAAATAAGAAAGTTATTGACAGAACTAAAAAAAGGCCCCTTTTTTACCTTTAACCTCTATGTATGACCTTGACATTTCAGGTACCAAACTGGGTCGTGCATGCAACACATCATCTCATGGTGGTTAACATTTCGGCCATGCAATTTCAAAATCTATCTAAAAATAAGAAAGTTATTGACCAAACACGAAAAAAGGCTCCTTTTTTGACTTTTGACCTCTATGTATGACCTTGACATTTGAGGTACCAAACTGAATCATGCATGCAACACATCGACTCATGATAGTTAACATTTTTGCCAAGCAACTTCAAACTCTATCTAAAAATAAGCAAGTTATTGACAAAACCAGAAAAAAAGGCCCCTTTTTTTACCTTTGACCTCTAAGTATGACCTTGACTTTTAAGGTACCAACCTGGGTCATGCACGCGGCACATCGTCTTATATTGGTTAACATTTCTACCAAGTGATTTCAAAATCCATCTCAAAATAAGAAAGTTATTGAACAAACACGAAAAAAAATGCAACTTTTTTTACCTTTGACCTCTAAGTATGACCTTGACCTTTGAGGTAGCGACCTGCCTCATGCGCACCACACATCGTCTCATGGTTGTTAATATTTCAGCCAACTAATTTTGAAATCCATCTCAAAGTAAGAAAGTTATTGACCAAACACGAAAAAAGACCCCTTTTTTTACCTTTGACCTCTAAGTATGACCTTGACCTTTGAGGGACCGACCTGCCTCATGCGCACCACACATCGTATTATGGTTATTAATATTTCTGCCAAGTAATTTTAAAATCCATCTGAAAATAAGAAGTTATTGACCGGACACGATTTGCCCATACATATATACATACCGACAAACTTCAAAGGGAGATAATTCAAAAAGTATAAATGGGAGAGTTATAGTTCTTGCGCACTGCACATCGTCTAATGCTGATTAATATTTATATGAAGTTTCGTGAAGATAGCTCTAACGGTTTTCAAGTTATAGAGCGGACACGAAAGTGTGACAGACGGACAGACAGACAGACAGAAGCCCGGAGGAAAAACAATATGTCTCTCCGAAAAAATTTTTTTCGGGGGAGACATAATAAATATTGCAAAGATTTTAACTTGCAGTTTTGTGGTTTTCCCATGTATTAAAGGTTGCGTGTTATTGTTTATACTTATAAAATAGGGACCTGAAAAGTAGGTCCGATCTATGATGGGTCACTAGACGTATTATAGGTCATTAGAAGGTATTATAGGTCACTACCGATTGTAGCGTGCAGTTATTTGAACCCCTTTATTAGGTTATTGGATGCCTGATTGCGGTATAAAAATCAAATGTCTTGATTAAAAACATTTAATACAGGCCTCATACTGAATTTAGAATTCTGATGTGAGCCCCAGGCATGTCATAAGATGGGGAAATGGAAGTCTTAATAGAGGAAAGAGGCAAAGCAGGAAAAAATCCCCGCCTATGGTGGTATTCAAACCCAGGCCACTCGGGTAAAAGCTCTATCCTCTAACCACTGAGTTAAAGAGTCGACACTCTGATGCAGTTGTCAGAGAGTGGTGATAAACCTATTAGCTATGAAAATAATCTAACAAGATAGATAAGTGAAATGAGGATTTACTGGGTGTAAAATTATAAGAATCTTATATGGGTGTGAGTGGTGGATGGAAAAATCCGTCCCAAGGGACACTGTCCGGCATCACGAGGCTTGCCAGATTTTTCTATCCACCCCTCACATCCATATTGGATTCTTTTTCATGCATACCTTCAATTTCTTAGCGCGGAATTTCAATGCTGCAGTCACTTCCGTTACCAACGTCCGCCATATTGTGTTGACACTGCAGGAATGTAAAGTGACGTCACCGATCGTGCATGACGTCAACCTTAACGACAGGGCACACAAGGTCGTAATCAACCAGTGCATTTATCAAACACGCGATTATATTTGATTTGGGGTTGGAACACATTGGTCAGAACATAAATTTCTATCCCAGGGTAAAATCACGGATTTCCTTGTCTGGTGTGCAAGAATATCCACTCTTCAATGAAGTCATCATATGTAATGACGCGATGCCATTTTCAGCAAAGTAAAGTCAGATCCCGGACGAGTCCCGTCTTACTACATGAAAGTCACAAAGGAAAGAAGCATAACTGGAAAAAAATCCCCATCTCGGTTAAAAGCTCAAGGCTCTAACCACTGAGCCAAAGAGTCGACTCCCTAACCCAGTTGTAAGAGACCAGTGATAAACCTATAATCTATTCACCATTTTTGCATTACATGTATTTGCTTGCTCCCAGCTTACCAATTATCAATATTGGAAAAACAGGTTACCAGGCCCCCCTGACCTTGAAAGGTCAGGGGGGCCTGGTTACCTGCTTTCCCAACACTGATAATCTTCAGACTAGGAACCAGCAGATAGCAAGGTAGATGATTGAAGGGAGCTTTTAATTGATTGTTTTAGGTTTAATGACACCTAATCCTTGTTGGTCGATTTGTGTCATCTCCCAGAGAAAGGGAGAAAAGACATTTTGTTTGTTTGATTTGAGGTTTAACATCCCCGTCAACACTGTAAAGGTCATTTTGGAGACGTTGCTTCTAATTTTGTGGGACTTTTACCCGACATTAATATGAAATCATGACATCTCAAGTCCTGTCGCCCATGAAACCAATAGGGTTTATTGCCATGGACGGTCCACCTCGCACCGCCGTTCCTGGACAGGCTTAGATACTCTAAGCGGTTTACCAGTACTAGTGTGTGGGCTAGATTTAGCTCTGCGTGAAAGCATCATGCAGCCCATATATTTCTTCAAGCCCCTAAGGGCGGGGGCCAGGGAGAAAAGACATATAGAAGAGATAGTAGAGGAGATGAAAGTGAGGGACAGAGGAGAAAGAGGAAAATGAATAAAGTGTAGAGACAGAAGAAGTAACAACACTACCCCTCTACAATTCACCATATTTGCATTATTTGCTGGCTCCCAGCTTGCACATTGTCAATATTGGAAAAAACAGGTAACCAGACCCCCCTGACCTTCTTTAAAGGTAAGGGGGTCTGGATACCTGTTTTTCCAACACTGATATCCTTCAGACTAGGAACCAGCAGATGATGCAAATAAGGTGAATACCTGCTGCAAGTACAGCAGGCCATGTCCAACTGTCAGCCACTGTTTGCAAATGTAGGGGTTGTTGTATACAGGAGGATATGGGCTAATTTACCAGCTAACAGTGGTAAAAAACATACCTTTATTAACATTTGTGAAAGGGCCTTCAAACTCCATCATACTGCTAGCAAACTCTGGTCCTCTCAGGGTAGGCTGGTGCAGCTGTACTGTACTGCCCTGCATAGAGGGTTCACTGTCCACAGCTGTCCACCAGTCTCCTTGGTGACTGTTGCCTAGCAACAGAAAAAGGAAACATTACTACTAAAATACATTATCAGACTGTCTAGAGTGGTCCACCAGTCACCTTGATGACTGCTGCCTAGCAACAGAAAAAAATAAACATATCTACCAGACCATATTATCAGACTCTTGTAGCTTGTATTCAGACATGGGGCAATCTTTAACCTTTACCCTGCTGTAGGCGAAAAGCCCTATCTTTGCAAACAGTGTAGATCCAGATCAGATGGCTTCTGAAGAAGCCATCTGATCAGGATCTACACTGTTTGGCATTCAGTTTATGAATTTGTAGCAATAAATTACATCAAGTAATTTGATTGGTTGATAGACAGAAATGGGTGTGGCTAAAATGAATATTCAACAGGTTAAAGGTTAAATCTTCAGCTCATTTACAGAAACATCCTACTGGGACGTTTGAGGTTATACATCCCCGTCAACACTATTTACGTCATTTTGAAGACGTTGCTTCCAATTTTGAGGGACTTTTACTGACATTGTGATGAAATGACATCTCAAGCCCTGCCACCCAATAAAACCAATAGGGGTTATATGCATGGATGGTCTGACTAGCACCACTTTACCTGGGCAGGCTTAGCCTTCTAAGTGGTTTACCAGTAGTCATGTCTGATCAGTTTCAGGTCTGCATGGAAGCATCATGCAGCCCAATCTGCTTCTCAAAGCCCCGATGGGCTGAGGCCAGAAGCCACTATTGGGACTACTTCAACAACTAAACTGACTCACAGGATGTCACAGGATATTTAATTCTAATGCACTTGAGTATGTAACGCGACGTCTGATTGTATAATGTCAACATTTGCGACAGTATATTCTGCGATATACTGTCGGAAGCCCAACGTCCTCACGTCGCTTTTCATTGGCTGACATTTGGTTTTACGCAGTTCACAGTGCTTGCCGTTCTGTGCAAAATAGTACAGTTTTTAACAAAACAACTGAATATGTGCATCAAAATGGGGATAAATGTACTGCAAAATTGTCATTTGGGGAGGTTAATCATCGGTTTTACGGTCGCAAATTCCATTTTACTGCTAGGCTAACAAATTGCCGTAAAAAAAAATTTCCGACCTTAAAACCACTAATTTACCTCCCCAAAAGACAATTTTGAATACAGTTATCCCCAAACTGACATCAAAATAAACCATGGTTCTCTCCAGTATTGCTGGACAATGGCAATAACGAAAACAAGCCATCATGAAAACAAGCCTATATAATTTTGACCCCCTTGAACCCCAGTTTAAGTCTTTTCTTTTGGATTCCCCCAGTCTTTTTCAATATAAAAAGATTGGGTACAACATGGATGTTATACGACAGACTGCATGCATGGTAGTTAACCCAATCACGGTTGGCAACTTTGCTTCCCTCTTTAATTGCATGCCAGTGGGTCAGGCCTCAGATTCTATGATGGCTCCAACGTAAAGGCTTATTGAGAATTAGAGAGATCTAATTCTTGGTAATGTTGGTTGGTGCCTGATGCTCTGTCTCTGGTCGGGCACAGCGAGTCCAACTGTTGGTTTTCTTTTGCTCCATCATTACAGTGGTTTCTTGCTGTCGAGTCCTCACCGTTGTCTCACCTCTGTGGTTCTTTGATTTTTGTGTTCACAGAGATGTTGCACTGATGAGTTAGGAGGCCTTCATGCGGACTGAACAAATTATTTGTCTAAATCGCGACGGAAGTAAGGGCGAGGATTGTGGCCATGTAAAATCAATTTAAGCCCCCCAGTGTTTTCATTATGGTCTGGTCGCTTAATGTTTGTGTTTCTTTCCCTTTGGTGTCTTTGATGGGTGGAGTAAGTTAATTGTATCGAATCCTGATCTTTGTTTTACTTCTACTTTTTATATAGTAAAACTGGGGTTTACAGGGATAAACCTTATTTTTCTTATTTCTGCTCCAAAATATAGATTGTGGGTACTCGTTAGAACCGCCTCGATGTGGCGGTTCTAACGAGTACCTGCAATCCATATTTTGAGCAGAAATAAGAAAAATATCACAATTTTTCATCTTAAAAATTTCATTTTTTCGGCGATAAAGGTGGCAATGTATTTGTAAAGGCTTGTTTTTGAAGTGAATGACACTCTTCCACAGTAACTAAGAAAACTATGTGTAGTTATTTTCTTGTTACAATTTTAGCCCTTGAAATTAGGGCTGGCTAATCAGAGTTGAAAAGATGATCAATTATTATATACCCAGAAAATGTCCTGTTTACTTTGTACAGAAGTTATTTTTCCATATTGCCTGCAGTCAAGTTGATATTGCCCTGAGATAAGCAGACTCATGCATTACAGGACTACTTTCAAATCTATGTAAATCAAGATGAAACATCGGCAGCCATCTTGCCGTACGCATCGACAGAAAGAACGCAAAACAAAACAAATATAGGTTCTGACAAAATGCATAAAGTGAATTTTTTGGTGTCCAATATGATCTACCTGCAATCTGTTTAAATTTTCAATTCTTTCTTCTAAGAAATCAGGAGTATTTCGAAAGAAATATAACCAACGCTTCGGAAAAAATGGCGTCCTGCTTTGGGAAACGTCAGTGTTTTAATGATGTCACATCCACAAACGTTAACGTCGTATTCCTTTTGGCGCCATTGGGCGTGGTTTTCAACGTGTAGGAAGACACTTAACGACCTTCATTGTTTTCCATTTCAAACCACTTAAATATATATAATCTGATTTTACGTTAAGATTTCTATACCAAGCAATGCTGAATTCTAGTAGATAGTTCAAGTTTTGGGTATATAATAAAAAGGTTATTGACTTTATAGTGTGAAATATTCGGCACTCGTTCATATGGCGAAGACGCACTGGCAAGCTCGTGCGTCCTTCACCATATGAACTTGTGCCAAAAATTTTACAATATAAAGTCAATAACCTATAAATATCAGTCATGCCATTGTACTTGACAACCGATTAGAAATCACTGGAGATTTTATCATAATTTAACTAGCCTGGCTTTCTTCTGAGCATGGTTCTTGCTATATTTAACCTATGTATGAGGACATACAGGACTGCACAACAGTGTAGACCCAGATGAGACACCGCCAAATGCGACGTCTCATCAGGGTCTGCACTGTTTGCCGTTCTTCCAGTTATATTAGGCAGTATTTTGTGTAGTTAACTGTACTTATTGAATAATCAATTACTAATAAATCAGTAGCGATAATCGTTTTTGTAAACTGTATCTATCAATTAATCGATTATTTGGTTAATCTTGTCAACCTTACTTGAACTTTTTGTTCTATAATGGATGAGAAATAATGAAAATATAAGTGATTAAGGTAATTTTTTAAATGTCCATAAATATAAGTGATTAACCCTTGTTGACCGGCCCCGATAGCTCAGTTGGTAGAGTGTCCGCTCCGGGGAACGGTATGTCACAGGCCGTGACATACCAAAGTCGTTAATAATGGTACTAGCTGCTCCTCCCGTGGCACTCAGATTTACGGGGTAGAGCTAGGACTGGTCGACCCAGTGTCAGGATAATGTGACTGGGTGTGGTATCATGTAATGTGTCTGAGACATGATACTTCAGTGAGGCAGCACTATAAAAGTGAGCATTGAGCTCCCTGTTGCAACCAGACACCGTTGTGATATGACTGAAAAATTGTTGAAAGCGATGTTAAACCCGAATAACGAACGAACGATTAACCCTTGTTGTACCAAATGGAATCTTCCACCTTATAAATAGCACGAGTCCATTTCAAAAGTTAGGGGTGTCAGGTTGTGTTCTCTTCAAAAACTATTCGGAAAAGAGCTGAATTTTTGCAACAGTCTAGCCCCTGATCAGACACCACGTTCTGCGGCATCTGATCTGGGCCTGCACTGTTTGCAAGGGTACCCGTTTTGGGGTTTCCGGTGTCAGATAATATTTTGACCCGTGTAATATTTTGACCCGCGGGTCAATATATTACAGTAATATTTTGACCCCCCCTATAATATTTTGACCCGCCCTTAAAACTTCAGCAAAATAAATCAGAAGTGGACTTTTATCGATAAATAGGTATTGACAAGATAAGAAATGGGTATTGCAAGGAGTCTATTGCAGATCTGACAACATGGGTAGGGGGGTCAAAATATTATAGCTATAATAAAATGACCCCCCCCCCCAATACATATCTTTTTTCAACTAAGGAAATGGACTCAAAATAAATAATATTAACAGATTATTTCACATTTGACAAAATTAATGCAGAATAATATTCTCTTTTGAAATGGGTGTTGCTGCCAAGAAGGGGGGGGGGGGGGGGGGGGGGGGGTCAAAATATTATAGCTATAATAAAATGACCCCCCCCCCCCCCCCCCCACAGTACAATTTACAAAGTACTGGACAATAATATCATGTCAAGAAAACGGATAAAACAACATATTATATCACATTTAACAAGATAATGAAGAATAATATTCTCTTTTGAAATGGGTGTTGCTGCTTAGAAGTGGGGGGGGGGGGGGGTCAAAATATTATACCCATAATAAAATGACCCCCCCCCCCCCCAAGTATCTTTTTCAACAAAGGAAATGGACTCAAAATAATAGTACTGGACAATAATATCAACAAATTATTTCACATTTGACAAAAGACAAAATTAATGCAGAATAATATTCTCTTTTGAAATGGGTGTTGCTGCCAAGAAAGGGGGGCGGGGTCAAAATATTATAGCTATAATAAAATGACCCCCCCCCCCCCCCCCAGTACAATTTACAAAGTACTGGACAATAATATCATTATATCACATTTAACAAGATAATGAAGAATAATATTCTCATTTGAAATGGGTGTTGCTGCTTAGAAGGTGGGGGGGGGGGGGGTCAAAATATTATACCCATAATAAAATGCCCCCCCCCCCCCCCCTCCCAGTATCTTTTTCAACAAAGGAAATGGAGTCAAAATAATGTAAAGAAAAGGGGATATAGCAGTAGATTATTTCTAATTAACTGGATTAAAACAACAGGATAATCATGGCAATTGAACGTTGAACTGTTGATGAAATGTAGGGGGGGGGGTCAAAATATTATACCCATAATAAAATGACCCCCCACACCACGTATCCTTTTCAACCAAGGAAATGGACTCAAAATAATGTAAAGAAAAGGGGATATAGCAGTAGATTATTTCTAATTAACTGGATTAAAACAACATAATAATCAAATACCAGTACACTAATTACAAATAGTAAGGGTTGTTCATTTTATTATAGCTATAATAATTTGAACCCCCCCCCCCACTTATTTCAAGTCATTAAGTTACAACCCCTCCCACATACTGAACCTTACTGAATCTAGTGTATTACAAGCCATCTAATTCAATGAAAAGTTTAATTAATTGAATGAACTCAAATACCAGTATATCAATAACAGATAAAAAGGGTGGGTCATTTTATTATAGCTATAATAATTTGACCCCCCCTCCACATGCATAGGCTGGTTCTCTCAATACCATTTTAGTCATGTGGTTTTTTTCTGTTATTTTTTATCTTTTTTGCTGCTTTTTAGCCATTTCCCTTTAAACATGATTGCCCTTTCTTATATATTATAGTCATTATTCTTGCTGTAGATTTTCAGATCTAGAACTATCCCACCCCACCCCTCAGACACTGCCCAAGTGTAAAAATCAGCAGGAAAAACCACCACAATTGTCATAGTTTTACTGCTTAACAGTTACCTCACCATATTTGGTCATTTAAATGTAACTTTTGTGAAGTCAGGGAGGGGGGTCAAAATATTATAGGGGGGGTCAAAATATTATAATAATATATTGACCCGCGGGTCATAATATTATGACCCACGGGTCACTTTTTAGGCGGGTCAAAATATTATATGACACCGGTACAAAATGGGTTAAGGGAATTTATTTAATGTCCCTTAAAATATGAGCGACATCAGTTAATGAGCCAAGTTAAAGTGAACCCCTCTAAAAATAACCTTCATTTCTTCCACCCTCTGGGCTAATTCAGCAGACAGCATATCGTTGACATTTTTTCTTATTTTTTCCAGAAAACAGGATTTGATATTTCATGCAAATTGTCTCCTCCAGAAAACAGGATTTGACAGTTCATGCAAATTGTATCAGGAGACAATTTGCATGAAATGTCAAATCCTGTTTTCTGGGAAATATTGACCAGTCATGCAAATTGTCTGCTATAAACAGGACTCAATATCTCATGCAAATTGTCTCATTTGCATGAAATGTCAAATCCTGTTTTCTGGGAAATATTGACAGGTCATGTAAATTGTCTACCATAAACAGGACTCAACAACTCATGCAAATTGTCTCCTTATGAGACAATTTGCATGAAATGTCAAATCCTGTTTTCTGGGAAATATTGACAGGTCATGCAAATTGTCTACTATAAACAGAAATATTGACAGGTCATGCAAATTGTCTCCAATAAACAGGAATCAACATCTCATGCAAATTGTCTCCTTATGAGACAATTTGCATGAAATGTCAAATCCTGTTTTCTGGGAAATATTGACAGGTCATGCAAATTGTCTACTATAAACAGGACTCGACATCTCATGCAAATTGTCTCCTTATGAGACAATTTGCATGAAATGTCAAATCCTGTTTTCTGGGAAATATTGACAGGTCATGCCAATTGTCTACTATAAACAGGACTCAACATCTCATGCAAATTGTCTCCTTATGAGACAATTTGCAAGAAATGTCAAATCCTGTTTTCTGGGAAATATTGACAGGTCATGCAAATTGTCTCCAATAAACAGGAATCGACATCTCATGCAAATTGTCTCCTTATGAGACAATTTGCATGAAATGTCAAATCCTGTTTTCTGGGAAATATTGACAGGTCATGCAAATTGTCTACTATAAACAGGACTCGACATCTCATGCAAATTGTCTCCTTATGAGACAATTTGCATGAAATGTCAAATCCTGTTTTCTGGGAAATATTGACAGGTCATGCCAATTGTCTACTATAAACAGGACTCAACATCTCATGCAAATTGTCTCCTTATGAGACAATTTGCATGAAATGTCAAATCCTGTTTTCTGGGAAATATTGACAGGGCAAGCAAATTGTCTACTATAAACAGGACTCAACATCTCATGCAAATTGTCTCCTTATGAGACAATTTGCATGAAATGTCAAATCCTGTTTTCTGGGAAATATATGAAAAATATTTCAATTTGTCATCTGCTGAAAAAGATACCAAGCTGCAGAGCTTTATGAATTAGTCACAATGCAGTCTTTTGATACCAGTCTACATGTAAAAGCTTTGTGCAAATGAGCCATTTACATAGATAAGCGCATGGCAAAGACACTGATGAGAGGGCGGGGAGATGTGGGCGGAGTTTTTGCTAATCCAATATATATGAAAACACATTTTCATTTGATACAGCTCTTGTGTGATATAATAAAGATCGATTTTCTGGCAGATTTGAGCTATTTATAGATGGACTTTTCTTAGTACTCAGAGGCATCATTAATTTTGGACAAACATCTTGTGCCAGTCTAGTGTGTATACCACGAAATCCTAAAAAAAAATGTTTATTATCAGAATATTTGGGTCCTGTGGCATCTGATCTGGGCCTGTACTGTTTGATTTATAAAAAAAATGCTTTACTTACAACGTTTGTCCAAAAGTTATCACAAGGTGGTATGTGCTGGTATGGGGATAACTTCAAGTTTAATTGGCTGGCATTTAAACTTGAAGTTATGTGGTGACGTCAGGTTTCCGACAATACAGGGCAGTCCCTTTAGTACTCTACTCATTGTAACACGGTTTTGGTTATATTGCCTCCCAAATTGTTATTTTAATAAAATTTCTATATAAAAATATCCCTTTATAATGCGGTTCACTTATTACACGGTCCTGTTCTATGCACCCCAAGCATAGCGTTATAAAGGGACTGACCTGTATATAGCAGAATAATTTGTTTGTTTGTGGGATTTGGGGTTTAACGTCCCCGTCAACACTGTAAAGGTCATTTTGGAGACATTGCTTCCAATTTTGTGGGACTTTTACCCGACACTGACATGAAATGACATCTCAAGCCCTGTCGCCCGATGAAACCAATAGGGTTTATTAGCATGGACGGTCCGCCTCGCACCGCGGTTCCTGGACAGGCTTAGATCCTCTTAGCGGTTTACCAGTACTAGTGTGCGGGCCGGATTCAGCTCTGCGTGGAAGCATCATGCAGCTCATATATTTCTTCAAGCCCCTATGGGCGGGGGCTTTTATACAGCAGAGTAAGCTGCCACAAATTTTTGATGTTATCCAATCAGACGTCGTGTTACATAAGGATATCCAATCAGAGGTGGTGTTACATAAGGATAGATATTAAATATTTTTTGTTCATAGCATCTGCTGAACATTTTTGCAAACTTTTCAAACCCATTTTTTGCTTATATGCGAACAGTGTGGACCCTGATCAGACTGCTCCTACAGGAGCAGTCTGATCAGGGTCCACACTGTTTGCATCAATGACTAATAAAGTTATCAGCAGACAACAAAGCAGATGAAAATGTTGTGATTGGCACCTTTAGGGTTAGAAAAAAAAATGAAATCTGAAACAAGAGCTGTCGCCCGGCAACAGCATATCTCGCCTGTTTCGCGCTTTCAACATAGAAGGTATAATTAGTGAACCATGAAATATAGGTCACACACACCTAGATACATTTTGAGGTCAGTGACCAGGTCGCATGGAACATATATGCCAAATATTACATTTCAGAATCACAATGTGTATGAATTATAAGGCAAAATCAATGAACCATGAAAATAGGTCACACTGACCTAGATATATTTCTATGTCAATCATCTCGTCACATGGAACTTATAATTCAGGACTGAAGTTTCTAAAAAAAAAAATAAAAAAAAATAGTAGTCAATTTGGCAGAGTCACTGAAACATGAAATTTAGGTCACACTGACCAAGATATAATTTCGAGGTCAGTCATGGGGTCACATGGAATAAATAATCCAGGCAGGATGTTTCTTCATGAAAAATTATTAAAGATAATAGGCAAATCACTGAACCATGAAATATAGGTCACAGTGACCTAGATATATTTTGAGGTAAATCATGGGGTCACATGGAACTAATAGCCCAGGTATGACATTTCTCCATCAAATAGTAATAAAGATAATAGGGAAAATCACTGAACCATGAAATATAGGTCACAATGACCTGGATTTATTTTGTGGTCAATAATCAGGTCACACGGAATAAATAATCCAGGTGTAACATTTCTTCATCAAATAGTATTCAAGATAATAGACAAAATCACTGAACCATGAAATATAGGTCACAGTGACCTAGGCATATTTTGAGGTCAAGCATGGGGTCACATGGGACTAATAACCCAGGTATGACATTTCTCCATAGAAAAATATTCAAGATAATAGGCAAAATCACTGAACCATGAAATATAGGTCACACTGACCTAACTATATTTTGAGGTCAATCATGGGGTCACATGGAACTAATAATCAAGGTATGGCATCTCTCCATCAAAAAGTATTCAAGATAATATGCAAAATCACTGAGCCATGAAATATAGATCACACTGACCTAGATATATTTTGCGGTCAATTATCAGGTCACATGGAACTAATAATCCAGGTATGACATTTCTCCATCAAATAGTACTCGAGATAATAGTCAAAATCATTGAACCATGAAATATAGGTCACAGTGACCTAGATTTATTTTGAGGTCAATCATGGGGTCACATGGAACTAATATCCCAGGTATGACATTTCTCCAACAAATAGTCTTCAAGATAAAAGGCAAAATCACTGGACCGTGAAATATAGGTCACCATGACCTTCACCCTTTTACACTTGAACCAATGTCACTTGGTTGGCTGATGTATAACCAATTCTGTCTATAACTTGTTAGCATAAGGGAAATGTATACAACAAATTACAAAGTTGTCCTAGATTTTGACCCCTAGCCCAACCCCAACCCCATCCCCACTCTCAGGCATGAACCCAGGGGGGGGGGGGGGGGGGTGTTGACTTGGAATCTCAGAAGACACTCCCAGGTATCCAAGTTGTAAATATGAATGCTTTGTGATGAGTGACTGCTGAGATATAAGCATTTCAAAAACTTTAACATAGTATTACATAGGTGTTCTAGATTTTGACCCCAAGCCCCACCCCGGGGCATGACCCCAGGGGTCTGTTATCTTTGAACATCAGAAGACCCTCCCAGGTACTAAAGTTCCAAATATGAGTGCTCTGTGATGAGTGACTGTTGAGATATAAGCATTTGAAAAACTTTAACGCAGTGTGAAGCGCATTAGGTGTTCTAGATTTTGACCCCAAGCCCCACCCCGGGGCATGACCCCAGGGGTCTGTTATCTTTGAACATCAGAAGACCCTCCCAGGTACTAAAGTTCCAAATATGAGTGCTCTGTGATGAGTGACTGTTGAGATATAAGCATTTGAAAAACTTTAACGCAGTGTGAAGCGCACGCGCACACGCACGCGCACGCCATCCGAGGTGACAACAATTGCTCTCCATGTACTTCGTACAGGCGAGCTAAAAAGTGTACTCATCAAATTATGACAATCAACCTATTTTTCCATGGCCCCTGCCCGTTGGGGCTTGAAGAAATAGATGGGCTGCATAATGCTTCCACGCAGAGCTGAAACCAACCCTCACACGCGTTCTGGATCTAAGCCTTCACAGGCAAAGTGGTGTGAGTGACGGACCGTTCATACTTATAAACCCTATTGGTTTCATTGGGCGGCAGGGCTTGAGATGTCATTTTATGTCAATGTCAGGTAAAAGTCCCTAAAAATTGGAAGCAACATCTCCAAAATGACCTTTACAGCAGGGATCATCCTAGGCCCAGGAAGCAGGGAGAAGTGACTTCTCCCTCCAGCACTGACAGGGCGAAATGAGGGACAAGAGGGAGAAGTAGGGCTCGAGAAAAACGATTAAATTACGGAAATTGTCGAGCCGAATTTTCGGTAATTTCCGTAAATATCGTTGTTTATTTGCAATTTAGAAATACAGTGTGCGGGTGTGATATCGTTGCGATTAAAGCAGTAATAATCAGACATCACTTATCTACTTTCATTTTCTCGATGTCCCGCTCACTTAGTCGCTGAATGGGTACTAAAGGGAAACAACCGATTTAATCTCACCTCGAGGTTATGAGTCATGTTGTGCGGTCGGGCGGGAGTTTCGATCTGTGCGACCGTGATATGCCGGCAAGTTGCTGCAGGTGCAATGGGGCAGTTTTTTTATATGTTCTTTTTATCTATCATATCCTATATTCCCTTTTTTCTAGTTCCCATCTTAGCGCCTGATCGGGACTTGACATCACGGTTTTTATTTGTTTAGGTAATCCTGTTAACCCATTTAGTACCAGAAACCCCAAAACGGGTACCCTGGCAAACAGTGCAGGCCCAGATCAGACGCAGAACGCGGTGTCTGATCAGGGCCTCCACTGTTTGCTAAAAGTTCAGTTATTAACTTATTTTCCAAATAAATTTTCATGAAAACATAACCTGACACCCATAAATTTTGAATTGAACTCCTGCTATATATAAGGAGGAAGATTCCATTCGGTAAAGAAGGGTTAAAGTCGCACCTCTATCTATCTATCTTATATTGATATATAAAATAAGACGCACGTTTTTCATGCGTCAATCATATTGCCAAGATCAAAAAGACCAATCGTCTCATGCTGCGCGGACAAGTCTGATTACTCAAAGTCTAAGTGGCCATGAAATAAGATCAAAGATGCTGATCTGGACTAACCCGATTCACCTATTTACATAATTAACTGATCTGACAACTTGTGCTCAACGCTACAGGTGGTCAGTTTCTGACTCGAGCAATTAACACATGGAGTTGGATTATTAATTATCGGATTATCAATAGGTGTTTTTGTTATCAACTTTGTGCCTTTATCGATGGATATTACTTCGCATTTGAAAAGCCAATCCTGGAGACAAAGAAAAAAAAAGTCGGAAAAAAACAGGGCAAAGTCAACTTCTCTTTTCCAGGCTGGTTAGGCGAAGTTCTTGAACTTCGGGCGAAGAAGTCGCCCGAATCGCCCGCTCGGCTGATCCCTGTTACAGTGTTGATTTGGACGCTAAACCTAAAATCAAACAAACAAAAACATATTTATTCTACTTTAACAGTACAAATACACCCAGTGTATTTACAACTTACAGTAGAACTTCAATGGCTCGAACACCGATGGCTCGTTTACCATGGATGAGTTGAACCCGTTCTTGAGTCCCTAGGCAAATCCTCTACATAAGAAATAGAGGGGTATAATTTAGGAGATATTCGTCTTTTATCTTGCAAATGTATGCTGTGTGATGCTGTGTGTACTCATTAGAATCACCTTATCGAGGCGATTCTAATGAGTACACACAGCATACATTTTCATTATAGAAAACCGAAAAGATGTCCAAAAGTATCTCTTTATGCCTCCTGGCAGTAGCCCGCAGGGACTCTTAACTACTCCTGTCTCGAACAGATTTTCAAGGTCCCAAAGGTGTTCGAGCCATTGAAGTTTGACTGTATTTTAGGACAAACAGAAAAACACAGACAGACAGACAGACTGACACCTACCCAGGGAGCTGTCTAGTCCTGTTCTTGAAGCGTTGTCATTATCATCTGGTAGATACCCGTGAGCTAATTTAGCAAGTTTGTTCTCTAACTCTCGTTTGGCTCGTAGTAAATTCTGTATCTCCCCTTCTTTGGTTTCTCTGAAAATCTGTAACAAAACATGGATCTTTCTTTCTTTTTTCTTTCTTCTAATACTGCTTATGCCCTCATGGGAATTCCGGCATGTGTATATTACAAACAATCTAGATTTGCAGGATGAAAGCCTACAGAGAAATCACGTAATTACAGCAGGGATCTTTAACCTGAACAGGGGATGGTTCTCCCTGCACAGGGGGCCTCCAGTTAACGTCCCGATCCGGAGGACGATGCATTTTGCGGCATACATCCCTGCAAATGATGCCAGCGGAGCGTGTTCGGACACCGCAATTTTATTATCACACTGGGGACCTCTAGCATCACTTGCTCTACGGCTGGCTAATCGGAGCTGAAAAGATAATCGATTATCAAGTCATGTCAATGCGATCGATAATCGATTAGTAATCGCTAAGGTGTTTGTCATAATTTTACCTGTCTGGCTTTCTTCTTAGCATTACTCTTACCATATGTTGCACTTTACCATATGTATATTTGAACAGACAGGCCTGAGCAAACAGTGTAGACCCAGGGTCTGCACTGTTTGACACTCATCCAGCTATTTTAGGCATAACTTTGGGTAGTAAATTGTACCTATCAAGTAATCGGTTAAAAGCAAATCAGCAATGATAACCGTTTTTGTGGAATTAATCGATCAATTAATCTATTATACGATTAATCATGTCAGCCTTAGAGGCAAGTGCACTAACCACTGAGCTACCACACTCTAGCTTATGTCATCTCATGAAAAAGATGAGGATCTTATGAAAATTATAGAACAAGCCTCTGGTGAGTTTCATAAATTTCATACCAGCGAGTGTTTGTTTGTTGCCATCAGCAGCCAACTCTGTTCAGATGTGCATCTGACTGGTGATCAGGAGGAGGCCGCTGTTCGATACCTGCCAGGGACGGCAACATTCTACATTGTGGCACCATTGTGGAAACTGATCATGAAATCTTTTTTATGGTCATTCTCTCACATCTGCTGATTCAAGAAGGGCAGTTGTCAGTTTCTGGTGAAAGAATGTGCACTGTACTGGTTAATCGCTTAAGTAGCCTGCCCAAGAAAGCGTGGATAAACAAATTGACTAACTAACAAGAGCACCGCAAGCGGGTGCCAACGCTCGTCTGCAGTTTCTTTTAGAAAACAAAAGTTCTAAGTCAAATCAAATTGCAAGATGGAGTTATAAAACTTGTAGGGAATGTAGCTCTTGTGATGGTGAGTATGTGTATGAAGTTTCATGAAGGTAGGCCAAATACTTTTGGAAATATGGTCAAGGTTAAGTTTTTTGGTTAATTTTTCGAAAAATAGGTCAAAGTTCAAAGGTCAAGGTCACAGGTCAAAAAGCATGGTATGACTGAAAAGGTCTTGTCCCAAGGAACATTCATGTGAAGTTGGAAGGCTCTGTTGTGAATAGTATTGAAATAAGAGACAAAAACAATTTAAAAAAAACGGAGAGAAAAGGGGAGATAATTCAATCAAATTGCAAGATGGAGTTATAAAACTTGTAGGGAATGTAGCTCTTGTGATGGTGAGTATGTGTATGAAGTTTCATGAAGGTAGGCCAAATACTTTTGGAAATATGGTCAAGGTTAAGGTTTTCGGTTAAATTTTCGAAAAATAGGTCAAAGTTCAAAGGTCAAGGTCACAGATCAAAAAGTGTGGTATCACTGAAAAGGTCTTGTCCCAAGGAACATTCATGTGAAGTTTGAAGGCTCTGTTGTGAATAGTATTAAAATGAGAGCAAAAAATGTGTTTCAGAAATAAATTGGAAAAGGGGAGATAATTCAGCCAAAATCAACAATGTTGTTATGGCCCTTGGTCAAAATGTAGCTCTTGTGATGATGAGTGTGTGTATGAAGTTTCATGAGGCTAGGTCTAATACTTTTTAAGTTATAGCCAAGGTTAAGTTTTTTTGGAACGACGCAGGACGACGCAGGACGACTACGCAGACGCCGGAGTGATGACAATAGCTCGAAAGTTTTTTTTCAAAAAACAGACGAGCTTTTCAAAAAACAGACGAGCTAAAAATGACCTAAATAGTGTTGACTAGAATTTGCTTTTCTACAAAAACACTGATGTCTCCCCCGTTTTTGATCTCTAAGTATGACCTTGACATTGGAGGTATTGAGCCGGGTCTTGTGTACAACACATCATCTAATGAAGATGAATATTTCTGCAAAGTAACTTTAAAAATGTTCATAGAGAAATAAAAAAATTATTGGCCATACACAAAAAAGCCCTTCTTTACCTTTGACCTCTAAGTATGGCCTTGACCTTTGAGGTACAACACATCGACTCATAATGGTTAATATTTCTGTAATTTCATAATCCATCAAAGAATAAGAAAGTTATTGACTGTCCCTTTTTTACCTTTGACCTCTAGGTATGACCTTGACATTGAGGGTATGGACCTTGGTCTTGCACATGACTCATGGTCTAATGACGGTGAACATTTCTGCATGTTTACTTTATAAAGTCCATCCAGAAATAAAAAAAGTTATTGACTGGACACAAAAATAAAAAAACTTTTTTTAACTCTGACCTCTTAGTATGAGCTTGATCTTGGAGGTACCGACCTGGGTCTAGTGTGCACCACATCATTTCATGATGGTTAACATTTCTGCCAAGTAATTTCACAATCTATCCAGGAAAAAAAAGTTGTTGACTGAACACTAAAAAAGGCCCCTTTTTGTCCTTTGACCTCTTAGTACGACCTTGACATTTGAGGTACCAACTTGGGTCATGCACGCAACACATAGTCTCATGGTGGTTAACATTTCTGCCAAGTAATTTTAAAATCCATATAAAAATAAGAAAAATATTGACAGAACACAAAAAGGCCCCTTATTTACCTTTAACCTCTATGTATGACCTTGACCTTTCAGGTACCAAACTGGGTAATGCGTGCAACAAATCATCTAATGGTGGTTAACATTTCTGCCAAGCAATTTCAAAATCCATCTGAAAATAAGAAAGTTATTGACCAAACACAAAAAATGCCCCTTTTTTGACCTTTGACCTCTATGTATGACCTTGACATTTGAGGTACCAAGCTGAATCATGCATGCAACACATTGTCTCATGAAAGTTAATATTTTTGCCAAGTAACTTCACATTCTATCTAAAAATAAGCAAGTTATTGACAAAACCTGAAAAAGGCCCCTTTTTTACCTTTGACCTCTAAGTATGACCTTGACCTTTGAGGTACCAACCTGGGTCATGCACGCAACACGTTGTCTTATATTGGTTAACATTTCCGTCAAATGATTTCAAAATCCATCTCAAAACTAGAATTTGTTTTTCTACAAAAACACAGATGTCTCCCCCGTTTTTGACTGCTAAGTATAACCTTGACATTGGAGGTATTGAGCTGGGTCTTGTGTGCAACACATCATCTAATGAAGATGAACATTTCTGCATAGTAACTTTAAAAATGTTCATAGAAAAATAAAAAAGTTATTGGCCGTAAACAAAAAAAGCACTTTTTTACCTTTGACCTCTAAGTACAACACATCGTCTCATGATGGTTAACATTTCTGCCAAGTAATTTCATAATCCATCAAAGAATAAGGAAGTTATTGACTGTCCTTTTTTTTACCTTTGACCTCTAGGTATGACCTTGACATTGGAGGTATGGACCTTGGTCTTGCACATGACTCATGGTCCAACTTTCGAGCCTCTAGCTCCAACAGTTTTTGAGATATCTTGCTGACAAGATTTTATTAAAAAAAATTCAAAGGGCAATAACTCTTGAAAGGGGCATAATCCGGATGAGAAAAAAATACGTGTCAGCTTATTTTCCATTAGGAATGCATATATGAAATTTCAAAACCATAGCATACACAGTTCTAAAGTTATGCAATGCATCACTTTTAGGATTCATTACAATGGGCACAAATTACCAAATTGACAAAGGGCCATAACTCGCAAAGTATTTTTCGGAATTTCGTCATAAGTTAAACAGTTCATCTACTCATCACCAACAATATACTCAACAACTTTCAAGGCTCTAGCTCCAATAGTGTTTGAGATATTTTGCTGACAAGATTTTATTAAAAACATTTCAAAGGGCAATAACTCCTGAAATGGGCATATTCCGGACGAGAAAAAAAAATTCGCGTCAGCTAATTTTTCATGAGGAACCCATATATGACATTTCAAAACCCTAGCATACACGGTTCTAAAGTTATGCTATGCATCACTTTTAGCATACATTACAATGGGCACAAATTACCAAAATGACAAAGGGCCATAACTCACAAAGTATTTTTTGGAATTTTGTCAAAAGTTAATCAGTTCATCTACTCATCACCACCAATATATTCACAAACTTTCAAGCCTCTAGCTCCAATAGTTTTTGAGATATCTTGCTGACAAGATTTTATTAAAAAAAATTCAAAGGGCAATAACTCTTGAAAGGGGCATAATCCTGACGAGAAAAAAAATACGCGTCAGCTTATTTTCCATCAGAAATGCATATATGAAATTTCAAAATTATAGCATACACCGTTCTAAAGTTATGCTATGCATCACTTTTAGCATACATTACAATGGGCACAAATTACCAAAATGACAAAGGGCCATAACTCACAAAGTATTTTTCGGAATTTTGTCATAAGTTAATCAGTTCATCTACTCATCACCAACAATCTATTCACCAACTTTCAAGGCTCTAGCTCCAATAGTTTTTGAGATATCTTGCTGACAAGATTTTATTAAAAAAAATTCAAAGGGCAATAACTCTTGAAAGGGGCATATTCCGGACGAGAAAAAAAATATGCGTCAGCTAATTTTCCATGAGGAATCCATATATGAAATTTCAAAACCCTAGCATACATGGTTCTAAAGTTATGCTATGCATCACTTTTAGCATACATTACAATGGGCACAAATTACCAAAATGACAAAGGGCCATAACTCACGAAGTATTTTTCGGAATTTTGTCAAAAGTTAATCAGTTCATCTACTCATCACCATCAATATAATCACCAACTTTCAAGGCTCTAGCTCCAATAGTTTTTGAGATATCTTGCTGACAAGATTTTATTAAAAAAAAAAAAAAAAATTCAAAGGGCAATAACTTTTGAAGGGGGCATAATCGGGATGAGAAAAAAAATACGCGTCAGCTAATTTTCCATGAGGAATCCATATATGAAATTTCAAAACCCTAGCATACACGGTTCTTTAGTTATGCTATGCATCAAAAGCGTAACGGACGGACGAACGGACGAACGAACCAGAACCAATATGCCCCTCAAACTTTTTCAAAGTTGGGGGCATAATAAGAAAGTTATTGACAGAACACAAAAAAGGCCCTTTTTTACCTTTAACCTCTATGTATGACCTTGACCTTTCAGGTATTAAACTGGGTCATGCGTGCAACACATCATCTCATGGTGGTTAACATTTCTGCCTAGCAATTTCAAAATCCATCTAAAAATAAGAAAGTTATTGACCAAACACAAAAAAAGCCCCTTTTTTACCTTTGACCTCTATGTATGACCTTGACATTTTAGGTACCAAACTGAATCATGCATGCAACACATAGTCCCATGATAGTTAACATGTTTGCCAAGTAATATCAAATTCTATTTAAAAATAGGCAAGTTATTGACAAAACCCGAAAAAAGGCCCCTTTTTTACCTTTGACCTCTAAGTATGACCTTGACCTTTGAGGTAACAACCTGGGTCATGCGCGCAACACATCGCCTTATATTGGTTCACATTTCTGCCATGTGATTTCAAAATCCATCTCAAAATAAGAAAGTTATTGACCAAATATGAAAAAAAGGCCCACATTTTTACCTTTGACCTCTAAGTTTGACCTTGACCTTTGAGGTACCGACCTGCCTCATGTGCACCACACATCGTCTCATGATTGTTAATAATTATGCCAAGTAATTTTCAAATCCATCTCAAAATTAGAAAGTTATTGACCAAATACGAAAAAAAGGCCCCTTTTTTGACCTTTGACCTCTAAGTATGACCTTGACCTTTGAGGAACCGACCTGCCTCATGCGCACCACACATCGTCTTATGGTTGTTAATAATTATGCCAAGTAATTTTAAAATCCATCTCAAAATAAGAAAGTTATTGACCAAATACGAAAAAAAGGCCCCTTTTTTGACCTTTGACCTCTAAGTATGACCTTGACCTTTGAGGTACCGACCTGCCTCATGCGCACCACACATCGTCTTATGGTTGTTAATAATTATGCCAAGTAATTTTAAAATCCATCTCAAAATAAGAAAGTTATTGACCAAATACGAAAAAAGGCCCCTTTTTTGACCTTTGACCTCTAAGTATGACCTTGACCTTTGAGGTACCGACCTGCCTCATGCGCACCACACATCGTCTTATGGTTGTTAATATTTCTGCCAAGTAATTTTAAAATCCATCAAAAAATAAGAAAGTTATTGACCGGACACGATTTGCCCATACATATATACATACCAACAAACTTCCAAGGGAGATAATTCAAAAAGTATAAATGCTAGAGTTATGGTTCTTGCGCACTGCACGTCGTCTAATGCTGATTAATATTTATACGAAGTTTCGTGACGATAGCTCTAACGGTTTTCAAGTTACAGAGCGGACACGAAAGTGTGACAGACGGACAGACGGACAGACAGACAGACGGACAGACGGACAGACAGACGCCCGGGGGAAAAACAATATGTCTCTCCGAAAAAAAAATTTTCGGGGGAGACATAATAAGAAAGTTATTGACCAAACACGAAAAAAGGCCCCTTTTTGACCTTTGACCTCTAAGTATGACCTTGACCTTCAAGGTACCGACCTGCCTCATGCGCATTACACATTGTCTCATGGTTGTTAATATTTCTGCCAAGTAATTTTAAAATCCATCTCAAAATAAGGAAGTTATTGACCAAACACGAAAAAAAGGCCCCTTTTTGACCTTTGACCTCTAAGTATCATCTTGACCTTTGAAGTACCCACCTGCCTCATGCGCACCAAACATTGTCTCATAGTTGTTAATATTTCTGCCAAGTAATTTTAAAATCCATCTGAAAATAAGGAAGTTATTGACCGGACACGATTTTCCCAAACATATATGCATACCGAGGAAGGATGCACTCAGATTTGCAAAGGAGAGTTACTTTAATGGTCATTCAGATGCTCGGTCTATACAGGAGAATTTTGATTTGATAACTTATTTCATTCATACTTCGGCCGAAAATCATATCCCCTCAAAAACTAGTAAGGCTGTATCTTCTATTCCCTGGATCACTCCAGAGATAAGAAGGAAAATTCGCAGAAGGAACAAGATTCATGCAAAGGCAAAAAAGACGGGAAGTGGTAAACTCCGGACAAAATTTGAAAACTTGAGACGGGAAATCAAGACTGATATAAAAAATCAGCATGATTTGTATGTGAATAACTTGGTAGGTGATGTAAAGGCAAATCCCAGAGACTTCTACAGACATATTAATAGCCAGAAGAAAGACAGGCAAGGTATCCCGCCCCTTAATAAAAGAGGAGGGGACAGGGTTGCTGAATCAGACTCTGAAAGGGCAGAGGAACTAGTTGGTCAATTCAATGATGCATTTAATAAAACTGAGTTCACGGAGGTTCCATTGACTGGAAGATCGGCCTCATTCATGAATAATATTGTTGTGACAGCTGCAGGAGTGATCAAATTACTTCAAGGCTTAAATCCCAGTAAGGCCTTATGACCTAATGAGCTTCATCCCAGAGTCCTGAAGGAACTAGCAAATGAGTTGGGTCCAGTTTTCGCACACTTGTTTCAACAGTCTCTTGATACGGGTGAAATCGCCAAAGAATTGCTCTTAGCAAACATTTGTCCACTCTTCAAAAAAGGAGATAGGGCTCTTGCCCGTAATTATCGCCCTGTGTCTCTTACTTGTGTTCTGTGTAAATTGCTGGAACATATAGTCTGCTCAAACATCATGGCCCACTTGGATGAACATAAACTTTTGTCAGACAGACAACATGCATTTAGGAAAAGGCACAGTTGTGAAACTCAGCTAAGCACAGTTATTAATGACTGGGCAAAAATCTTGGACAAAGGGGGACAGGTGGACACATTTATTCTGGACTTCGAGAAGGCTTTTGACACCCCTCCTCATGAACTACTTAAATCTAAGTAATGACTGGGCAAAAATCTTGGACAAAGGGGGACAGGTGGACACATTTATTCTGGACTTCGAGAAGGCTTTTGACACCCCTCCTCATGAACTACTTAAATCTAAGTTATTTGGTTATGGAATTGGGGGAAAGACCCTCAAATGGATAGATTCCTTTCTTTGCTACAGAAAACAGCGGGTTGTTGTTAATGGTGAATCTTCGGAGTGGGCTCCAGTTTTGTCTGGAGTCCCGCAAGGGACCGTTCTTGGTCCACTTTTGTTCTCCCTGTACATCAATGATATTTCCACTGACATAGACTCAGAAATAAGACTGTTCGCAGATGACTGTGTTTGTTACCGGGAACTCAGAGATACAGATGACTCATTGAAACTTCAGGCTGACATAAACAGATTAGGATGTTGGGCACGTAAATGGGGCATGAGATTTCAGCAAGTTAAATGCAATATTATGCAGATAACTAGGAAGAGATCTAATAAAGTTGAGGCTTCTTACACCTTAGAGGGAACGGTCCTCGAGAATGTGGACTCCATTAAATACCTTGGAGTGACAATCTCACATAACTTGAGATGGAATACTCATATCAGCAACATGTGTACTAAGGCAAATAGAACGCTTGGTTTCCTCAGGCGAAATCTTCATCAGTGCCCTCAGGATGTAAAAGAGGCAGCATATAAAGGTCTTGTTTGCCCAATCTTGGAATATGGTAGTTGTATCTGGGACCCCAGTGGAGTGGTCCTTAACAACGAAATTGAGAAAGTTCAGAATAGACCTGCTAGATTTGTAACAGGCAATTACTGCTTTGAAACTGGGAGCATGACTGGAATACTTGGAAAATTAAAATGGGAGTCTCTCAAGAAAAGGAGAAAAGACAGTAGGCTAATCCTTTTATACAAAGGTCTAAAGGGTGCTGCCAGCATTCCAACAGATGACCTTGTTCCCCCAGCTAGACACTGTAGAAATCACCATTCGTTGGCGTTTCAGACTCTTAGCGCAAGAACTGACATTTATAAAGAGTCGTTCTTCCCCAGAACCATTAGAGATTGGAATGCCCTTCCCGATTTGATTATTTTGACAGCTGAAGGTGCTGATGATTGTGTAGCTAAATTTACCTCTTTGGTTAGAGCTAGGGACTAACTTCCCACATCACAGGTCCTGGTGTATGAATGTCATTTGACGTGTCACCAGTAACAATTCTGATTCTGATTCTGACCGACAAACTTCCAAGGGAGTTAGTTCAAAAAGTATAAATGCGAGAGTTATAGTTCTTGCGCACTGCACGTCGTCTAATGCTGATTAATATTTACATGAAGTTTCGTGAAGATAGCTTGAACGGTTTTCAAGTTATAGAGGGACACGAATGTGTGACAGACGGACAGCCAGGGGGAAAAACAATGTCTGTCCGAAAAAAAAATTTTCAGGGGAGACATAACTAGACCGTTAAACTCAAATACAATCAAACAAATGTCCCCATTAGAACTATTTAGGTCATTTTGGAGACATTTCTTCAAATTTTGTGGGACTCTTACCCAACAATGAGATGAAATGACATCTCAAGCCCTATCAATGAAGACACCATTAGTGTTTAGGGGACCGTCGGATTCATTCCACTTTTCCTGGGCAGGCTAAGACCTTCTAAGCAGTTAACCACTCAAAGGCTTAAGTCGGTTTCAGCTCTGCACAGAAGCATCATGCAGCCCAATCTATTTATCCAAGCTCCAATGGGTGGGTGTGTATACCCACAAGAGTAAGTTTCTGTTTACCATACAATGACTTTTAATGTTAACCCTTAACCTGCTGAGCCCGGTTATGTCTGATCTTTCAAACAATGCAGATCCAGATCAGATGGCTTCTGAAGAAGCCATCTGATCAGGATCTTCATTGTTTGTCATTCAGTTTATGCATTTGTTGCAATAATTTTCATCAAATAATCTGATTGGTTGATAATCAGTAGTAGGTGTGGCATATCAAAATATTCAGCAGGACAAGGGTTGAGATGCCAAGTAAAACAGTTTCTGAAAATGTTGTCTGTTTATCTTGTCTGCTGCATCATCTTGCAAACATATTTTTGCTTACTGGCAAACAGTGTGGACCCTGATCAGAAGGCTGCTAGAGGACCAGTCTGAACTGGATCCACACTGTTGGCAATAATGACTTTTAAAGTATCCAGCAGGCAACAAAGCAGATGTCATTTGTTTTGATCTGATCAGAAGGCTCTTTAGAGGATCAGTCTGATCTGAATCAAATTTGTTGAAATTTTGAGTGAATCACAGCAAGTACTCAAGTCGTCCGATTTTTTTCTGATTCTTATGGTACGTCCGTATACCTTAAACACCCTCTGAACTTTGTCCCTGTCCTGCTCGAAGGCCGCAGCTCTCGCCAAAGCCTGTTGTTTTTCTTCAAAAGCAGCGTCTCTTTCCTGTCTCATTGTATTACATGTTCGCTGAAGCACAACTAGTTCTGCTCGCAGTCTTTTATTCTCGGTCTCGTATTTCCTGTCCTTTCTCTGCATGTTTGTAATTTCATTTTCCTTGTTCAACCGATACATCTCAAACTCCTTCCGTATTCGTTCCACCTCAGGGTTTTCGAGGTCAATTGACAAGGCAGATCTTGAAAATGAAAAGAATTTGTTTTATCATATGACGTCGCGTCTGAGAGTGTAATAACGCCATGTAATATATTCGATAATCCACTAGTGGATTAAATATGCAAATTAGTTAGATACGTTCCGTAACGTTACATGTACGACGTGCTTAATGGCGTCGCGTTTACTAATGGTTGAATATTGACATTTTTTGTAAACAATCGTGAATAAAATGCGTTTTAAATGTCATATGATAAATAGAATCTTGCATTCGTGCTCATGTATTATTGAATTTATTAAACTTGTTGAGGAAAAGGGATAAAATGCTCAGCATAGCCTCGCATTTTATCCCTTTTCCTCAACTCGTTTAATAAATTCAATAATACATGAGCACTCGTGTAAGATCCTCTATGTCAACAATTTATTAAACTCGTTGAGGAAAAGGGATAAAATGCTTGGCAAAGCCTCGCATTTTATGCCTTTTCCTCAACGAGTTTAATAAATTCAATAATACATGAGCACTCACGTAAGATCCTCTATGTAATGAGATAACATAAGAACTAATGAAGTTGTTTCACCTGCCCATCCCGCCCCAACCCATCGGGGCTTGAAGAAATAGATGGGCTGCATGATGCTTCCACACAGAGCTGAAACCGTCCGCACACTAGTACTGGTAAACCGCTTAGAGGATCTAAGCCTGTCCAGGAACCGCGGTGCGAGGCGGACCGTTCATGCTTATAAACCTTACTGGTTTTATTGGGCGACAGGGCTTGAGATGTCATTTCATCTCAATGTAGGGTAAAAGTCCCACAAAATTGGAAGCAACATCTCCAAAATGACCTATACAGTGTTGATGGGAACGTTAAACCATAAATCAAACTAACAAACAATCACCTGCCCATCGATACTTGGAGAAATAGATGGGGCTGCATGCTGCTTCCACACAGAGCTGGAAAGCAAACAGGTAAGCCACTCCAAAGGTCTGAGCCTGCTGGGGAAAAATGATATGAGTTGGTCTGTGTCTTAAGCTCTAGTCTTTTCTTCTGGCACCAGGGCTTGAGATGTCATTTCATTTCAATGTTGGGTAAATGTCCCACAAAATTGGAAGCACAATTGTAAACTTTGTTAAAGCATTGATAGTTTATTATCGTAAATACACTTTTACAGTAGAACTTCGATGGCTCGAACACCTATGGCTTGTTTACTATGGCTGAGTCGAACCCGTTCTTGAGTCCTTAGGGAGTTTATGTACGTAAGAAATAGGGACAGTAAAAATTAGGATATTTTCGTCTTTTATCTTGCAAATGTATGCTGTGTGAACTCATTATAATCACCTCGATGAGGCGATTCTAATGAGTACACACAGCATACATTTGCATTATAGAACACCGAAAAGATGTCTAAAAGTATCTCGTTATGCCTCCTGTCAGTAACCCTCAGTGGCTCAAACTACCACTGTCTAGAACAGATTTTCGAAGTCCCAAAGGTGTTCGAGCCATTGATGTTCGACTGTAGTTTAATATTGTAAATACACTTTTATTTTTTCTTACATGCTTTTCAATGAATGATAGATTTCTCAGTGAAATCTAAAGCGATATTGTCACTGTTTAAAACAATGAAAATATGATTTTTATTTTTCACTGTTTGTGAATTTGATGTATATTCTCTGTTTGTCGTTAGCTAAAATTATCAATGTGTGTCAGAATTTAGATCTTGCTCGTTTACACGTCATTCAGATGTTGATGACGTCACTTTTTATCCCTATGCAACGTAATTAATGCATGCGACGCCAGTAAAGCTTAGTGCTCAATAATCTACTGCAGACAATATATGATTACAAATTTCAAGTGAACCATTTGATAAAGTCATTCTGAGCTTATTGCTGGGTGCAAACTTTCAGATTACAATGCGATGAATGTTCAAAGTTAAAAATAATGGATCACACCTGGGTTACCGAGGGTGCAAGGGAGCTTGGGTGCGAGGGAGCTTGTTAAGCTAACAATGCTTTGAACACTTGGGCCCTGGTAGATATAAGATTTTACTAACCTCAGACTTCCTCCTTTGGGCTTCCTCCCTACCGAGCCCACACTTCTCAAGCCGAGTTTGCCCCGTGGCTTCATTTCATTAGGAATTCTCATGATCACGCCACGACTGCTGCCATCTAGATCTGTACCAAGAATATCGTCGTCATCCCTACTTCGGAGGAAGGAAGTTCCTGTCCCCATAGCAACAGCTCTGTAATCGACATTACACAAATTACACCACAACCTCTTTATAACATTATTGATGGGGTCCAAAGCAGAAACCGTGTAAGGTAAACAACAGTGTTATATCTAAACAAAAATGTATAGCTTATGTAGAAAAATGACCATTTATGGTCATTTTTCTATATAATCTATACATTTTGGGATCCATCTTGAAACCCTGTTATATCAAAAACCGTGCTATAATGAACCATGTTGTAATGAACCATGTTATAATGAGGTTGTGGTGTATTATTCCAATGCACCTTCCTATGTAATGTGATAACTAATTGGACTGTACCTGAGTGTGTATGCGGCCCCCGCCCATAGGGGCTTGAAGAAATATATGGGCTGCAAGATGCTTCCACCCAGAGCTGAAAACGACCGCACACTAGTACTGGTAAACCGCTTAGAGGATCTAAGCCTGCCCAGGCAAAGTGGTAAGCAACGTCTCCAAAATGACCTTTACAGTGTTGACGGGGACGTTAAACCTCAAATCAAACAGACAATCTTTAATACTGATTGATAGTTGAATATGAAAATTCCAAAAATTAATTTAACAAGAGGGTCCAATGGCCCTATATCGCTCACCTGTGTACCAGAAAATCAATAGTGTAGGAGACCACTTGACATTGCTACATACTAAATATCTAAGCTCAGGCAAAGCGGTGTCCATGCTTATAAACCCTATTGGTTTCATTGGGCGACAGGGCTTGAAATATAATTTCATCTCAATGTCGGGTAAAAGTCCCATAAAATTGGAAGAGACATCTCCAAAATGACCTATACAGTGTTGACAGGGATGTAAAACCTCAAATCAAACAAAATCTGTGCCTTATGGTTTTGGAAAAGAAGATCTTTTTTAAGTTTTTTTCCAGTTTAAGTCTATAGAAGCTAATGAGCCCTGGGGCTTGGCCAATTTAAAGGGCATGGTTGGCAGGATTTATGTAGGCGACCATTTTGTGTTGCTATATACTAAATAGCTAAGGTCTGTATTTCATGATTTCAAAGAAGATGTTTGACGCTTTTTTCCATTATAAGTTTGTTGGAGTTAAGGGGCCACAGGATTTGGCCAATTTGGACCCCAGGGGCATGATTGGCAGGATTCATGAAGGTGACCATTCGACATTGTCACATGCTAAATACCTAAGCTCTGGGACTTATGGTTTCAGAGAAGAAGATTTTTGTAGGTCTATGGAAGCTAAATAGCCCTGGGGTGTGGCCAATTTGGATCCCAGGGGCATAACTGGCAGGATTTATGTAGGTGGCCACTTGACATTGCCACATACTAAAAATCTAAGCTCTGGGCCTAATGGTTTCATAGAAGATTTTTTAAGGTTTTTTTCCATTATAAGTCTAATGGAGCTGATGAGCTCGGGCATGGCCAATTTTGACCCCAGGGGCAGGGTTAGCAGGATTTATGTAGCTGGCTATTTTATGTCCTGCTATTTTATTCTGTGCTTCACAGTTTCTGAGAAGAAGATTTTTGAAGCTTTTTTCCATTAAGAGTCTATGGGAGCTAAGGGGCCCCTGGACGTGGCCCATTTGGACCCCAGGGGCATGATTAGCAGGAAATATGTAGGTGATCACTTGCCATTGCTACATGCTAAATATATAAGCTCTGGGCCCTGTGGTTTCAGAGAAGAAGATTTTAGAAGCTTTTTTTCCATTATGAGTTTATGGGAGCTAAGGGGCCCCGGGGGCGTGGCCCATTTGGACCCCAGGGGCATGATTGGCAGGATTTATCAAGGTGACCACTTGTCATTGCTACATGCTAAATATCCAAGCTCTGGGCCCTGTGGTTTTAGAGAAGAAGATTTTTGAAGCTTTTTTTCCATTATGAGTCTATTGGAGCTAAGGGGCCCAGGGGTGCGGCCCATTTGAAACCCAGGGGCATGATTGGCAGGATTTATGTAGGTGACCACTTGCCATTGCTACATGCTAAATATCTAAGCTCTGGGCCCTGTGGTTTCAGAGAAGAAGATTTTTGAAGCTTTTTTTCCCATTATGAGTCTATAGGGGCTAAGGGGCCCCAGGGCATGGCCCATTTGGACCCCAGAGGCATGATTGGCAGGAATTTTGTAGGTGACCACTTGCCATTGCCACATGCTCAATATCTAAGCTCTAGGCCCTGTGGTTTCAGAGAAGAAGATTTTTGAAGCTTTTTTCCATTATGAGTCTATAGGAGCTAAGGGGCCCCGGGGCGGGTCCATTCGGAACCCAGGGGCATGATTGGCAGGAATTATGTAGGTGACCAATTGCCGTTGCTACACGCTAAATATCTAAGCTCTGGGCCCTGTGGTTTCAGAGAAGAAGATTTTTGAAGCTTTTTTTTTTCCATTATGAGTCTATAGGAGCTAAGGGGCTGGGGGTGTGGCCCATTTGGACCTCAGGGGCATGATTGGCAGGATTTATGTAGGTGACCACTTGCCATTGCTACATGCTAAATATCTCAGCTTTGGGCCCTGTTGTTTCAGAGAAAAAGCTGTTTTAACCTTTTTTCCATTATGAGTCTATAGGAGCTAAGGGGCCCCAGGGCGTGGCCCATTTGGACCCCAGGGGCATGATTGGCAGGAATTATCTAGGTGACCACTTGCCATTGCTACATGCTAAATTTCTAAGCTCTGGGCTCTTTGGTTTCTGAGAAGGAGATTTTTGAAGCTTTTTTTCCATTATGAATCTATTGGAGCTAAGGGGCCCCGGGGCGTGACCCATTTGGAACCCAGGGGCATGATTGGCAGGAATTATGTAGGTGACCACTTGCCGTTGCTACATGCTAAATATCTAAGCTCTGGGCCCTGTTGTTTCAGAGAAGAAGATTTTTGGAGCTTTTTTTTTACCATTATGAGTCTATGGGGGCTAAGAGGTCCCATGGCGTGGCCCGTTTGGACCCCAGGGGCATGATTGGCAGGAATTATCTAGGTGACCATTTGCCGTTGCTACATGCTAAATACCTAAGCTCTGGGCCCTGCGTTTCAGAGAAGAAGATTTTTGAAGCTTTTTTCCATTATGAGTCTATGGGAGCGAAGGGGCCCCGGGGTGTGGCCCATTTGGAACCCAGGGGCATGATTGGCAGGAATTATGTAGGTGACCACTTGCCGTTGCTACATGCTAAATATCTAAGCTCTGGGCCCTGTGGTTTCAGAGAAGAAGATTTTTTAAGCTTTTTTTTCCATTATGAGTCTATAGGAGTTAAGGGGCCCCGGGGTGTGGCCAATTTGGACCCCAGGGGCATAATTGGCAGGATTTATGTAGGTGACCACTTGACATTGTTACAAGCTTAATATCTAAGCTCTGGGCCCAGTGGTTTCAGAGAAGAAGATATTTTAATTTTTTCCCATTGTAAGTCTATGGAAGCTATATGTTGCCATGGAAACCAGAATTCCAATCTGATCAGCCCAAAAACCTTATGCAGCCTTTCCCCCTACCTGATGATGCTGCTCATGAAATTTGATCAAGATTGACCATGGGGTATTAGAGATATACTTATTTGAAATTGTTTATGGACGCACGGATGCACGCACGAACGCACGCCGGACAAAAAGTGATCACAAAAGCTCACCTCGTCACTATGTGACAGGTGAGCTAATAAAAAATGGCTTTTGGCTACATAAAAATAATAAATACATAAACTCGGCGAAAGTGATGGTAAACATGTAATTACGTTACGGTTCTCTTAAGTGTTTGAATAATTACCCTGGCGAACAGTGCAGGCTCAGATCAGACGCCGCTGAATAGGGCTTCTGCTGTTTGCATAAAGTTCAGCCATTTTCCGAACAAATTTTGACGAAAACACATCCAGACACCCCTTAATTTTGAAATGGACACCGGCTATATGTAAGGAGGTGATTGCAGGCCCTGATCAGCTTCGATCGTCAGTGAGGGTATTTCTCTCGATTCGGTAAATTGTATGAGGACAACTGTTTATCCTGTTGTAGGTGGTGATTTGTACAACCACCTGAACTACACATTTTAGGCATTTTCCTTTTCAGAATTTTATGTGTGAATATCATTCCTATTCAATTAAAAGGTAATTCAAAATGGCGTATCTTTCCACCTCCGGTATTTGGTTGCTATGCAGAGTCACGTGACTATCGAGAATACCCGGATGACCGACTTCATTAATAAATCTTCGTCTAGTGGTCTTATAGGACCATTATTTGGTCTTAAACTGTAGTTGTTGAATTTGCTTTACATAATGTATTTGTTTTTTTTTTAACTTATTTTGCAACCCAAATTGCTGGGAAACAAATTGAAAAATGTTAGTTTATTTTGCATTGCAGTCTAGATGTGTGATTACTATATACCTTAAGGATGTGTCACCAGTATGCTGTTCTCTTCTTGATTCGTGCCCCTTAGATGTTTAACATACGAGCTGCACACTGTAAACAAACTGTCATTATTTTACAAATAATCAGAATTTACTTCAAATTATTAATTTTAATTAGAAAATCAAGAAGACAACAAAGCATGACAGTTTCTACAAATAACATGCCTGTAATGACGTCACTATATCGATCATGATCATCCAGAAACTTTCTCCTTAAATTCGTGCCCTTTTAAAAAGCCTGTTTGGATTGTTTCCCTTTGACTGTTGTAGCTGTATTACACTTTACCATGAAAGGAATAACTCTCTCCCATCTGAACAAAAGTTTTCTGATGTCTGTATAGACACATCCAAAGTCTACGTCACACAAGGTCAAAGGTCATTAGCCTCGTTTTATCTGGTGGGCAAAAAAAACTTCCGGTTCCATACTCTACCGTTGATGTAGCACGAATTATTTTCTGTAATAACTATTGTTACATCGACTTTCTATCAGAACTGTTTGCCACAAACCATTTTTGACATTTAACTGATTTTTTTATGCCCCTGCATCGTATGATGCCGGGGGCATATAGTTTTTTCGGTTTTCTGTACGTGCGTCCGTGGGTACGTGCGTACGGTTTCCGAATGTACGAAAGTGTGTACGTACATACGTACGTAATCCTGTTAGACTCAGGTTAAGGTTTTTGTACAAGGTAGAACTTGAGCTCATATTTTCCAAACCATACAATAGATTTGGTTTATATTTAGTATGATGATAGATATAGGTCCAAAGTTTTATTCAGCAATACCCCCACCCATACCCTAGACCTCAAGGTCAAGGTCGTGGACTTTGAAATTTTTAACGTTTAAGACCCAGGTTAAGGTATTTGTACCAGGTAGAACTTGAGCTCATATTTTCCAAACCGTGTAATGAATTTGGTTCATATTCTGTATGATGATAGATATAGGACTGAAGTTTTATTCAGCTATACCCCCACCCATACCCATGACCTCAAGTTCAAGGTCATGGACTTGAAATTTTTAATGTTTAAGACCCAGGTTAAGGTATTTGTACCAGGTAGAACTTGAACTCATATTTTCATAACCATACAATGGATTTGGTTTATATTTACTATGATGATACATATAGGTCCAATGGTTTATTCAGCAATACCCCCACCCATACCCATGACCTCAAGGTCAAGGTCATAGAATTAGAAAATTTTTAATGTTTAAGACTTTTGGTTAAGGTATTTGTACCACCAATTTCAATAAACTTCACACAAATGTTCCTTATAAAAATATCTCGTGCATGTTCAACTTTTAAGGTCATGGCCTCAAGGTCAAGGTCACAGAGGTTATTTTTAGAAAAACTTTGTCATTGCTCTAGTGCCTACATTTCTTCACTGATTTCAATATAAGTTCACACAAATGTTCCTTATGACAATATCTTGAGCGAGTTCGACTTTCAAGGTCATCACCTCAAGGTCAAGGTCACAGTGGCTATTTTTAGAAAAACTTTGTCATTGCTCTAGCGCCTACATTTCTTCACCAATTTCAATATAACTTCATACAAATGTTCCTTATGACAATATCTCAAGCTATTTTGACTTTCAAGTTCAAGGTCACTGTGGCTATTTTTAGAAAAACTTTGTCTTCGCTCTAGCGCTTACATTTCTTGACTAATTTCAATATAACTTCACACAAATGTTCCTTATGACAATATCTCTAGCGAGTTCCACTTTCAAGGTCAAGGTCACTCAGGCTATTTTTAAAAAAACTTTGTCGCCCCTCTAGTGCTTACATTTCTTCACCGATTTCAAAATAACTTCACACAAATGTTCTTTATGACAATATCTCGAGCGATTTCGACTTTTAACGTCAAGGTCACTGTTGGTGGAACGCCGAAATTGCACAGATTGGTATTTGCACCACTTAAAGATTAATGTGCTAAGCAGGGGCATGTGTGCTTTGGACACATTTCTAGTTTTTGTATAAAATTGGATAGAAAATATACATGCTTTAATCTTATTAAAGAGAGAGCTAAGAGAGGCCAGTTTAGAGTTTGACAACATGGCAAGTGCTTCATCGGTAGAGGACATGTGGAACAAATTCCGAGGTCTCACATCAAACTTGATGAAGAAGTACATACCAACGATGCTCCCGAGTGGAAAGAAGAACAACAAACCCTGGATAGACAGAAACATGAAAACCCAGATGAGACGGCGGGACAAATTGTTTAGACGCATGAAGAAAACAAAGAATGAGAAAGACGTTAGAAAGTACAAAGACTGCAAGAAGGCTGTGCAAAAGTGTGAACATCAGTCCTACTTGAAGTACATCAATGGCATCATTGAAGTGGGTGACCCGGATGTCGAACGTCAACCAAAACAGAAACGCTTCTGGAAATACATCAAGTCTCTGAGGAAAGATGCTACTGGAATTGCCCCACTGAAGGACAAAGGGCGCCTATTTAATGCCTCAAAAGACAAGGCAGACATCCTTAGTCGACAATACCAGTCAGTTTATACCAAGGAGGACCAAGAAAGCACAGTTCCAGAACCAGATGGTGATCCTTACCCGGAGATGGAAGAGATCCTAGTTAACGAGGAAGGGGTGGAAAAGCTGTTGCGCTCAAGCAATCCCAACAAAGCTTCAGGACCTTACATGATACCAGCTTGACTGTTGAAAGAATGCTCCAAAGAACTCACACCTAACCTTGCGACCATTTTCAACAAGTCTCTACTGACAGGCTCAGTTCCAGAGGACTGGAAGCAGGCAAACGTGTCGGCAGTTTTCAAGAAAGGCCAGCGATATGACCCAGCAAACTACCGGCCAGTTTCATTAACCCTTATCTTGCTGTTCACGACAACCCCTATATTTGCAAACAGTGTAGATCCGGATCAGATGGCTTCTGAAGAAGCCATCTGATCAGGATCTACACTGTTTGGCATTCAGTTTATGAATTTGTGGCAATAAATTACATCAAGTAATTTGATTGGTTGATGGACAGAAATGGGAGTGGTTTAAATGAATATTCAGCAAGATACGGGTTAACCTGCCTATATTGTAAGCTTCTGGAGAGCATGTGATTGTCAGTTACACGATGAAGCATGTTGGCCAGTACAGAGCTCTCACTAGGATTTTGAAAACAGGATTCCAGGAATCCTTCCTTGTAAAAAGTTGGATTCACTGGTAAAAAGTTGGATTCCCACATAGAAAGTTGCAGTTCTGATCTTGATTGTGCATAAAACATAGACGAAAATTTCTTATTATCAGGCTACATAATACACATCCAATGAATAACTGACGTGTAGATTGTGGGTACTAGTTAAAACTATTTCATTGAAAGCAGACACAATCTGATGTTTTGTAGAAATATCAGGAAAATAATGTATACCCCAGTAAAACCTACTCTTCTGCCCCCCCCCCCCCCCAAAAAAAACAAAACAAAACAAAACAAGAGGGCCCAGAGGGCCCTGGTTCGCTCACCTGATCCAATATAACAAGTGGGCCCTGGGCAGGGTCAATTTTGGCCCCAGGGCTATAATTTGAACAATCTTGGTAGTGGTCCACAAGATGAAGCTTCATATCGAATATGAAAGACCTGGGCTTTCTGGTTTCAGAGAAGAAGATTTTAAAGGTTTACCCTGCATATAGAAGTCTATGTAAAACAAGATTTTCCCTATATAAGTCTATGTTAAACCAAAGGGCCCTGGAGCAGGGGCATTTTTGGCCACAGGGCTATAATTTGGACAATCTTGGTAGAGGTCCACTAGCTGAAGCTTCATAACAAATATCAAAGACCTAAGCCTTGTGTTTAAGAGAAGATGATTTTTAAAGATTTTCCCTATATAAGTCTATGTAAAACCAAAGGGCCACATGGCGGAGGCATTTTTGGTCTCAGGGCTATAATTTGAACAATCTTTATAGAGGTCCACTAGCTGAAGCTTCATAACAAATATTGAAGACCTAAGCCTTGTGGTTTCAAAGAAGAAGATTTTTCAAGATTTTCCCTATATACGTCTATGTAAAACCAAAGGGCCCCGGAGCGGGGGCATTTTTGGTCCCAGGGCTATAATTTGAACAATCTTGGTAGAGGTCCACAAGATGAAGCTTCATACCAAATATCAAAGACCTTGGCCTTGCAGTTTCAGAGAAGAAGATTTTTCAAGATTTTCCCTATATAAGCCTATGTAAAACAAAAGGGCCCTGGTGCGGGGGCATTTTTGGCCCACGCACTATAATTTGAATAATCTTGGTAGGGGTCCACTAGATGAAGCTTCATACCAAATATCAAAGACCTGGGCCTTGCGGTTTCAGAGAAGAAGATTTTTCAAGATTTTCCCTATATAAGCCCATGTAAAACCAAAGGGCCCCCGTGTGGGGGGCATTTTTAGCCCCAGCACTATAATTTGAACAATCTTGGTAGGGGCCACTAGATGAAGCTTCATATCAAATATCAAAGACCTGGGCCTTGCAGTTTCAGAGAAGAAGATTTTTAAAGATTTTCCCTATATAAGCCTATGTAAAACAAAAGGGCCCTGGTGCAGAGGCATTTTTGGCCCCAGCACTATAATTTGAACAATCTTGGTAGGGGTCCACTAGATGAAGCTTCATACCAAATATCAAAGACCTGGGCCTTGCGGTTTCAGAGAAGAAGATTTTTCAAGATTTTACCTATATAAGCCCATGTAAAACCAAAGGGCCCCCGTGTGGGGGGCATTTTTAGCCCCAGCACTATAATTTGAACAATCTTGGTAGGGGTCCACTAGATGAAGCTTCATACCAAATATCAAAGACCTGGGCCTTGCAGCTTCAGAGAAGAAGATCTTTAAAGATTTTCCCTATATAAGCCTATGTAAAACAAAAGGGCCCTGGTGCGGGGGCATTTTTGGCCCCAGCACTATAATTTGAACAATCTTGGTAGGGGTTCACTAGATGAAGCCTCATACCAAATATCAAAGACCTGGGCCTTGCGGTTTCAGAGAAGAAGATTTTTCAAGATTTTCCCTATATAAGCCCATGTAAAACCAAAGGGCCCCCGTGCGGGGGCATTTTTAGATCCAGCACTATAATTTGAACAATCTTGGTAGGGGTCCACTAGATAAAGCTTCATACCAAATATCAAAGACCTGGGCCTTGCGGTTTCAGAGAAGAAGATTTTTAAAGATTTTCCCTATATTAGCCCATGTTAAACCAAAGGGCCCCCATGCGGGGGCATTTTTGGCCCCAGCACTATAATTTGAACAATCTTGGTAGGGGTCCACTAGATGAAGCTTCATACCAAATATCAAAGACCTGGGCCTTGCGGTTTCAGAGAAGAAGATTTTTAAAGATTTTCCCTATATAAGCCCATGTAAAACCAAAGGGCCCCCGTGCGGGGGCATTTTTGGCCCCAGCACTATAATTTGAACAATCTTGGTAGGGGTCCACTAGATGAAGTTTCATACCAAATATCAAAGACCTGGGCCTTGCGGTTTCGGAGAAGAAGATTTTTAAAGATTTTCCCTATATAAGCCCATGTAAAACCAAAGGGCCCCCGTGCGGGGGCATTTTTGGCCCCAGCACTATAATTTGAACAATCTTGGTAGGGGTCCACTAGATGAAGCTTCATACCAAATATCAAAGACCTGGGCCTTGCGGTTTCAGAGAAGAAGATTTTTTAAGTTTGCGGTGAAAAAAATCTATTTTTGGCTACTGTGACCCATATGTGCAACAGACCGGAACCATTTGAACAACTTTGGAAGGGGACCACCTAAGGATCATTCCTGTGAAGTTTGGTCAAAATCCGATCAGTGGTTTAGGAGAAGATGTCGTTTGAAGAAAAGTTTACGGACGCACGCACGGACGCACGCACGCACGCACGCACGGACGCACGGACGCACGACGGACGACGGACAAAAAGTGATCCCAAAAGCTCACCTTGTCACTACGTGACAGGTGAGCTAAAAAAACATGCAGTTGCTCCGATTTATTCTTACACTTCTTGCCAAATAATGCCACATCATAAAAAACATTAGGATAAAAGCAGATATAGTGTAAACCCAGATCAGAAAAAAGCATTTGATATAGCCATGTTTGTGCTTTCAAATTCAGACAAGTGGGGCATAGAGTTTCATCCCCAGAAATGCAGCGTGTTGACAATCACCAGATCCCGATCGCCCACCAGGCATCCATACCAACTGAAGGGGCATGTCCTTGAACTTCAAGATACCACTAAGTACCTTGGAGTGGACCTACAGTCTTCGGTGTCATGGCAAAATCACATCGATCGGGCATGCAATAAGGCAAACAGCACGCTTGGATTTCTGCGACGCAACTTGAAGGCCGGCACAGAAGAAACAAAAGCAAATCCCTACTTCAGTATGGTCAGATCAAATCTGGACTATTGCTGTTCCGTATGGAGCCCACATCACAAAGAACAGATCAGGAAGCTTGAGATGGTACAACGCAGAGCTGCCCGCTTTACCACCAATCGGTACAGAAATACAAGCAGCGTATCATCCATGCTCGATCACCTACAGTGGGAACCCCTGGAAACCAGACGGTCAAAGATTCAGCTCACCTTACTGTACAAAGTGGTTCAGGACCTTGTTGATATACCTGCCGCTGATTACTTGACCCCAGTCACAGCAAGGACCAGAGCTACACACTCCAGGAAGTTCAGACAGTTTTCAATATCATCAGATTCTTTTAAGTTTAGCTTTTTCCCTCGTACCGTACCTTTGTGGAATTCTGTACCAGTTTCTGTAGCTGAGGCTCCATCACTGGCATCATTCAGGATGGAGCTATCCACCCTCTCATTCTAAGCAAGTTAAGGGGCCCAGTCACCTAGTAACTCTGCAAGGGGGAGCTGTGCTGTCGGGGACGTATAGGCCCTGGTACCGCCACGGAAGGCAGAGAGGTCTTTACTTGTTGAGCCAAAAGTTCCTTCTATCTTACTTATGTTGTACCTCTTTGCTTATATATTATATTATTTTTTTAGTCCTATTTTCTTGTTATTTTAACGCTAATTTATGACTATATACTAATTCTTGCTGACTATATTCTCTTGCTTTTCATCTTTCTAGCGTTAACCATAATGAAGTCATACCCGTTGAGTATTAGTCAGGATTGACGGACCAACGTAGAGATGTAGATTTCCATTCATTAAATAAAGCATATCAACTACGTTTTGGCATGATGGTAGGTAGTTTTATAACACTTTTTAGGCAACAAAATGTGCGATAAAATGTCAGAAGAGACTGGTTCTATATCATTTATTACTTCAAAAACACAAACTGACAATGATCAGTTAATTTTGTGGAGAAGAAATGAGTTTAATCACACAATAAATATTCGAAATTCACGTTGACACTGTACGGCAACAGTCATGTTTTGCCAACCAGATAAAAAGGTACCTCTACAGGGGAGGTAATTGGCGCATGCGCAGTGAAATGTAAACAAGGTCAAAACATTGGATCCGTCTATAAACATGGTTGTGCCAATTTACTGCTGTAAGTCACTAAGGCTTACATTTATTAACAAGAGGGCCATGATGGCCCTGGATCGCTCACCTGATCCATAGAGTAACAAGTGGGACCCGGGGAGGGCCATTATTAACCCCAGGGCTATAATGTGCATAATGTTCAGAGACGTCTAAAAAGGTGAAGCTTCATACCAAATATCAACAAAGGCTATAATTTGAACAATCTTGGCAAAGGTCCACTAGATATGCTACATACCAAATATCAAAGACCTGGGCCTTGCGGTTTCAAAGAAAAAGATTTTTATTAAAGATATTCCCTACATAAGCCTATATAAAACCAAATGGCTCCACGGCGGGGGCATTTTTGGCCTCAGGGCTATAATTTAAACCATCTTGATAGAGGTCCACTAGAGGAAGCTTCACACCAAATATCAAAGACCATGGCCTTGCTGTTTCAGAAGAAGATTTTTAAGGAATATCTCTATATAAGTCTATGTAAAACCAAAGGGCCCCAGGTCGGGGGCAGTTTTGGCCCTAGCACTGTATAATAATTTGAACAATCTTGGTAGGGGTCCACTAGTTGAAGCTTCATACCAAATAGCAAAGACCTGGCCCTTGGGGTTTCCGAGAAGAAGATTTTTAAAGATTTTCCCCATATAAGCCCATGTAAAACCATAGGGCCCGGGGAGGTGGCATTTTTAGCCCAAGCACTATAATTTGAACAATCTTGGTAGGAGTCCACTAGATGAAGCTTCATACCAAATAGCAAAGACCTGGGCCTTGCGGTTTCAGAGAAGAAGATTTTTAAAGATTTTCCCTATATAAGCCCATTTAAAACCAAAGGGCCCCTGAGTGGGGGCATTTTTTTGGCTCCAGCACTATAATTTGAACAATCTTAGTAGGGGTCCACTAGATGAAGCTTCATACCAAATATCAAAGACCTGGGCCTTATGGTTTCAGAGAAGAAGATTTTTAAAGATTTTCCCTATATAAGCCCATGTAAAACCAAAGGGCCCCGGAGCGCGGGCATATTTGACCCCAGCACTATAATTTGAACAATCTTGATAGGGGTCCCCTAGATGAAGCTTCATACCAAATATCAAAGACCTGGGCCTTACGGTTTCAGAGAAGAAGATTTTTAAAGCTCTTCCCTATATAAGCCCATGTAAAACCAAAAGGCCCTGGAGCGGGGACATTTTTGGCCCCAGCACCATAATTTGAACAATCTTGGTAGGGGTCCACTAGATGAAGCTTCATACCAAATATCAAAGACCTGGGCCTTGCGGTTTCAGAGAAGAAGATTTTTAAAGATTTTCCCTATATAAGCCAATGTAAAACCAAAGGGCCCCGGAGCGGGGGCATTTTTGGCTCCAGCACTATAATTTGAACAATCTTGGTAGGGGTCCACTAGATGAAGCTTCATACCAAATATCAAAGACCTGGGCCTTACGGTTTCAGAGAAGAAGATTTTTAAAGATTTTCCCTATATAAGCCCATGTAAAACCAAAGGGCCCTGGAGCGGGGGCATTTTTGGCCCCAGCACTATAATTTGAACAATCTTGGTAGGGGTCCACCAGATGAAGCTTCATACCAAATATCAAAGACCTGGGCCTTGTGGTTTCAGAGAAGAAGATTTTTTAAGTTTTTGGTGAAAACAAATCTGTTTTTGGCTCCTATGGCCTAGATGTGCAACGGACCGAAACCATTTGAACAACTTTGAAAGGGGACCACCTATGGATCATTCCTGTGAAGTTTGGTCAAAATCCGATCAGTGGTTTAGGAGGAGATGTCGTTTAAAGAATTGTTTACGGACGGACGGACGCACGGACGGACGCACGGACGGACGTACGGACGACGGACGAAAAGTGATCCCAAAAGCTCACCTCGTCACTACGTGACGGTGAGCTAAAAATGGTCAGAACTTAGGATGAAAAATCTTAGTGGTTGCAGACAGCAAGATAAACAACCACAACAACAACAGGTCGGGTATAAAAGCCAAGGCCGCGCTGGGCCGGGCCGAGCCTACCGAAAATTTTATTTTTAGTCTCTAGGTACAAGTAAGCTATATATTTTGGTGAATGTGGGACTAAATTATAATAAATTAGATATGTTATAACTACAAGCAGTTTCAATTATCTACCTTGCTTATTTATCTTTTAATAACTGTTTTCCTAAATCCAGGGTTATGAATGCCAAGGCGGCGAAAAAGTATTGACAATCCGAATTTCTTTCAAATTCATCGGTAAAATTACTTCTTTTTGGCCTTATGATATTTGAATTTGATTAAACTTATGATGTGTTCGTGATAAAATCAAATATACTCATCAGAATAACCTTAATTGATCGAATTTCTTATTTTATTTTTGTTTCTATTTTTAGAATTGCCTTACTACAGGAAACAACCGAAAAGGAGCGAAAGGGAGGGCACACAATGATTGAAATGATCCGAATCGAATGACGACCCATGTTGTTAGGTGACATCAGACTGTTATCCCAGTGGACAAAGTTTGTATATGTGACGTTGTTTCAATGATTGGTAAAGGACTTCAGGGTTTTACGACATTGATTCGACGTGGTTAAAACGACACTGGGATATTTTGTTAGTGAAATAAACAATCTTGTCCGCCAAACTTTCTTTTGAAAATTTTTTTTAAAAAATGTTCCCAGCAGGCACTGTTGAATCAAGGTTGAAACAACATTGATTCAACGTTGTGTGCCTGCAGGGTTCTGTTTACTGCCAAAAGGAGCTCTTTACTGACTGATGTTCAGGAGGACGCGGGTTCGATATTTTCTTCAGTCATTCACTCCCTTCCACTGATTCAAGAAGGGCAGTTGTCAGTGCAAGAATGTGCACACTCATTTATAAGGAAACAATGGACCAGGACAACTCGTTCTAATTCTTAATTTCTTCATCCGTCACACATCCACAGTAAGCCGTTTGACTGAAGCATATTAATAAGCAATAATAATACAATAGGTAAGTATCAAAACACGATTAATATGTCTAAAACATGATTAAGAAATATGATGAGTTTCATAAAGCTCTATCTTTAGTTCCTACCATTCAGAAAGTATATTTGAATGCCTTATCATTTATCTGACATTGCCGTCCGTTGCGGTTCATTACGACGTTGCCTACATAAAACCACCAAAAATATGGTTATTTCAGATACTAAAAGAAATTGACTGGAATTATTACAATAAAAGGTTTAGAAAATACTTTTTTGGGGTTTTCATGTACATTTTTTTCTCACACATCCATGTCTATTTCATTCAAATTCGATCAAAATGTACGATAAAAGCCGCCTTGGCTTTTATACCCCTAAAAAAATGCAAAATTGCAATAAAACAAAAATTAGGGCACCAAAAAGAACAAAAACTATGCTGACTATCACATTTGATATAATTAACATTATCGTATTAAAATTTACCACTAACATTTCTTCTTCGGTTAGAATTCAGAAAAATAAAATCTTTGGATCGGCAATTATTGGCTCGGCGGCTCAGCCTTGGCTTTTATACCCGACCACAACAACATCATATCCAAGCCCCTGACTGACACAGAGGACGTCTTTGACCTCTAATTATGTTGAAATGAATCTGGACAAGTGAGGCAGATGCGCACATGTACTTTTCAACCGCTCTTCAAAGGCACGAATTAAACAAGAAGGCACGAATCAAAAAGAAAGAGGCATAAACAATTCTGGATCTGACAGGGTCGGGTATAAAAGCCAAGGCCGCGCCCGGCCGAGCCAAAAAATGTGGATCCAAAAATTTTATGTTTCGTCTCTTGGCACAATAAAGCTATATACTGCAGTCAGATTGGTATAAAATTATTATGAATAATATATTTGATAACTACACGAAGATTCATCTCTCTACATTGTTTAATTTTCTTTTAATAACAATTTTTCCGAAATAGAGGGGTATAAAAGGGTGCACACTAATGTCCGGGAAATGTCCGGGAATTCGCCGAGAAATTGGAGGTAGTGGTGTGTTGTCGCTAATATATCCACTTCGGGTTGTCAAAAATTAATTAAATTAGTATCAAATAAAATTTTTAGCTCTATTTTAAAAGATAAAATAATAATAATTTACTATTTTAACGTTTTAGGGGTCCATTTTTTAAGTTAATTTGTCCGGGAAATTCTCGGATTTTGTCCTGTATGTTGGGGTATTGATGCGTTAACCCTAATATCTCGACTTTAGGTGGTCAGAAATTAATAAAACTAGTATCAAATAAAAATTTTAGCTCAATTTTAAAAGATAGTTAAAAATATTTTTCATTTTGAATATTTAAGGGGTCCATTTCTGAAGTTAATTTGTCCGGGAAATTCCCGAATGTGTCCTGGATCTTGCGGTAGTTGGTTTGTGGTGATCACTTATTGATAAAAATTGATATATAATAAAATTTTAAGTTCAATTCTAAAAAAATATAAAAAAAATCTCTTTAAACACCTCAATGAGGCAGTTCTAATGAGTACCCACAACCCGGATTGTATCCAGGATGCCAGGGTATTGGTTCGTTTTCCTTAATATATCGACTTGTGAGAACGAAAGAAAGACTGCACACCCCTTGTAAATCCTACTTTTCTCTGTATAAAGTTGGATTTACATGGGTTTCCATTACACAACTTTCTATGATGTCACACATGTTGCTGCTCACAAGACGGACACTGCCATTGATTTGATGATGAATTCAGACCTAAACATATTCTATAAAACCAAATTTTGCACTTACGATTTTCACAGCAAATCATGTTATCAATATATTCGGGCAATTTGCAGAATCTCCAGACTGGAATTTTTACAATTTTACAAGTGAATGAATGAAGTCTTTCTACTACATGTATTTCAATCCAGGTAAGCAGCACACGACAACTTATTATGAGTTAAAGCAATTAACTTAACACACTTTTAATCTCGTTAGAAAATTAATGGCCCGTAAAATCGCTCAAAGTCCGTACACCTAATTCATCGTCAGGAAGAAATGGATGCGCTTAAATTTCGTTGTTTAAGCAAACAGTATAGAACCAGATCAGATGTCGCATTTTGCGGCAGAGATCAGACGCCAAGTTGTGCAGGGTCTGAGCATCATGGTCTGTCAAATCAGTCAAAGTCCGTACACTTATTTCATTGCTAGCAAGAAATGGATGCAGTTAAATTTCCTCTTTGTTTAAGCAAATAGTGAAGACCCCGATCAGATGTAGCATTTTGCGGCCCAGATCAGACGACACGTTTTGCAGCGTCTGATCATTTGAGTCTACACTGTTTGACTATGTCCCACAAATGGGACGCTAGGCATATATGGATTAAATATCTGGGTTAAATATCTGATCTGCCAGTGGATCTACACTATCTGCCAATGTCCCACAAGTGGGACTCAAGGCATATATGGGTTAAACCTTTGATCAAGATCTACACTGTTTGCCAATGGGCCAGCAATGGGGTGCTAGGCATATATGTGTTAAACCGTTGACCAAGTTCTACACTGTTTGCCGTTATTAAAGATTCTTAGAGATCTTCTATAAATTAGTCATGTTGTGTGCACTCATTAGAACTGCCTCAATGAGGTGTATGAAAAGATTTTTTTATATTCTTTTAGAACTGAATTTAAAATTTTAATATATACATCAATCGTTATCAATAAGTGATCACCACAAACAGAGATACTATGAAAATGCACAACTACCTCAACATCCAGGACACAACCAGGAATTTCCCGGGCAAATTAACTTCAGAAATGGACCCCTAAAATATTCAAAATGAAAAGTATCTTTTAATAATCTTTTAGAATGGAGCTAAAAATTTTATTTGATACTAATTTTATTAATTTCTGACCACCTGAAGTTGAGATATTAGGGTTAACGCACCAATACTCCAAAATCCAAGACAAAATCCGAGAATTTCCCGGACAAATTAACTAAATAAATGGACCCCTAAAACGTTTAAAAAGTAAATTATTTTTGATAATCATTTAGAATGGAGCTTAAAATTTTATTTGATACTAATTTTATATTCTGACCACCCGAAGTGGAGATATTAGGGATAACGCATCACTACCCCCCATTTCCCGGACATTAGTGTCCGCCGTATAAAAGCCAAGGCCGGGAAAAATGGAAATATTTCTTACGATTTTATCGGTTAAAGAAATTATATTTGCTCTGATGTTATTTAAATTTTGTAATTTTTATCATGTGTATATATACATTCACCTTATTTGCATTATCTGCTGGTTCCTAGTCTGAAGGTTATCAGTGTTGGAAAAAACAGGTAACCAGACCCCCCTGACCTTAAAAGGTCAGGGGGGTCTGGTTACCTGTTTTCCAATATTGACAATGTGCAAGCTGGGAGCCAGCAAATAATGCAAATATGGTGAATAGAAAATATGTTTATTATATTTAAATGATCTTATATTTCTGATTTTCTAATTGGTTTCTATTTTTAGATTAACTTTACTAAAGGAAACGACCGAAATGTACCGAAAACGTAACAAGAGGGCCATGATGGCCCTGGATCGCTCACCTGATCCATAGAGTAACAAGTGGGCCCCGGGGAGGGCCATTATTGACCCCAGGGCTATAATGTGCATAACGTGAAGGAGGTCTAAATAGGTGAAGCTTCATACCAAATATCAACAAAGGCTATACATGTAATTTGAACAATCTTGGCGAAGGTCCACTAGATGAAGCTTCATAACAAATATCAAAGACCTGGGCTTTGCGGATTCAGAGAAGAAGATTTTTTTAAAGATATTCCCTACACAAGCCTATGTAAAACCAAATGGCCCCATGGTGGGGGCATTTTTGGCCTCAGGGCTATAATTTAAACAATCTTGATAGAGGTCCACTAGATGAAGCTTCAGACCAAATATCGAAGACCTGGGCCTTGCTGTTTCAGAGAAGAATATTTTCAAAGATTATCTCTATATAAGTCTATGTAAAACCAAAGGGTCCCGGGGCAGGGGCATTTGTGGCCCGAGGATTCAGAGAAGAAGATTTTTTAAGTTTTCGGTGAAAAAATCTATTTTGGCTCCTGTGACACAGATGGACCAGAAGATTTTCCCTATACAAGTCTATGTTAAACCAAAGGGCCCCTCCAGGTGGGGTTATTTTTGGTCTCAGGGCTATAATTTGAACAATCTTGGTAGAGGTCCACTAGATGAAGCTTCATACCAAATATCAAAGACCTAGGCCTTGTAGTGTCAGAGAAGAAGATTTTTCAAGCTTTTCCCTATATAAGTCTATGTAAAAGCAAAGGGCCTTGTTGTTTCAGAGAAGAAGATTTTTCATGATTTTCCCTATATAAGTCTTTGTAAAACCAAAGGGCCCCTGAGTGGGGGCATTTTTGGCACCAGGGCTATAATTTGAACAATCTTGGTAGAGGTTCACAAGATGAAGCGTCATACCATATATCAAAGACCTGGGCCTTGCTGTTTCAGAGAAGAAGATTTTTAGAGATTTTCCCTATATAAGCCTATGTAAAACCAAACTTTACCAAAGGGCCCCAGGGCGGGGGCATTTTTGGCCCCAGCACTATAATTTGAACAGTCTTGGTAGGGGTCCACTAGATGAAGCTTCATACCAAATAGCAAAGACCTGGGCCTTGCTGTTTCAGAGAAGAAGATTTTTAAAGATTTTCCCTATATAAGCCCATGAAAAACCAAAGGGTCCGGGGCGGGGGCATTTTTGGCCCCAGCACTTTAATTTGAACAATCTTGGTAGGGGTCCACTAGATGAAGTTTCATACCAAATATCAAAGACCTGGGCCTTGTGGTTTTAGAGATGAAGATTTTTAAAGATTTTCCCTATATAAGCCTATGTAAAACCAAAGGGCCCCGGGGCGGGGGCATTTTTGGCCCCAGCACTATAATTTGAACAATCTTGGTAGGGGTCCATTAGATGAAGCTTCATACTAAATATCAAAGACCTAGGCCTTGCGGTTTCAGAGAAGAAGATTTGAAAGATTTTACCAATATGAGCCCATGCAAAACCAGAGGGCCCCAGGGTGGGGGCACTTTTGGGCCCAGCACTATAATTTGAACAATCATGGTAGGGGTTCACTAGATGAAGCTTCATACCAAATATCAAAGACCTGGGCCTTGTGGTTTCAGAGTAGAAGATTTTTTAAGTTTTCGGTGAAAAAAATCTATTTTTGGCTCCTGTGACCTAGATGTGCAATGGACCGGAACCATTTGAACAACTTTGAAAGAGGACTACCTAAGTATCATTCCTGTGAAGTTTGGTCAAAATCCGATCAGTGGTTTAGGAGGAGATGTTGTTTGAAGCAATTGTTTACGCACGGATTACAGTCAAAAAGTGATCCTAATATAAAACACAAGAGGGCCCAGAATATCGCTCACCTGAGAATTAGTGTCTCCAGTACATTCTATGCCCAAGGGCTATAATTTGAACAAACTTGGTAATGGTCCACTAGATGAAGCTTCATACCAAATATCAAAGACCTGGGCCTTCTGGTTTCAGACAAGAAGATTTTAAAGGTTTTCCCTATATAAGCCTATGAAAAACCAAAGGGTCCCGGGGCCGAGGGATTTTTTGGCCCCAGGGCTATAATTTGAACATTCTTGAAAGAGGTCCACTAGATGAAGCTTCACACCAAATACCAAAGATCTGGGCCTTGCTGATTCAGAGAAGAAGATTTTTAAAGATTTTCCCTGTATAAGCCTATGTAAAACAAAAGGCCCAAGGGGTGGGGGCATTTTTGGCCCCAGGGCTATAATTTGAACAATCTTGGTAGAGGTCCACTAGGTGAAGCTTCATACCAAATATCAAAGACCTGGGCCTTGTGGTTTCAGAGAAGAAGATTTTTAAAGGTTTCCCTATATAAGCCTATGAAAAACCAAAGGGTCCAAGGATGGGGCCATTTTCGGCCCCAGGGCTATTATTTGTACAACCTTGAAAGAGGTCCACTAGATGAAGCTTCACACCAAATATCAAAGATCTGGGCCTTGTGGTTTCAGAGAAGAAGATTTTTAAAGATTTTCCCTGTATAAGCCTATGTAAAACCAATTTTTGGCCCACGAATTTTTGGCCCCATAGCTATATATATAATAATTTGAACAATCTTAGTAAAGGTCCACCAGGTAAAGCTTCACACCAAATATTAAAGACCTGGGCCTTGCAGTTTCAGAGAAGAAGATTTTTTAATGATTTTCCCTATAAAAGCCTATGTAAAACCATAGGCCCCTGGGGCGGGGGCATTTTGGCCCCCAGGGCTATAATTTGAACAATCTTGGTAGAGGTCCACTAGATGAAGCTTTACACCAAATATCAAAGATCTGGGCCATGGGGCTTCAGAGAAGAAGATTTTTAAAGATTTTCCCTGTATAAGCCTATGTAAAACCAAAGGCCCCCCGGGGCGGGGGCATTTTTGGCCCTCAAGGCTATAATTTGAAAATCTTAGTAGAGGTCCACAAGGTAAAGCTTCACGCCAAATATTAAAGACCTGGGCCTTGTGGTTTCAGAGAAGAAGATTTTTTAATGATTTTCCCTATATAAGCCTATGTAAAACCATAGGCCCCTAGGGCGGGGGCATTTTGGCCCCCAGGGCTATAATTTGAAAAATCTTGGTGGAGGTCCACTAGATGAAGCTTCACACCAAATATCAAAGATCTAGGCCTTGCGGTTTCAGAGAAGATTTTTAAAGATTTTCCCTGTATAAGTCTATGTAAAAACAAAGGCCCCCTGGGCGGGGGCATTTTTGGCCCAAAGGCTATAATTTGAACAATCTTAGTAAAGGTCCTCCAGGTAAAGCTTCACACCAAATATTAAAGACCTGGGCCTGCTGGTTTCAGAGAAGAAGATTTTTTAATGATTTTCCCTATATAAGCCTATGTAAAACCATAGGCCCCCGGGGCGGGGGCATTTTGGCCCCCAGGGCTATAATTTGAACAATCTTGGTAGAGGTCCACTAGATGAAGCTTCACACCAAATATCAAAGATCTGGGCCGTGCGGTTTCAGAGAAGAAGATTTTTAAAGATTTTCCCTGTATAAGCCTATGTAAAACCAAAGGCCCCCTAGCGGGGGCATTTTTGGCCCTTAGGTAATAATTTGAACAATCTAGAGGTCCATCAGGTAAAGCTTCACACCAAATATTATAGACCTTGGGCCTTGTGGTTTCAGAGAAGAAGATTTTTTAATGATTTTCCCTATATAAGCCTATGTAAAACCAAAGGCCCCTGTGGCGGGGGCATTTTGGCCCCCAGGGCTATAATTTGAAAAATCCTGGTAGAGGTCCACTAGATGAAGCTTCACACCAAATATCAAAGATCTGGGCCGTGCGGTTTCAGAGAAGAAGATTTTTAAAGATTTTCCCTGTATAAGCCTATGTAAAACCAAAGGCCCCCGGGGCAGGGGCATTTTTGGCCCTAAGGCTATAATTTGAACAATCTTAGTAGAGGTCCACTAGGTAAAGCTTCACACCAAATATTAAAGACCTGGGCCTTGTGGTTTCAGAGAAGAAGATTTTTTAATGATTTTCCCTATATAAGCCTATGTAAAACCATAGGCCCCGGGGCGGGGGCATTTTGGCCCCCAAGGGCTATAATTTGAACAATCTTGGTAGAGGTCCACTAGATGAAGCTTCACACCAAATATCAAAGATCTGGGCCGTGCGGTTTCAGAGAAGAAGATTTTTAAAGATTTTCCCTGTATAAGCCTATGTAAAACCAAAGGCCCCCGGGGCGGGGGCATTTTTGGCCCTAAGGCTATAATTTGAACAATCTTAGTAGAGGTCCACCAGGTAAAGCTTCACACCAAATATTAAAGACCTTGGGCCTTGTGGTTTCAGAGAAGAAGATTTTTTAATGATTTTCCCTATATAAGCCTATGTAAAACCAAAGGCCCCTGGGGCGGGGGCATTTTGGCCCCCAGGGCTTTAATTCGAACAATCCTGGTAGAGGTCCACTAGATGAAGCTTCACACCAAATATCAAAGATCTGGGCCGTGCAGTTTCAGAGAAGAAGATTTTTAAAGATTTTCCCTGTATAAGCCTATGTAAAACCAAAGGCCCCCGGGGCGGGGGCATTTTTGGCCCTAAGGCTATAATTTGAACAATCTTAGTGGAGGTCCACCAGGTAAAGCTTCACACCAAATATTAAAGACCTGGGCCTTGTGGTTTCAGAGAAGAAGATTTTTTAATGATTTTCCCTATATAAGCCTATGTAAAACCAAAGGCCCCCGGGGCAGGGGCATTTTGGCCCCCAGGGCTTTAATTTGAACAATCTTGGTAGAGGTCCACTAGATGAAGCTTCATACCAAATATCAAAGACCTGGGACTTGCGGTTTCAGAGAAGAAGATTTTTAAAGTTTTCATTTAAAAAATCTATTTTTAGCTCCTGTGACCCAGATGTGCAATGGATCGGAACCATTTGAACAATTTTGAAAGGGGACCACCTAAGGATCATTGCTGTGAAGTTTGGTCAAAATCTGATCAGTGGTTTAGGAGGAGATGTCATTTGAAGAAAAAGTTAACGCACACACACACGCACGCACTGACGACGGACGAAAAGTGATCACAAAAGCCCACCTTGTCACTACGTGACAGGTGAGCTAAAAAAAGTATTGTTACTGCTAGCTGGGATTAAAGAAATACGAAAATTGATTGTTATATTTGCTAACATGTATGTGAATATTAAAATGATAAAGAAAAAAATGTTATTTTTTATTTTTCTTTAATTGCAGCTAGCAGTAAACAAATTTTCTTCCCTTTCGGTCCTTTCCGTCGTTTTCTTTAATTAAGTCAATCTAAAAATAAAAACAATTAAAAAGAAAGAAAATTGATAATTTAAGGTAGTCTTATATGTTTGTTATATTTTTCTATGGACAAGTGATGACAATAATCAAATTCAAATATTTCCAGGACTTTTATACCCCACGATTTCGGAAAAATGGTTATTTCAAGAAAATTAAACAATTGTTGTACAATCGAGAACACCATTCTCCTACGTCGTTCTACAGGACTCCGCCCTCCCCAAACAAGCACAACCAACAGGTTTAACAGTCCATGTTCTCCGAGATCTTCATGTTTTTTCCCGCGCTTTGGATCACGTGACCTCCAGCTGTAACCTGTTCATCGAGAATCATCTCACATCACTTATCATCAGACGGTCTTTGGATCCACACCTCACGGTGCCCAGGACTGGATGATCAGGTAAGTCAACTACTTTCCATCAATTGGCGCTGCGAGTAGAGAACATGGACTGTTAAACCTGTTGGTTGTGCTTGTTTGGGGAGGGCGGAGTCCTGTAGAACGACGTAGGAGAATGGTGGACACTAATGTCCGGGAATTGTCCGGGAAATGTCCGGGAATTCGCCGGGAAATGTCCGGGAAATTGGGGGAAGTGGTGCGTTATCCCTAATATTTCCACTTTGGGTGGTCAGAAATTAATGAAATTAGTATCAAATGAAATTTTTAGCTCCATTCTAAAAGATAAAAAAAAAATAATTTGATTTTTTAACGTTTTAGGGGTCCATTTTTCAAGTTAATTTGTCCGGGAAATTCTCGGATTTTTTCCCGGATTTGGGGGTAGTGGTGCGTTAATCCTAATATCTCGACTTTGGGTGGTCAGAAATTATTAAAATTAGTATGAAATAAAAATTTTTGCTCCGTTCCAAAAGACTATTAAAAAAAAATTTCATTTTCAATATTTTAGGGGTCCATTTTTTAAGGTAATTTGTCCGGGAAATTCCCGATTGTGCCCTGGATCAATCGGTATTTGTGCATTTTCATAATATCTCGGTTTCTGGTGATCGCTTATGGATAAAAATTGATATATGTTTAAAGTTTAAGTTCAATGATAAAATAATATATATAAAAATCTTTTCATACGCCTCAATGAGGCAGTTCTAATGAGTACCCACAACCCGGATTATGACCAGGATGTTGGGGGAATAGGGGGTATAGGTTCTTTTTCCTTAATATATCGACTTGTGAAAACGAAAGAAAGACTGCACACTCCGTGTAAATCCTACTTTTCTCTTTATAAAGTTGGATTTACATGGGTTTTCATTACACAGCATTCTATGATGTCACACATGTTGCTGCTCACAAGACGGACACTGCCATTGATTTGATGATGAATTCAGACCTAAACATATTCTATGAAACCAAATTTTGCACTTACGATTATCACAGCAAATCATGTTATCAATACACTCAGGCATTTTGCAGAAGCACCAGACTGGAATTTTTACGATTTTACAAGTGAATGAATGAAGTTTACGCCTGCCTGTATCTTTTTCTTTCGGAAACGCTGACATTTTTCCATTTTCCAAACATTCAACTAAATGCTGTCTCATTTTTGTCACGTCGTATATTATTCTAGTGTTAAATGAATTCGGAGCAAAACAAAACTCTACCACGTTCGCTATTGCAAAAAGCCCGCAATCATTAGAATTCGGCTGTTGTTGAACGCGCGGAATTTTGACTTGCAAAACATTATTAGAGGCTGCATTTTTGTAAATTTGAGAAATCTGAATCTTAACGTTGTTTTTCAAATCCTTCAAATTTGCTCCTAAGCTATCTATATAATAAATATCTGCCTCTTTAGTTGTAGAAAAGCTCATAGTCCAGTGATTAGATCCGTCAAAATGTAATTGTACGCTTGGTGAAATTTGTTGTTCAAAAGGATGTTTTGTATTCCAATACTGCTTTTCATCGACGAAGAAAGGAGCGTTTTTTGTGTCCTGAAGCCCATTAATATGTGGAAATTGCTTTTGTAATATGCTACTAACGGCCAACATGTGTTTATCTGATAACCACTCATTATTTGTGATGATAGTTTTATCTTTTAAAGTTAGGTTAAACTCTGGCAACCAATGGTCTTCAAAATCAGCGAGAGCACTAGTATTAGTTTCCGAAGTTTCATACTGTTCTAAGTCAAGATGTTCATCACAACCGGTCAACGGGGACTTTTCTGGAATACAAATCCTTACACGTTTCTTATTTTCCGGAGAAGGACTAAATTCAAGTTTTCTTAGGCTAAGCCGTTTTCGCTTCGAACATGATAATTTATTTGATTTGCTTTCAATGTTGAGTTTAGCACTACTTTCCTGTTTACTACTTTGCTTGGACACTTTCTTCTTTGAACTACCCGACTGTTTAGACTGTTTTGACTTCTGACAGCTAATGTTGCAGCCATCGTTCGCAGTTGGCGATGCAGGCGGAGAAATGTCTAGCTGCATTTCCATAGCTGTTTCAGAACCAGGTGCAGGTATTAACTCAAAGTCTGACTTTTTCGGCTTTTTCTGGCCAATTTTTTTCTGAGATCTCGGTCTGCTCTTATATCTCATTAAACTTACCAACTTCCTCTCTTGTTTATCGGACTTCACACTCATACCTATAAAAAGTTTTGCAGCCAAAATGTGATAACAAGTTGCAGTCGAAGGGCAATGACATACTTCCTTTGGATGTAAAGTGACACTGTAAGTTTTCCCTCTAATTCCTTGAACCATGTATGCTTTCATACTGGGTACAAACCTGACCCCATCTCCTTGAACAACCTTTTCTGCCATTTCTGTTTGGTTTTCGAATGGTTTTTTAAACTCATCCTGCACACTAATTTCTTCTGATACGGTTTCAGAAATGGGCTCTTCATCAGTGCTGATAACCGCGTTGATACCTGTGTCCGTATGCAATGTGTCCGGATCACAGACTCTTGAGGAATCACATAAATCTTCTAAAATTTCCGTATTTGAGACAGGTTGCAACGAATCGATCTTGCTTTTTACAGTTTTTAGTATATCGTCCGGATGTACTATATTATGCGGATATTTTAAGTCGTCAGGTTCTATAGCGACATAACCAAATTCATCCTTTAGTGTATAATTTCCTAACCCAGTCCTCCCACGTAAGATTTCACAATAAATTGAATTTTGAAGATAAAACAAACTTAATACCATATTATCCACCGGAAGTTTTTTATGATTATTAACCCATTTAATGATATTATTAAAACCTTCAGAAATGTTGGTTGTAACACCCGAATAAGGATTATATATATCATGTTCTTCCAAGATCCATCTGCCCGAATATTTTAAAATGTCGGGCTTGATATTCTCTTCGAAATAGTTGCGGTAATTAGGACACCATGGCATACTTAATTTATCAAATGTTTCAATAAAGTCTCGTTCGGAGTTGCATCGTAAAAGAGTGTCTAAATTTTCCATGTATTCTTCAATGTTGTCTTTCGGCGCTTTCCTTTTCTTTAACCATTCCTTGGCATCTTTACGTACATGGTTCCAACAATGAACGACGAATGCGGAAGGTAGTTTCTCAGAAATCGCGTTTGTAAGTGCTTTTTCTCTATCAGCAACAAAAATAACTTGCTTTTGCTTTAAGTTTGGACATTCGTGGCTCAAAACTGAAAGGAAGCGTTCCTGAAATTTTTGGTCTTTTTTCTCATGAATCAAAAATGCCAATGGAATAGTAGGCTCGCTTTTGAAAAGAAAATTTTTGTAGACAATGGGTGTTATATAAAAATTGCCAGTTTCAAATGTGGTATCGATAGAAAGAAATGGTTTTTCGTTTCTCTTAATTTGCAATAAATCATTAAAATCTCTAATAGCTTCTTTTAGTCCTAAAACGAGCAATAAACTGGGAAAAATGTCGAATTGCATAACAAAACCGTCAAGCTGATAGGCTAATTCTAATGTATTATAAATATCGTCCTGAGAGAGCCTTTTCTTGCGTTGCATAGACATGTATATATTTTCTACCTGCTTCAGATTACGCGGTGCCCTACTAAGTGCTGCTTGTCCATCCACGCTTGATTTCAATTTGTTATACACCTTACCCGCTGTTAATCCTGACTCAATGCCGTCTTTAATGACATCAATTGTAGATGGACATGTTCTTACATAATTTTTTCCGGACATTTTTGCGTTACCATGAGGCATCTCTTCGGAAGTAGTCTCATCGCCTGTATATTGTATCAAAAAATACCTATCATTTCCAAGTAAACCATATTCTGTTTTCTTAAACGCATTTGAACACGATCCTTTCCTATTTTTAGTATTGCCAGAGGTAGTTCTTATTCGCCAACTTGATCTTATAAGTACGGGATCTGATGGAGGGTATTTCTTAGAACCATCATTTACCCAATTATACTGATCGATTCTGCGAGATAGTTTATTCCTAAAATGATCGGTATCTAAAACAAAAATTTCACCTCCCCTAGGTTTTATCGGTGCTTCTGACGAAATAAGATCTGTTTCAAAAACGCCTTCGACGCACTGGTTTAAAAGGTCTATGGCGTATGCAGACGTGAAATCTTACGTGGGAGGACTGGGTTAGGAAATTATACACTAAAGGATGAATTTGGTTATGTCGCTATAGAACCTGACGACTTAAAATATCCGCATAATATAGTACATCCGGACGATATACTAAAAACTGTAAAAAGCAAGATCGATTCGTTGCAACCTGTCTCAAATACGGAAATTTTAGAAGATTTATGTGATTCCTCAAGAGTCTGTGATCCGGACACATTGCATACGGACACAGGTATCAACGCGGTTATCAGCACTGATGAAGAGCCCATTTCTGAAACCGTATCAGAAGAAATTAGTGTGCAGGATGAGTTTAAAAAACCATTCAAAAACCAAACAGAAATGGCAGAAAAGGTTGTTCAAGGAGATGGGGTCAGGTTTGTACCCAGTATGAAAGCATACATGGTTCAAGGAATTAGAGGGAAAACTTACAGTGTCACTTTACATCCAAAGGAAGTATGTCATTGCCCTTCGACTGCAACTTGTTATCACATTTTGGCTGCAAAACTTTTTATAGGTATGAGTGTGAAGTCCGATAAACAAGAGAGGAAGTTGGTAAGTTTAATGAGATATAAGAGCAGACCGAGATCTCAGAAAAAAATTGGCCAGAAAAAGCCGAAAAAGTCAGACTTTGAGTTAATACCTGCACCTGGTTCTGAAACAGCTATGGAAATGCAGCTAGACATTTCTCCGCCTGCATCGCCAACTGCGAACGATGGCTGCAACATTAGCTGTCAGAAGTCAAAACAGTCTAAACAGTCGGGTAGTTCAAAGAAGAAAGTGTCCAAGCAAAGTAGTAAACAGGAAAGTAGTGCTAAACTCAACATTGAAAGCAAATCAAATAAATTATCATGTTCGAAGCGAAAACGGCTTAGCCTAAGAAAACTTGAATTTAGTCCTTCTCCGGAAAATAAGAAACGTGTAAGGATTTGTATTCCAGAAAAGTCCCCGTTGACCGGTTGTGATGAACATCTTGACTTAGAACAGTATGAAACTTCGGAAACTAATACTAGTGCTCTCGCTGATTTTGAAGACCATTGGTTGCCAGAGTTTAACCTAACTTTAAAAGATAAAACTATCATCACAAATAATGAGTGGTTATCAGATAAACACATGTTGGCCGTTAGTAGCATATTACAAAAGCAATTTCCACATATTAATGGGCTTCAGGACACAAAAAACGCTCCTTTCTTCGTCGATGAAAAGCAGTATTGGAATACAAAACATCCTTTTGAACAACAAATTTCACCAAGCGTACAATTACATTTTGACGGATCTAATCACTGGACTATGAGCTTTTCTACAACTAAAGAGGCAGATATTTATTATATAGATAGCTTAGGAGCAAATTTGAAGGATTTGAAAAACAACGTTAAGATTCAGATTTCTCAAATTTACAAAAATGCAGCCTCTAATAATGTTTTGCAAGTCAAAATTCCGCGCGTTCAACAACAGCCGAATTCTAATGATTGCGGGCTTTTTGCAATAGCGAACGTGGTAGAGTTTTGTTTTGCTCCGAATTCATTTAACACTAGAATAATATACGACGTGACAAAAATGAGACAGCATTTAGTTGAATGTTTGGAAAATGGAAAAATGTCAGCGTTTCCGAAAGAAAAAGATACAGGCAGGCGTAAACTTCATTCATTCACTTGTAAAATCGTAAAAATTCCAGTCTGGTGCTTCTGCAAAATGCCTGAGTGTATTGATAACATGATTTGCTGTGATAATCGTAAGTGCAAAATTTGGTTTCATAGAATATGTTTAGGTCTGAATTCATCATCAAATCAATGGCAGTGTCCGTCTTGTAAGCAGCAACATGTGTGACATCATAGAATGCTGTGTAATGAAAACCCATGTAAATCCAACTTTATAAAGAGAAAAGTAGGATTTACACGGAGTGTGCAGTCTTTCTTTCGTTTTCACATGTCGATATATTAAGGAAAAAGAACCAATACCCCCTATTCCCCCAACATCCTGGTCATAATCCGGGTTGTGGGTACTCATTAGAACTGCCTCATTGAGGCGTATGAAAAGATTTTTATATATATTATTTTATCATTGAACTTAAACTTTAAACATATATCAATTTTTATCCATAAGCGATCACCAGAAACCGAGATATTATGAAAATGCACAAATACCAATTGATCCAGGGCACAATCGGGAATTTCCCGGACAAATTACCTTAAAAAATGGACCCCTAAAATATTGAAAATGAAATTTTTTTTTTAATAGTCTTTTGGAACGGAGCAAAAATTTTTATTTCATACTAATTTTAATAATTTCTGACCACCCAAAGTCGAGATATTAGGATTAACGCACCACTACCCCCAAATCCGGGAAAAAATCCGAGAATTTCCCGGACAAATTAACTTGAAAAATGGACCCCTAAAACGTTAAAAAATCAAATTTTTTTTTTTTTATCTTTTAGAATGGAGCTAAAAATTTCATTTGATACTAATTTCATTAATTTCTGACCACCCAAAGTGGAAATATTAGGGATAACGCACCACTACCCCCAATTTCCCGGACATTTCCCGGCGAATTCCCGGACATTTCCCGGACAATTCCCGGACATTAGTGTCCACCTAGGAGAATGGTGTTCTCGATTGTACAACACAATGTAGAGAGATAAACCTTCGTGCAGTTATCAAATATGTTATTTATAATAATTTGATACCCAACTGACCTAGATATATATCTTAATTATTCACCATATTTGCATTATTTGCTGGCTCCCAGTTTGCACATTGTCAATATTGGAAAAGCAGGTAACCAGACCCCCCCTGACCTTTCAAGGTCAGGGGGTCTGGTTACCTGTTTTTCCAACACTGATAACCTTCAGACTAGGAACCAGCAGATAATACAAATAAGGTGAATAACAAGAGACAAAATATAAACTCTTCGGATCGGCATTTTTGGCTCGGCCTTGGCTTTTATACCCGACCATCTGACAGTTGTGATTCTAACCTGAAGCTCCGTCTCTGGGACTGCCTTCAAGATAGAAGGGATAGAAGATTTAACAGCGGATGGCTGCACAAAACCATGACCTGCCGACCTGACACTCTTTAGATTTAACAGTTCTGTTGTTGTTCCCTGGCAAAACCTTTTTTTTACCATCCGCTTTTTTATTTAGTATTTTTCTTTTCTCCATTTTATGGCCGCACTTGATTTACACAAGACGTTTCCCCGGCGAACACAAATGTCCGGTAATTGTCCGGAAAATATCCGGTAATTGTCCGGGAAATGGGGGGTAGTGGTGCGTTATCCCTAATAGAATAGAATAGAATAGAATAATTTTATTTCCAATCAAGGACCCTCTCGGGTATAATATGAAATAAAGGCACTGCCTTTTGAGCAAACAAACTCATTTACACCCCTATCTATCTATCTTCATGTATTGAGTTGGTGACTCAGTTAGTTTGCAGCGTGGACCCTTTACAATACCCTGAAACACTAGCGTTATACTATAGATTTGGGGCGTATCATCATTTTGTAAATCTTGGGAACGTAGAAATCCACAGGTAGCCAGATTGCTCATTGTGTCTCATACAATTTCCAGGGCTTTATTTTATACCCCTGAGTGATGGTTTGTGAAAAGTTTTGATTGCTTGGCCAGACGAGAAGCGCTTTCCACCCTACCGAGAAGTTCCGGTAAATGCTTCGGCAAATGCTCCGGTTACCCGTTGGTCCAATCGCGGTGCTGGTTTTACCGTCTAACCTTTGCGGCTCAGTGCGGTACGTTTCAGTTAATTTAAACTCGTGACGTAGTTTCGAAACTTTCCCGCGACCAAACTTCAGCGTTTGATGCGGTCTTCGAAAAGAGCCTTTTAAAATTATTTCGACGCATTTTGTGTTTCTGTTTTAATAGGTCTTAACTCCTTTTGGTTTTGAGAAGCAATTTTACGTACGAGACGCCAAGTTCTGCAACGGAAGATCAGGTGGTTTTTCTCCGGGCATTCCGGTTTCTGCCCACCTCTGATTAACGATCGACTCGATATGAGTGAAATAATCTTGAAAGGGCCGTAAAACACAAACCAAAGTACATGCCATTGACATCAGTTACATTTGCAACATTGTGTAAGAAATCAACTTACAACTGACCAGTACAACATCATAAATTATATTAAAGCCAGATTAATGGCCATTTCTCTCGAATGCCACTGATTTAGCAATTAGATAGCTAGGGTGGGTCTTGAAGAAAATAGGGGCTTAATTGCCCTTTGGGAGACATTTGGGAGACATTATCACTCCATTGGGCCATTGGCTAAGAATATCTCTGAGTAACAGAAGTAATTTTGTTTGATTTGAGGTTTAACGTCCCCTTCAACACTGTAAAGGTCATTTTGGAGACGTTGCTTCCAATTTTGTGGGACTTTTACCCGCCATTGAGATGAAATGACATCTCAAGCCCTGCCGCCCAACTATGAAACCAATAGGGTTTATAAGCATGGACTGGCCGACTCGCACCGCTTTGCCTGGGCAGGCTTAGATCCTATAAGCAGTTTACCAGTACTCGTGTGCGGGTCGGTTTCAGCTCTGCATGGAAACATCATCCAGCCAGCCCCGATGGGCGGGGCCGATAACAGAAGTAAAGTTTATTTATCTATTTATTTATTTTGAGTATACGTGCACACATCCTTTTCACCAGAAGCGCTTCTTGAATCAGAGGAAGGGAAAGAATGACCAGGAAAAGATTTCAAGATCAGTCTCAACGACGGAATTTATAGGTTCATTTTTTTCATTGACAGTTTATTTATTTATTTTATTATTATTATGCCCCTTCCCCTGAAAGGGGAGGAGACACATTGTTTTGCTACGGTTCTGTGCGTCTGTCTGTCCTTTGTTAGTCCTTATCCCGTTGACACATTGTTTTGCTACGGTTCTGTGCGTCTGTCTGTCCTTTGTTAGTCCTTATCCCGTTCAACACGAAAATGTCTACCTTTGCAAACAATGTAGGTCCAGATCAGATGGCTTCCACATCGTTGGCCATCTAGCGAAAACATTTTATCATCAGGAAAGCACGCCTATATAATCTTGACTCCACTTTTTGGACGGGGTTTTTCGAGGAAAAATTCCGTCCTTTAGAATAGCGATGTCCGTGCGGGCGGGCGTCCGGGCGGGCGGCCGGGCGTCCGCGTCCCGGTTTACCTTTTTCGGTAAACCTTTTTTAAAAAACCCGTCCATAATGCCATTTGGCGTTTTTCTTGTATACAGTAAAACTGGGGTTTACAGGGGTATACATTATTTTTCTTATTTCGGCAAAAAAGATGGATTGTGGGTACTGGTTTCAACCGCCTCGCAATGGGCCATTATACTTAAAATAAATAAGGCCCCCGCCCATCGGGGCTTAAAGAAATAGATGGGCTGCACGATGCTTCCACGCAGAGTTAAATACGACCCGCACACGAATACTGGAAAACCGCTTAGAGGATCTAAGCCTGCCCAGGAAAAGCGGTGCGAGTCGGAGCGACCATGCTTATAAACCATATTGGTTACATTCGGCAACAGGGCTTGAGATGTCATTTCATCTCAACGTCTGGTAAATTTCCACAAGATTGGAAGCAACGTCTCCAAAATGACATTTACAATGTAGACGGGGACGTTAAACCTCAAATCAAACAAAATTACTCAAATGAAACGAACAAACTCAAAATAAATAAACAGATAAATAAATTTTACTTCATTCTTAGCCAGTACAGTGATAATGTCTCATAAAGGGCAATTTAGCCCCTATTTTTATCTGGATTTCTCTCTCTCTCTCTCTCTCTCTCTCTCTCTCTCTCTCTTCTTCTGTAGGCAGATTCTTAGCTCATTTTGATGCATCATTAAATTCTAGTAAATTCTAGTGTCAGCTAGGCTTGAAGCAATTAAACAGTAGGGAATAACCTCTTGCCCTTCTTAATTGAAGTTCCCTGATATTAAGTCAGATAAACTCCAACACACTGCAACAGAATAAACAGAATAAAAGGTTTCTCTGATACAGTTTTTGTTTCAATACCCAGTCAACAGCTAAGGTCATGTTGGGCCAGTCAGTTCCCTTCACTGTTCCTAGACAGGATAAGTTACTAGCACATTGTGAGATCATGCTTTAGATATACAGGGTGGGGGATCACGTGGTTTTATACGTCATCAAATATGGCCGGCAAGGTCTAGAAACCTTTCACATCAGATATATTTTTTGTCGTTTATAAGTCCTTAGATGTAAATATTGGAATAATATACTGTGCAGAGTACAACAAAAAGTAATTAAGGCAAGACAGTGTACTTCAAAGTATCAAAAGATCTTTTTTGTTTGAGTTTAATCGTTTCCAAGTTGACAATGACTTATTATTACGGGGATTCCGTACACTGTTCTTGAACTTTCACGAATGGAACAGGAAATTTAGCCGTATTTACCAGAATAAAGCCTGGAATCACGCCTTCTGGCAACTCTTTTCATCAACAAAATTAGTGTATTTATAAAATTTGACCAGTCAAATCTGTATTCCCGCTGAAATTGAGCGTTTTTGTCCAGCTTGATCACGTACATCTGTTCAGTGTCAATGATCAAGTGCACTGATACTTTGAAGTTAATAAGCTCTCGTGCACTGCATTGTAGTTAAATATTCGGCTTTAGTTAGCTTCCTAAACTAGGGCCAGATCCCCTAAAGATGGGTTCGGTTGCGTTGGTTCTCTTTCAATGTTAGATAACCCGTCTAGAAAGTGATGTCTCAGTGATCTACTTTGTTATTCGTAGGTCACGCAATGATGAACTCATTATGAAAAAGGTTTAAGTTGATGATTTATTCTTTATCATCATTAAACAAAAGAAACCATTTTTAGCGAGAAAACAATAAAAAATTCAGTCAGTTTTACCTTTCAAATTCAGTTGATATATTCAGAAGTTGGGTTAGAAATTGGAGCGATCTCAGTCATATACCAAGGTTCAATATTGGTCTTAAATCTCTTCTGCAACAAGGTCTATCGGAGCCCGAATTTTATGGTGACTTAGTATATAAATTGAAAAAAATATATAACCGCAATGACTTCAGCGCCCAGTTTCGTAAAATCATTCTTCGATATAAAACGATTGGGTACAACATAAATGTTATACGACAGACTGCATGCATGGTAGTTAACCAATCACGGTTGATAACTTTGCTTCCCTCTTTAATTGCATGCCGGTGGGTCAGGCCTCAGATTCTATGACGGTTCCACCGTAAAGGCTTATTGAGAATTAGAGAGATTTAATTCAAGGTAATGTTGGTTGGTGCCTGATGCTCTGTCTCTGGTAGGGCCCATCGGAGTCCAACTATTGGTGTTCTTTTGCTCCAGCATTTCAATGGTTTCTTGCTGTCGAGTCCTCACCGTTGTGCCTTCATACGGACTGAACAAATTATTTGTCTAAATCGCGACGGAAGTAAGGGCAAGGATTGTGGCCACGTAAAATCGATTTAAGCCCCACAGTGGAATTCGTTTCTGCTGACCGTTCCAAGGCGGTTCTTCTGTCGCTGTATTTGTTATGGTTTGTCTTTGGGTGTTTGTGTCGCTTATATTATTTTATTTTGGCTAACCTATTGGCCATTTTGTGCGAAAGTAACTGTCCTTTTGGCTTTCCGCTAGATGTTTTGATTAGGTCTATTGTTTCATGTTTGTTTTTCTTTCCCCTTTGGTGTCTCTGATTGATGCTGTGGGTTAATTGTATCGATTCCTGATCATTGCCTCCACTTCTATTTCACAATAAGTAAATCACCATATTCGGACTCGGATGACCTAGTTATATGAAGAATATTAAATAATTCTATGCTTGCAAAATCGAGAATTATTCCATACAATTACAGCGATTTCTACTGCGGCGGAAGATGCGGATGGAGGTCGGGCCCCGTAAAACTGGTGTAAACCCGGCAGTAATTATAACTGGCCGCCAAAAGAATTTTTTACGTATTAATTCCAAATGTGCCATTATGACAAGCATTGTTGTTACTCCAAACATCGGTTGATGTCGGGGAATAGAATGACTGCCTGATGACGTAGGAAGTATAGTGATCTTTATCCTGGCTTTCCTACTAAGCGTCCGCAATGAGCATGGTTTCCAAAACGTATTTATGAGCCACTGCTCAAGATGGTATATATTATGTTTGAATAGAAGCTTAAAAATACAAGAGAAGGAGATTCTATTAACCGTAAGGCGATGGACTGCCAGCCTTCATGCGGACTGAACAAATAAATTGTCTCAACAGGGCGAAGATTGCGGCCACTTAAAATCGATTTAAGCCACCCCCCCCCCCCCCCTCCCTACCACTCAAGTGGAATTATTTTAACTGACCGTTCCATGGCTTTTTTATTCATGGCTTACTTTTTGTTATTGTTCATCGAATGTATGTATCGCTTTTATGTTTTATTTTGGATAGTCAATTGCGTTTTCTCTATTGTTGTTTCCATAAGAGTCTGAGTCTAGTTACTTCATGTTTGTGTTTCTTTCCCTTTTGATGTCTCTGATGGAAGCTGTAAGTTAATTGTGTAGATTCCGGATCGTTGCTTCAATTCTATTTTTTAATTCATCCAGTACAAATACCTTTAAAAGTCATATACGTATTTATTTATATTGTTGTTTGTTACTTGCTGTGTGTGTCGCTTGTGTCTTTCTGTTTTGGATGGCCGTGTGGCCGTTTTTCGGGAGGGTGGCTGTCCTTGTGGCCTTCCTTTGTTTAGGTTTCCATTATGGTTTGGTCGCTTCATGTTTGTGTTTCTTTCGCCTTGGTGTCTTTGATGGGTGGAGTAAGTTAATTGTATCGATTCCTGATCTTTTTCTTTTTTTTTTCTACTTTATCTTACAGTTTTAACTTGACAGGGTTTCGTTTTCGTCTGTTAGGCATACATAATTTTTGTTTTAACAGAACCTTTGTGTACCGCATCCTAAGAAAACCGGTTAACAAACTAGAAGAAAAGTGATATAAAGAGCAAAACGGTGAATATGTTGAGGAGGTACCTAAGATGGACTAAAATGGTGTAAAGAAACCAGACAGTTGTTTAAATATAAAGTTAGATATGCCAATTTATGTATGGATCTACTACGTACTTTCCCCTTTTCATAACATTCTACCCCCAATTTAAACCAACAGATAAATTGCTGAGCATTTTACTCCCTACTTTTGAACTAAAATAATCATTTACACAGCTATTGAGACTAATTACACAGTTTTACAGACATTTTGAGTTAAAAGAAATATCGCCATATCTTGATTGCATTTTAAAAGAATGATTTAAAAAAGAAATATTTCCAGTCATATGTTTTCGAATACATCTGGCTAGATTGGAGACGGACCTTCCATCTCTGGATTTGGAATAGGAGATACTTATTCGTTTTGGTAAGATGAAGAAATGATCGCGTGCACTGCGCTCAATGTAGTTTGATCTCGCACACTGCATTACCAAACTGAGTTCTTAGTACACTTGAATAATTCACACAGCATTACATTTCGCTATAGAACTTAAATGAATGGCGATTTACTAGTAATTTGCAATGTTTTAAATACCGGAGTGTTTCCAGCAGCAGACATCTAAGATTTTATAGCTGTATAACCTAAAATTCTACGAGTATCAAAGTTTTGTGAAATTGACTGTCTATTATCTGTACTCTCAACACTTAAAACCAAGAAAGGAAGGAATAAAATGAGTACTCCGTAAGAACAATAAATGTTTTCTAACAACCCAAAGCGGGTCAGACCATCACGAAAACACGCCTATATAATTTGGACACCTTCCAATCCCACATTTATATGGTTAAAGTGGGATTTAAGAGATGTACATTATGTTTCTTATTTCTGCTCAAAAACATAGAGTGTGGGTACTATGTTTTGAGCAGAAATAGAAAAAAATATCACAATTTTCATCTTAAAATTTCATTTTTTTTTTTTTTTTTTTTGCCACAAATTGGCATTGTATTTGTAAAGACATGTTTTCGTAATGCAGCCCAGTTTCGGATACTAAAGTATTATCAGTTACCCTGTTAAGATTGAAGACGCAAACCAATGACAAAGTGTGCTGAAATGTCCTTAAAAGTTTCAAAGGGACAGTTGTTTCATTAAAAGTTTCAAAGGGTCAGTTGTTCGAAAGACTGTGGTATAAACAAAAACGCCCCGAATAACAGTAGTTTAGTTACTTGAGTCTAAACCATTCGTAAGTTATCAGAATATGCATAAAGATCTCGAAGGACCAATAAGCTAAATATGGTGCAAAAATCTTGGTTTTCGGGCGAAGCAAAATTATATGAATGGGTCCCGACTTTTGCTGAGCGGGGTCAGATAAACATGTTGGTAAGAATTTCAGTTTTGAAATGAACACGTATAACAAACTTTTCGACCGCCCAAATAGGTTAAAGCGTGTTAGGCAGCGCTATGTTAAATAATATCGTGTACACACTAGAAAAGCTAATGCAAATTAACTTATTACATGAGTATTCTGCATTTACTTAATGCACATAGAAGTTTCTATAGTAGGGACTAAAATCGTACAGTAACTTATTTCACAGTCTGTCTTTGAGTACAATCTTAATAAGCATTGCGTACACTCGGTGGCATAACTTTAAGCGAAATTACTTATTACATATTAGTGCCTGACAGGTTGTTTGCCTCACTGGGCGGTATGACGTTGTTCCAGCTGACAAGGCATCTAACAATATTGTGTTTGTTTGCAAAGCACACTATATAAACTGCTTAAAAGAAGAGCTTGGTTTGAGCACTATGACAGGCAACCCAACATATAATCTTTCTTCCTTGTCCAAAGATGAAATTCTGCGAAACCACCAATCGGTGATGCTTTTGTTTGGAATTTCCCTCCCAGAGGAAGATATGGAACTTACAAAGTTGTACCGGATTCCTAAGCTTCACAAGAATCCATACAAGCAGATATATATCGCGGGTTCAGCTAAGTGCTCAACCAAGCCTCTTTCACAGATCCTACCACGAATCCTGATGCAGTTAAAGATGGCCTTCAGAAATATTGTGACACTGCATATGCAGGGAGTGGTGTGAATCGGATGTGGATCTTGAAAAACTGCAAAGAGCTTGTGGAACATCTTCTGGCACAGTCTTTTCTCTCAGTAAACAGCATAAAATCTTTCCATTTCTCAACACTCTACACAACTATTCCTCATGATAAATTGAAATCTAAACTCAAGGAAATCATAAATCAATGTTTTTACCACAAGAATGGTAACCGTCGCTACCAGTATGTTGTTCTTGGCTACAAAGACACATACTTCGTTCGAGATCACTCTGATGCACCACAAAAGCACACTGATGCAGATGTCATAAGGATGCTGGAATATCTAATTGACAATATTTTCGTGGAGTTCAGTGGCCTATTATTTCAGCAAACAATTGGCATACCAAAGGGTAGTAATTGTGCACCGTTGCTTGCCGACTTGTTCTTGTACTCGTATGAGGCGGAGTTTGTACAAGGTTTCCTCAAAGCAGGCAAGAAACGCCTTGCACAACAATTCAATTTCACCTAAAGATATATAGATGAAAAATGCTAAATTCGCAGAGTACTTGGAATTAATCTATCCACGTGAACTCGAAATTAAGGAAATAACAGAGACTGCAACCTCCTCCTCATACTTGATTGTTATCTCTATATTGAGAATGGGAAGCTTACTACTAGGCTGTACGATAAACGAGATGACTTCAATTTTCCCATTGTTAACTTTCCCTTCCTGAGCAGTAATATCCCGTCTGCACCAGCATATGGAGTTTACGTTTCACAGTTAATCCGTTATGCTAGAGCCTGTTCCAAGTATCAGGACTTTGTGGAACGTGGGAAGGTGCTCACTACCAAGTTGTTACGCCAGGGGTATCAAAAACAAACTGGTATCAACACTAAAGAAGTTCTATGGGAGGCACCATGATCTTGTTGATCCGTACAATGTGGCCATTTTCAGATTTTTTCTGATATATTTGCCAATGGAAAGCCATAGGAAGACTTCCAAAATCTCGGAAATACCATTCTCGTCATTCACACCTTTTCTTCGTTCGGGTCGATGGGCATGGTGGGCGAAGCTTGCTTACCAAGTAATGCTTACTATCCGCGGACGCCAGATTACACTCTTCTGGAATCCATGTCTGTTGATCTGAACATTGATATTTGCCATTTTGTCTGTGCACTAATGATTTTGGATTAATGCTTTGGTACTACGACCTAAACTACATTTACGTGATAACACTAATTCTGCAGGTGTAAAGATAAACTACCTTCCCGTTTTTGATCGGGAAGTATTATCATATTCTGGTGTTACGTTTCCACGCCTTTAACGGTGTGAGTAAATGTAATGTACATGACGTTGCGCACATGTAACAGTAAACTTCTGCACGACAATCATTAAATAGACAGAATGGAATATATGGCGACAAATAATATCATGGGGGTTGGAAATTGCCCTTTATACTTATCTTTACCGGAATGCAAGTCTAAGGTTTCGGGATGATAATGGAGCTTCGGTTTGATAACGCGGGTCATAACCAAAACTCCATGCTCCATGCGATAATCTTTAAGAACAATATAAGTACACGAGATCATCGATCTTGTTTGGCAGTGCACGGTATCATTTATGGGGTATGCAGTGTACGTGATCATTTATAAGTGGTTTTCAAATTTAATGGAGCTAGAATTTGTTTTCGAAATTTTTATGGTTGAAGAGGGGAAGACTTCACTCACCAAATTTGTTTTCCACTTTTAAGTAAGATCTTGTCACTTTTCAGGTGTCATCACTTCGACAATATGGAAAGGACCCGTGTTAAATGTAAAACAAATGTACCCTTTCCCCAACCCCTGTTTTAGCTCATCTGTCACAAAGTGACGAGATCACTTATCGTCAGTCGTGCGTATGTGCGTGGGTGCGTCCGTCCGTAAACAATTTCTTCAAACGACATCTAGTACACCTCTACCAAGATTTTCAAATTATCGCCATTGGGCCAAAAATGCAGCCGCCCGGAGCCCTTTGGTTTTACATAGTCTTACATAGGGAAAAGCTTTAAAAATCTTCGCGTCTGAAACCAGAAGGCTCAGGTGTTTGAGTTTTGGTATAAAGCTTCGCCTTGTGGACCTCTATCATGATTGTTCGAGTTATAGCCATTGGGCCAAAACTGCCCCCGCCCCAGGGCCCTTTAGATTAACATAGACTTATACGGTGAAACCTTAAAAAGTCTAATCTGAAACCAGAAGGGTCAGGTGTTTGATATATGGTATGAAGCTTCGTCTTGTGGACCTCTATCAAGATTGTTTAAATTATAGCCATGGGACCAAAATGCCCCCGCCTCGGGCCCCCTTTTGTTTTACATTGACTTACATAGGAAAAATCTTTAAAAAAAATCTTCTCCTCAGAAACCACAAGTCCCAGGACTTTGATATTTGATGTGTAGCTGCATCTAGTGGACGTCTATCAAACTATAGACCTGGGCCAAAAATGTCCTCGCTCTGGGGCCCTTTGGTTTTACATTGACTTATGCAGGAAAAATCTTTAAACTATTTTGTTTCTGAAACCGCAAGATGTTGGTGTGAAGCTTCATTTAGTGGACCTCTATCAAGATTGTTCAAATTATAGCCCTGGGACCATAAAAGTTCCTCACTCTGGGGCCCTTTGGGTTTTACTTTGACTTATGTAGGAAATATCTTTAAAAAATCTTCTTCTCTGAAACCGCAAGTGTGTGTGTGTGTGTGTGTGTGTGCGTGTGTGCGTACGTGCATGCGTGTGTGTGCGTGTATGAATTCGGGTTAAACGTCGCTTTCAACATTTTTTCGACGGTGTCTGGTTGCGACAGGGAGCTCAGTGCACTTTTATAGTGCTGCCTAACTGAAGTATCATGTCCCAGTCACATTACATGATACCACACCCAGTCACATTATCCTGACACTGGGTCGACCAGTCCTAGCTCTACCCCGTAAATCTGAGTGCCAAGTGAGGAGCAGCTAGTACCATTCTTAACAACTTTGGTATGTCGCGGCCCGGGATCGAACCCGTGACCTCCCGTTCCCCGGAGTGGACACTCTACCAACTGAGCTATCGGGGCCGGTCTGAAACCGCAAGGCCCAGGTCTTTAATATTTGGTGTAAGGCTTCATCCAGTGGACCTCTATCAAGATTGTTCAAATTATAGCCATGTGGCCACCCCTTCATCCCCGCCCTGGTGCCCTTTGGTTTTATATTGGCTTATATAAGAAAAATCTTAAAAATCGTCTCCTCTGAAACCACAATGCCCAGGTCATTGATATTTGATGTGTAGCTTCATCTAGCGGACATCTACCAAGATCGTTTAAATCATAGCCCTGTGGTCAAAAATGGCCCCGCCCGGTTTTACATAGACTTACACAGGGAAAACATTTAAAAATCTTTTCGTCTGAGACCAGACGACGCAGGTGTTTGATATGTGGTATGAAACTTCTTCTTGTGGACCTCTATCAAGTGTCCAAATTATAGCCCCGCGGCCGAAAAATGCCCCGACCCAGGGCCCTTTGGTATTACATTGAATTATATAGGCAAAATCTTTAAAATCTTCTTGTCTGAAACCAGAATGCTCAGTTCCTTGATATTTGGTATGAAGCTTTGTGTAGTTGACCTCGACCAAGATTGTTCAAATTATAACCCTGGGGCCAAAAATGGCCCACCCCGGCGCCCACTTGTTTTTCATAGACTTATATAGGGAACACCATTGAAAATGTTCTTGTCTGAAATTAGAAGACCAGGGTCTTTGATATTTGGTATGAAGCTTCATCTAGTGTTCCTCTACCAAAAGTGTTCAAATTATAGCCCTTGGGCCAAAAAAATGAGGTCACCCCGGGGCAAACTTGTTTTACATAGACATATATTGGGAAAACGTTTGAAAAGCTTCTGGTCTGAAACCAGAAGGTCAAGGTCTTTGATATTTGGTATGAAGCTTGGTCTTGTGGATTTCTTCAAAGTTTGCTCAAATTAAATCCCTGGGGCCAAATCTGGCCCGGCCCAGGGGCCCATAGGTTTTATTTAGACGTATATAAGAAAACCCTTTAAAAATCGTCTTGTTTGAAACCAGAAGGCTCCGATCTTTGATATTTGGTATTAAGCTTCACCTGTTAGACCTTCCTCAAGATTATGCAAATTATAGCCCTGGGGCCATTAATGGCCCTCCCCGGGGCCCACTTGTTACATTATAGATCAGGTGGGCGATCCAATGCCATCATGGCCCTCTTGTTTAGAGAGGGACTTTTACCCGGCATTAAGATGACATGACATCTCAATCCCTGCCGCCCAGTTAAATCAATAGGGTTTATATGCATAAATGGTCCAACTTGCAACACTTTTTCTGGCAATGTTTGAACCTCTTACCGGTTAACCAGAACTCATGTGCGGTTGGTTTCAGCTCTGCGTGGACCCATCATGCAGCCAATCTATTTCTTCTATCTATCTACCTATCTTCTTATACTGAGTCGGTAATATCTGGCCATTACCTGAGTTAGGTGGGTGGCTAAATTTAGAATTTAGCATAAAAATCATCACTGGATGAGCCCTTAAAACTATTTGCAATTCAAACACAGAGGTATCCTAAAACGCATACCTCTGAGTCCCAGTCTTATACTGTGCGGGCTTTGAACTCCTCTGCGGTCTTGGCATTCACCACAGAAGATGGAACTCTGTTCCACTGAGGAATAGTTCGAGGGAAGAAAGAGTTTTTCAGGGCACTCTTAAAGGACTGGTACCTACGATACTATGAGTTATTCGCTCTTAATGCCCTTGTCCTGGTTGACACTGTTGCACGGGTCAAGTACCTATCTTTGTTAACTGATACTGTGCCAGAATGTATCTTGTAGAAGATTAAGGAGGACTGCTCACGACGGGTCTCCAGGGATGGCCACTGTAGCTCATCAAGCATGTCACCGACGCTACTTCTATTTCGCATTCGTCCGCAGGTCCATCGAGCAGCAGTCCTCTGCACCATCTCCACCTGCTGAATCTGAGTTTTAACATAGGGATGCTAAATGGGTGATGCCTATTCAAGTTGAGGGCGAACCAATGTTTTATATGCAACACCCTTGTCTGCCGAGGTGCAAAAGCCAAATTACGTCTAAGGAACCGTAAGGTCCTAGTTGCTTTATATGCTATTTCCGAGATATGTTGACCCCAATCGAGATCGTCAGTGATGGTGATACCAAGATATTTGGCGGAATGAACCTGCTCCAAAGTTTGCTGGTGAAGTGTATAATCATACTTAATTTGCTTGTCCGGAAGGTGTAGTGAAACCCTCATTGAATGGCATTTGGCCACATTGAATTTCATCCGCCAATCTGCTTCCCATTTTGCAAGTCGATCAAGGTCAGCTTGTAAAATGCGACAGTCAGAAGAAGAATATATGTCCCTATACAGGACACAGTCATCAGCAAACAAACATATTATCAGGGAGATCATTGATGAAAAACAAAAAGAAGACCGGTCCAAGGACCGAACCTTGTGGGACACCGGATAAACAGGGACTGGATACGACGCTTGGCCATCAAGTACAACTTATTGAGAGCACCCAGAGAGCCACCAGCTAATACAACTATGTGTGGATCCTCTTATCCCATAGTAGTCCAATTTGTACAATAGCCTTCTGTGGGGTACCTTGTCAAAGGCCTTGGCGAAATCCATGATGATCAAGTCCGTCTGTTTGTGGCCAAGTTTATGGCCCCAACCAGATTGCTCACAGCGTCATAAAAGATTTGAACTAGAGTTTCGAAAGACCTTTGACTTCGGAAACCATGTTGACAGTCAGCAAGAAAGCTTTCAAAGGCATAGTGCTTGTTAATGTTGCTAACTAATAAATGCTCCAGGGCTTTGCAACAGATGCATGTTAGCGACACTTGTCTATAATTTGCTGCATCATACCCCCCCCCCCCCTCCACCCCCCCCCCCCCCCCACACACACACACACATGGGCCAAGGCGGAAAATCCTTCAAATAATCTCTGACAGACAATTTGAAAAATGAACCATAAAGCCACCTCTCATACTGTTGAAAATTGCAGTGCACCTGATCATCGTGCTGCGAAGTAGTGTACTTGATCTACTTCTAAAAACTTCTCCTTAATCGTAAGCATGAAATGTTAATTTTAAAGTTTTAGTCTTGCAATAACCATCTCTGTACGACTGCTCATTTTCAAACAGAAATAATATTAGTATGTTAGTAGCACATGATAAAATTCCAATTTTGTTGTCTAAAATTCAAGAACAGTGCACTAGATCCCCGCATTTATTAGTGTTTTTCCAACTTAGAAGTGATTAAACTGGAACAATGAGAATCTGTCTCGAGAAATTTTGACCTAAGCATGAAGTGATCCTTATTTGTTGTACTCTGCGTCATATTCCAAAACATTAAAAATTGAAATACAGGACTACAAGTGGAAAATCTTATTTGAATCGACACGTTTTCAGTACTGGAAGCCATTTTGTATGACGTTTTAAACCACGTGATCCCCCACCTTGGATATAATAGTCACGAAATGAAAGTACATGTACATGATTCAGAAACGGGCCTCCGTGGCCTAGTGGTTAAAAGCGCCGACTCTTGATCATTAGGTCTCTCACCGCTGTGGTTCGAGCCTCGCTCGGGTCACATGTGAGACGCCAAGTTCTGCAACGGAAGGTCAGGTGGTTTTTCTCCGGGTACTCCGGTTTTCGCCCACCTCTGATTAAAGATCGGCTCGATTTGAGTGAAACAATCTTGAAAGGGCCGTAAAACCAAAATAAAATAAAATGATTCAGAGCAGAAGACCAAGCTGACTTTTTTCAACTGTTATTGCATTATTTACTATATATTCACACACTTCTGCCAAATGAATTCTTCCTGAGTGGGCAGAGCCATTTCCAGTTTAAGGATAATCTGACAGTAATAATAATTTCAATCTTTTGCATTCATACATTGTAGACTCTCTCAAATACTGCATTTAGCAACTATCGACCTAGGTAAGGAAACGTAAAAAAAATTAGAAGCAAAATATGCTAGGAGAAGTCTGATCAATCTCCACGCTGTTAGAGGTACAGTCTGATCAGGGTCCACACAGTTTGCAAGGATGCAAAACCTGCAAGAAGATGCAACAGACAACATTTTCCGATATATATTTTTTTCATGGCATCTAGGGGTTCATCTCTAAACCCTCTTCGTAAATAGCTACCTGTCACGTAGTGACGACGTGAGCTTTTAGGATCACTTTTTGTCCGTCGTCCGTCGTGCGTCCGGGCGTGCGAAAACAATTTCTTTAAACCACTGATTGGATTTTGACCAAACTTCACAGGAATTATCCTTAGGTGGTCTCCTTTCAAAGTTGTTCAAACGGTTCTGGTCCGTTGGACATCTAGGTCACAGGCGCAAATAATTGATTTTTTTACTGAAATCTTCTTCTCTGAAACCGTATGGCCCAGGACTTTGTTTTTTGGTATGAAGATTCAGCTATGGGACCTCTACCAAGCATGTTCAAATTATAGCCCTTGGGCCAAAAATGCCCCCGGTCCGGGTCCCATCAGTTTTACATAGGCTTATATAGGGAAAAATCTTTAAAAATCTTCTTTGAAACCAGAAGGCCTAGGTGTTTGATATTTGGTATGAAGTTGTATCTGGTGGACCTCTGCCAAGATTGTTCAAATGAAATCACTTGGGCCAAAAATGCCCCCGCACTGGGGCCCACCAATAGACCCACCCACATAGACTTATATAGGGAAAAACCTTTAAAAATCTTCTTTTCTGAAACCAGAAGGCCCAGGTGTTTGATAATTGGTATGAAGTTGTATCTAGTTGTCCTCTGCCAAGATTGTTCACTTTTCAGCCCTGGGGCAAAAAAATGCCCCGGCGCCAGGGCCTACCGGTTTTACATAGACTTAAATGGGGGAAAACCTTTAAAAGTCTTCTTGTCTGAAACCAGAAGGCCCAGGTGTTTGATATTTGGTATGAAGTTGTGTCTAATTGACCTGTATCAAGATTTTCAAATTATGTCCCTAGGGCCAAAACTGCCACCGTCCCGGGGTACACCGGTTTTACATAGACTTTTATAGGGAAACCTTTTTAAAACACTTCTCGTCTGAAAACAGAATGACCAGGTGTTTGATATTTGGTGTGAAGCTTCATTTACATGTAGTTGACCTCTATCAAGATTGTTCAAATTATAGCCCTGAGGTTAAAAAAATGCTCCCCCCCCCCCGCCCCGGGCCCCTTGGTTAAACATAGACTTAGATAGGAAATGTCTTTAAAAGCCTTCTTCTCTAAAACAGCAGTAGCAGGTATTTGATATTTGATATGAAGCTTCGTCTAATGGACCTCTATCAAGATTGTCAAATTACAGACCTGGGGCCAAAAATGCCCAATCCCCTGGGCCCGCTGGTTTTACATATACTTATATTGGGAAAATCTTAATAAATCTTCTTGTCTGAAACCAGAAAGCTCAGTTCTTTGATATTTAATATGAAGCTTTGTTAGTGGACCTCAACCATGATCGTTCAAATTATAGCCCTGGGGGCAAAAATGGCTCTGGCCCGGGCCCACTCTTGTCTGAAATCACAAAGCCTAGGTCAAATTGTTCAAATTATAGCCCTGGGTCCAAAGATGGATCCATGCCGGTGCACACTTGTTTTACATAGACTTATACAGGGAAAACCTTTGAAAATGTCCTTGTTTGAAACCAGAAGGCCAAGGTCTTTGATATTTGGTATGAATGTTCATCTAGTGGACCTCAACCAACCTTTTTTCAAATTGTAGCCCTGGGGCTAAAATGGGCCCACCCCACGGCCCACTTGATTACATAGACTTATATTGGGAAAACTTTTGAAAATATTATCTGAAACCAGAAGGCAAAGGTCTTTGATATTTGGTATGAAGCTTCGTCTTTTGTAATTCTACCAAGATTGTTCAAATTTTAGCCCTTGGGCCAAAATGGCGCAGTCCCGGGGACCACAGGTTTTATATAGACTCATATATGGAAAACCTTTAAAAATCTGTATGTCTCAAACCAGAAGGCTCCGGTCTTCGGTATTTAGTATGAAAGCATCTCCGTTTAGACCTCTACCAAGATTATGCAAATTATAGCCGCGGTCCACTTGTTACACTATGAATCAGGTGAGCGACCCAGGGCCATCATTGTCCCCTTGTTGGGACTTTGAATTGACATCCCAAGACCAATGAAACCAATAGGGTTTATATACATTGACGGTCAGAATTGCACCGCTTTGTCTGGACAGGCTTCCATCTTCTAAGCGGTTTACCAGTACTCAGGTGCGGTTGGGTTCAGCTCTGCTTGGGCGCACCATGCAGCCTCATCTATTTCTCCAAGCCCCGATGGGCGGGGGTGCAGCAAAATGTATATATACAATATTGAAGTTTTTTCTGTAAACACACATCAGCTTGCACATGGGCACAGTCCGGTCAGGGAATTCATTGTCAGCATGAAGAAGACTTTGATCAAAACGTGAACGTGTGCAGGCTATTTTCAATATTCACTGTGCACACAGTCATGTAGAGTTTGCTGTCTTGGCTCATTGTGCTCCCTGCAGGAGCTGCCGTGGTGGTGGGGTGGGGTAATTTCTGGCCTTGACGGCATCTGTCATCTGCATCCGCATGAAGCTTTTAGCTCACCTGAGTCGACGGCTCTGGGTGTGTGTGTGTGGGGGGGGGGGGGGGGGGGCTTATAGTATGGCAGCCTCCGTCATTGGACTTTGGCATTTTAACACAGGGAAAGCTTGTGAGCAAAATATCCCGAAACTGCTCAGGTAAGGCTCTTAAGGTTTGGTGTAATTATGAAAAAAATTCTGCTAAAAATTGATTGTTGGTACTTTTTATAACCGCCTCAATATGTGTGTTGTGGTTTTACCACCCAGTCAACAGTTGTAGGTCTAATGAACAAGAGAGCCCAGAGGGCCCTGATTCGCTCACCTTAGTATCACTGTCTCTAGTACATTCTATTTTTGGCTCGAGTGACCATCTTTTTCCTTAGAGCGGAATGATTTTAGCAATTTTGAAAGGGAGTCACCTGGGTAACATTCCTGCAAAGTTTGAATCAAATTGGCCGAAAAGTTTAGGAGGAGTTCTGGCTTGAATCAAATTTACAATGTTTTCTATTTTTAGCTTTGGTGGCCATTTTGTTCACCGGAGCAGGATCATTTAAGCTTTTTTTGGTAGAAGGTCATTTATATTCCTACGAAGTTTGTATGAATGGCTCAAGGGTAGTGGAGGAGTTGTCGTTTGAAGATTTTTTTCTATTTTTAGCTCTAGCGGCCATCTTGTTTGTCACAGCATAACGATTTTGGCTATTTTGGTTGTGAGTCATCAAGGCAACAATCAAAGTTTGAATCTAATTAGCCCAAGGGATTAGGAGGAGTTCGCGTTTGAAGCAAATTTACGATGCTTTTCTATTTTTAGCTCTTGCAGTCATTTTGTTCATCCGAGCAAAATCGTTTTAGCTATTTCGGTAGATGGTCATCTAAGCATTAGTTTAAATGAAATCGGCCCAAGGGTAAAGGAAGAGTTGTCGTTTCAATATTTTTCTATTTTTAGTTCTGGTGGTCATCTTGTTTGTCAGAGCGGAACGAGTTTAGCTATTTTGATAGAAAGTCACCTAGGCAACGTTCCTATGTAGTTTGAATCACATTGGCCTAAGGCTTTAGGAGGAGATGGCGTTTGAAGCAAAAATACGATGATTTTCTTTTTAACCCCCGTAAACGAAGTGTGAAGGGGGTATACTGGAATCAGCCTGTCGGTTGATTTGTCGGGCGGTCGGGTGGTCTGTCTGCAAAATTTTGTCCGCTCAACTCCTCCTTCACTATCAGTTGGATTCAATCGATACTTACCATAATTATTCACCAGGAGGGGTAGATGTGCAAGACACAAATTTCACTAAAGTTTGTCCCATAATTAAGGAGTTATGGCCCTTGATTTGCTAAAAAATGTGCTAAAACATTGTCCGCTCAACTCCTCCTTCACTATCAGTCGGATTCAATTGAAACTTGCCATAATTGTTCATCAGGAGGGGTAGATGTGCAAGACGCAAATTTCACTAAAGTTTGTTCCATAATTACGGAGTTATGGCCCTTGATTTGCTAAAAAATGTGCTAAAAAACCTTGTCCGCTCAACGCCTCCTTCACTATCAGTCGGATTCAATTTATACTTGCCATAATTGTTCACAAGGAGGGGTATATTTGTAAGACGCAAATTTTATATTTACAGAGTTATGACCTCTGAATCAATTTGAAACATACTTTCTTGACCCTGATTTGCTTGTAAACATCTTGTCCACTGAACTCCTCCTTCACTATCAGTCGGATTCAATGGATACTTGGCATACTTATTCACTAGGATAAGTAGATGTGCAAGATGCAAATTTCAGGAGAATCTGTCCAACAATTATGGAGTTATTGCCCCTGAATCACTGAAAAGTGGTTGCTGCAAAAATTTGTCCGCTGAACTCCACCTTCACTATCAGTCGGATTCAATGGATACTTGACGTACTTATTCACTAGGATAAGTAGATGTGCAAGACGCAAATTTCAGGAGAATCTGTCCAACAATTATGGAGTTATTGCCCCTGAATGGACTCAGTGGACACTGTTTATGTTTGCTTTCTGTGTCAAGTATTGAGGCGGGGGTATTAATCATCACCTTTATTGATAGTTTCTCTAGTTTTTAGCTCTGGTGGTCATCTTGTTCATTGAAGCGGGATCGTTTAAGCTATTTTGGTAGACGTTTACCATAGCAACATTCCTATGAAGTTAGAATGAAATTGGAATAGGGTACAGGAGGAGTTGTCGTTTGATTTTTTTTTTCTATTTTAGCTCTGGGGACCATCTGGACAATTTTAGCTATTGTGGTAGGGAGTCACCTAGCCAACATTCCTGTGAAGTTTGAATGAAATTGGGCAAAGGGTACAGGAGGAGTTGTCATTTGAAGATGTCGTTTGAAAGTGTTGACGTCAGAAGACATACGACGTCAGACGACGACGACGACCGACAACATCCAACCAAAAGATAAAAGTATTATTGGTCATATAGATCTTTTGATCCTGTTGCGTTCGAAACTTTATATTGAGCATGTAGGCTCCTTGTGACAATGTCTTCCTACTCAAACAAAAAATCTTGACCTGTGACCTTGATCTTGACCTGTGACCTTGATCTTGACCTGTGACCTTGATCTTGACCCGTGATCAGCTTCGAAGAAAAAAATGACCATGCCCTGGGACATATTCGTGTTTCACAAACACATTTTTATAGGCGTGTTTTCGTAATACGGATGAGTCTTTAAAACCGAGGTCCCGTCGCCGTATGACTTAGCTGTTGGTGGACGTAAAACTACATGAGGAATACAACAATAAAAATTACTTCCGGTTCCTATTTTGTGTTTTAATGCTCATAAATTCTTTATTTCAATCTTGTTCCTAGTGGAACCTACCACCCATCGGCTCGCTAACATTATTTTCGACTTGTTTACACTGTTGGGGGTTCTATGATGTAACCGGCCCTGGCCCATCTGGGCTTGAAGAAATGGATGGCTGCATAATGCTTCCATGCTGTGCTGAAATCGACCGCACACGAGTACTAGTAAACTACTTAGAAGATCTAAGCCTGCCCAGGCAAAGCGGTGCGGGTCTGACTGTCCATGCTTGTAAACCCTATTGGTTTCTTTGAGCGACAGGCTTGAGATGTCATTTTATTTCAGTGTCTGGTAAATGTCCCACAAAATTAGAAGCAACGTCTCCAAAATGACCTATACAGTGTTGACGGGGATGTTAAACCTCAAGTCAGTGAGTGAGTGTTTGAGTCTTACGTCCACCATCAGCTTAGGTCATAGGAGACGGGACCTCGGTTTAAGGGACTCATCCGTAAGTCTGGAGAGAGAGAGTCTCGAGAGAGAGAGAGCTAACAGAGAGAGAGAGAGAGAGAGAGAGAGAGAGAGAGAGAGAGAGAGAGAGAGAGAGAGAGAGAGAACGTTAACAGGTTGCGTATAAATGACATTTTACTGAGTGAGTGCATTTCTTTTTCTATCAACCGTATCACAATGATGAGCACTCAATGAGGCGGTTCGTACGAGAACCCAAAGAACCCAAAACATTTGTACGAGTAAAAGAACGTGCCTCAATATTTAATCAGTAAAGAAACCGTTTTGGAAATATGAAAGAATGCATATTGTCGCCAGGATTTGTCATCCTATTGTCACAAGAGAGAGAGAGAGAGAGAGAGAGAGAGAGAGAGAGAGAGAGAGAGAGAGAGAGAGAGAGAGAGAGAGATCACCAAAGAGATGATCAGAATGTGCTTGCTTAGGACAGGTGCTTGCTTAATACAGGTGAATTTTAATGCATTTTCCTATTTTGGGAACCGAGTGTATGCTTGCTTAAGACAGGTTTGCTTGTTAAATAGAGGTGGCCACTATTCCAGGTTTTACAGTAGCCGCCTTGAGGTCAGAGGGTTGCGAAAGTGGGTTATCTAAGAATCATAGGTTTGACTTGGCAAACATTGACCCAGATCAGACGCAACAGAAAGCGGTATCTGATCAAGATCGACACTAATTGCTTAAAATCGAGAATTTCAGGGTTAAATGAAACAATTTAAATCACATTCCAGGACTATCTCTCCAACCTACACTCAGGGACAATCGACCAACCAGATTTCTCAGTGCTTTGATTTTTATACGCCAGTTTTGAAAAAAAAAAAAAAAAAAACCCCGGCCTCGGTAGCTCAGTCGGATGCGCGCCTGACTGGTGATCAGGAGGACGCGGGTTTGATACCTGCCACGGTTGGCAACATTCTTTCGAGGGACTGATCATGGAATCTTTTCTGCGGCCATTCTCTCCTTTCCGCTGATTCAAGAAGGGCAGTTGTCAGTTTCTTGCGAAAGAATATGCACCGTACTGGTTAACCACTTTCGTTTAAGCCTGTCCAGGAAAAAGGTGAATAGGTAAACGGACCGGCTCCGAAATTACCTAAAACAGTGTTGATTGGGCGTTAAACTCCAATACAATCGACAATATGGCCCCCGCCCATCGGGGCTTGAAGAAATAGATGGACTGCATGATGCTTCCACGCAGAGCTGAATCCGACCCGCACACGAATACTGGTAAACCGCTAAGCCTGCCCAGGCAAAGCGGTGCGATTCGGTCCGTCCATGCTTAAAAACCCTATTGGTTTCATTGGGCGACAGGGCTTGAGATGTCATTTCATCTCAAGGACGGGTAAAAGTCCCACAAAATTGGAAGCAACGTCTCCAAAATGACATTTACAATGTCGACGAGGACGTTATACCGCGAATCAATCAATCAAATCAATCGACAAATGGAAAAAAGGGAGTACATGTATCATGACATTGCGCTGTCCGTCCGACTGCCCGTCCGTCAATATCTTTGTTATTCTTGATGGATTTGGAAATTCCTTGGCTTAAATGTTAACCATCATGAGAGAATGTGTCGTATGCAAGACCCAGGTCGGTACCCCTCCGAGGTCAAGGTCATAGAGGTGAAAGGTAAAGAAAAGTGTATTTTCTTGTGTCCTGTCAATACCTTTGTTATTCCTGGATGGATTTGAAAATAGCTTGGCAGCAATATTGACCATCATGAGACAATTTGTCGCACGCAAGACCCAGGTCGGCATCTCCATGGTCAAGGTCACAGTGGTCAAATGTCAAAAAAGGTCATTTTTCGTGTTCAGTCAATAGCTTTTTTGATCGATCGGTGTGCGATCGGCCCAAATTTACTAAATGGCAAACGGTATTCATGCAGTTGTCCACGTGACCATCACTGATTTGGGAAAACCAATATTATGTTTTATTAATAGAACTTTAAACGTTGCGCTACTTTTATCGATGTGACAAGAGTAGACTAGCTACTAGTTTGATAATAAAAGTCTGATCATTTTTTGTTGGTATTTTTTTTATTGGTTTAAAAATTTATCACCGTCTTAGTAATGGCAAGTCTATTTGATAGAGTCTCAAATCTTAGGCTAAAATTGAGCCAGAGAGACTAGACTAGCTACACTTTCATACACTGTTCATTTTAATGCAAAAGATGATTTTAATTCCATATTATTCATGTAACACCTAGTGGCTAGGCTATAACAAGAGCTATCTATAGTCTTGACAGGAATCGTGTGCTGGATAATACTCAGATCAGACGCCGCGGAATGTGGCGTCTGCTCAGCCGGTTGCACAGGGACTACACTGTTTGCTTAAATAGTGGCATTTGAGGGTTAAACGAAATAGTATAAATTGCCAGGTTGCTCTCGTAATGAGAGAAAAACAATAACTTAATCCAGGCCACACTGTCACGTGACGTCTATCGGAAACTCCATTTTTAAACTGTTACACAAATGTATGCCAAGTCGAGTAAAAATAAACTTTTCGCACTTCTGCTAAGAACTTAATTTTAGAGCCCTGAAATGTGTTTTTTTTTTTTTTTTTTTTGGTTTTGGTTTTACGGCCCTTTCAAGATTATTTCACTCATATCGAGCCAATCGTTAATCAGAGGTGGGCGAAAACCGGAGTACCCGGAGAAGAGGGTTTCTTTTTGTCGAGTATCAAGTATCGAGTTGTAAAAGTCGAGTATCGAGTCAAAATTGTCGAGTATCGAGTTGAAAAAGTCGAGTATCGAGTTGAAATTGTCGAGTATCGAGTCAAAAAAGTCGAGTATCGAGTCAAAATTGTCGAGTATCGAGTTAAAAAAGTCGAGTATCGAGTTAAAAATGTCGAGTATCGAGTTAAAATTGTCGAGTATCGAGTTAACATTAACATAATTCTGCAGCATGACTTTGCAGGTATGTGAGTCGTCTTAATTGAACAAGCAATAACTAAAAAATAATGACTTGTGTTTGTTTGTTTTATCCTAAAATATGTCATCATTTTAACAAGTTAATTTTGCTGATCTAGGGCAACAGTGGTCCTAAAGTGGTCTAATATACCAAATATTTATAAATTTAGTATGCAACACATCTACATTGACATTTTTATTTTTCCTCTTTTTTATTATTCATTTTAACCTATTTGTACAGGAAACACCAAAACAGTAATTAGTAAGCAAACAGTGCAGGCCCAGATCAGAAGACGCAGAACGACCTTCACTCATCACGAAAACACACCTATATAAATTTGACCCCCTTAAACCCCAGTTTTATATAGTAAAACTGGGGTTTGCAGGGGTATAAATTATTTTTTTCTTATTTCTGCTCAAAAACATAGATTGTGGGTACTCGTTAGAACCGCCTCGTCCGGGCGGTTCTAACGAGTATCCCCAATATATGTTTTGAGCAGAAATAAGAAAAATATCGAAATTTTTCATCTGAAAATTATCATTTTTTGGTGGTAAGAATTATAATGTATTTGTATAGGCGTGTTTTCGTAATGATTTGCAAAATTTTCAGCAAATTTTCAAGTAGTTTTTGCAGAAAACACAACATGACACCCCTAAATTTTGAAATGGACTTATTCTGTATATGGTGGAAGATTCCTTTTGGTACAAAATGTGCAAAGCAACAATTTTCCCCTTACAGATAAACAATTTTTGAGTGTCTTGAAACATTAAATCTTGTAATTCCCAACTGATGTGCCCCTTGATATATATAGATAGTGGGGGTACGGCGACATATTCGTTGTCCGTTGCACGGACAATGAATATATCACCAATTTGAGCATAAAAAAATTAAATTATCGCCCTCTCAATAACACCTGAATCATCCTCAACACTCTATCATACTCAATCTTGCAATTTCCTGCTTAAAAGGTTTTATAGAGTTAAAATATCTCTGTTTTTCTCTAAAATTCTTTCCACCACACTTATCACAGATTTGATATTTTGCTGTAGTACCTTTACCACATTGCAAACATTTCACTACTTTACTTTTCTTATGTTTTATAATAAAATTATGAGCCTTGCAGTATATAGAATGCTTTACTGATTTGTTTTTACATGGTTTATTTGAACCTAACGGCAACATAGCACATATATTTTGCATCTTTGCTTTTTCTATATCCATTTTTATTATTATATTTAAAAATTTTTTTTATAGTTTAAAAGAAAACAAAAAAAATGAGTTCTGTAGAGAGACTGATACAATTGCATAGTGAAGGAAGAATTAGTGATGAGGCTTTAGACAAGGGTCTTAAATCCTTAGATATTGAGAAACAGAAGAGTGACGCACCACAACAAACTTCTGCATTAGATAATATGCGTAAAAGACGTAGAAATAAAAAGATAAGAAAACGACAGCAACAAAATGCTGTTAAAACAAGTGAAAAAATTAATGATGAAGATACTAAAGAAGAGAAAAATGCTCTGAAACTGGTTGATAAACCATTATGCAATTACTTCAAAGCGTATGAAATAGATGTTCATAAATATAAAGACCCAAATATTTTGTTTAATGATAAAAAATCTGTCATTATAGATAAAATTAATGAAAACATTAAAGAATACAATGGTATTAAATTTTCAATTGGGTTATCTATAAAGTTTTTTAAAGATGAACTTAATGGTGAAAGAAAAGAAGTTAAAGCCTCATCACACGGAAAACAATGTGCAGCTCTTAATGAAAATAATTTAGATGAATTTTATGATAAACAAACGTCTTATTTACAAAGATGGATTGAAGAATTCACAAATACCGCAACAGGTTTAGAAATTGACCATTGTATCAGACTCTATCTCAACATAGCAAAATATGAACCACTCAAAGGTGATTCATATATTCCTCTTCCAAAAGTAATAGCAAACAAACAAGCAATAATTAATATGAAAAACAATGATAATAGATGTTTAGAATGGGCATTAAAATCTGCTCTATATCCAGCAAAAAACCACTTGAATAATGTATATAGTTATAAAAAATGTCCTAATCTGAATATGGAAGGAATTGACTTCCCCACACCAATCTCACAAATACCAAAAGTTGAGAAACAAAACAATATAGCAATCAATGTTTATGGATATACAATCACAAAAAGACAGAGAAACTTACTGTATTTCCATATCATATTTCAAATCAATCAAATGATAAAGAAAGAATTAACCTGCTTTTGATAACAGAAGTTGAAGAGGAAATTGATGATAATGAAGAAGGAGAAATAGATGAAAAACCACAAAAGGAAACAAAATATCACTACTGTTTTATTAAAAACCTTAATAGATTACTTTACAATCAGAACAATAAACACAAAGATAAAACACATTTCTGTGATAGATGTCTTCACGGTTTTACAAGAGAAGACCTACTAATCAAACACAAAGAAGACTGTGAAGGCATCAACAAATCTCCAATGCGAATAGAAATGCCCTCAAACGGTACTATCAAGTTTAAAAATCATCAAAATCAAATGCCTGTTCCATTTGTTATCTATGCCGACTTTGAAAGCATAATCAAACCTAAAACAGAACAAAAAGGAGATAAATCAGAAATAACAAGCGAACACGAAGCTTGCGGATTTGGTTATCAAGTTGTCAGATATGATGGTGAAGCTGAAGAACCTGTTATCTACAGAGGTAAAGATGTTGTTGAAGTATTTTTGAATCACTTAAAATGTGAGGTTAGCAATATCAATAACATCTTTGCTCACCCCGAACCATTAACAGAGCAAAACACTGAAGACTATGAAAATGCCACCAAATGTTGGATATGCGAACAAGAAATAGGAAATAACAAAAACAACCCAAAAGTAAGAGACCACTGTCATTTCACAGGAGAATATAGAGGACCAGCACACAAATCTTGTAATCTCAAACTTGCAATCAAACCAAATAAAACCAAAATTCCAGTTATCTTCCACAACTTAAAAGGTTATGATAGTCATCTAATAATGCAGAAAATACACAAAGCAAGTGGAAACATTACTTGTATTGCAAATAATGCAGAGAAATTCATCTCATTCAGCATTGGACAACTGAAATTCTTAGACAGTTTTCAATTTATGGCTTCCTCTCTTGAAAAGTTAGTAGATGGAGCAATTGGTGTAAATACAGAATGTGAAAAATGTAAAGATACAGAAGAAATAAACATCAATGAAAATTGGTTATTAACAGCAAAATGTAAAAAATGCCACAATACAAGATATGAACAACTCAACAAATCAGACTTACCATTAACTGAAAAACATACAACTAACTCACATCTTCTTGCTCGTAAAGGTATCTATCCATACGAATATATTGACAGTCAAGAAAGATTCAATGAAACTGAACTACCACCAATAGACAAATTCTACAGTTCTCTAACAGATAAAAGTGTCAAACAAAAAGACTATGAACACGCTCAAAAAGTATGGAAACAATTTAACTGTAAAACACTTGGTGATTATCATGATTTATATCTCAAAACAGATGTTCTCTTACTTGCAGATGTTTTTCAAAAGTTTAGAGAAACCTGTATGAATAACTATAAACTTGACCCTCTACATTACTACACTGCACCTGGTCTATCTTGGGATGTTCTTCTAAAATACACAAAAATAGAATTACAACTTCTATCAGATTTGGATATGCATCTTTTCATTGAAAAAGGAATGAGAGGTGGAATAAGTATGGTATCTAAAAGACACGCAAAAGCAAACAATAAATATGTAGCAGATTATAATCCAGATGAAGAAGACAATTACATAATGTATTTAGATGCAAATAATTTATATGGTCATTCAATGAGCCAACCACTTCCATATGGTGGTTTCAAATGGATAACTAATAAAGATTTAATAGATGGAGAACTTCAACCACTAAAAAAAGGTAGAGGAAGAATATATGAAGTAGATTTAGAATATCCCAAACATTTACATAAACTACATAATGACTATCCACTTGCACCTGAAAAATTAGCAATTAAAAAAGAATGGTTATCCGACTATCAAAATGAACTAATTGAAAATAGTATGTTAAAAACAGAAAAACTTGTCCCCAATCTAATGGATAAGAAGAAATATGTAGTACATTACAAGAACTTGAGACTATACAAACAACTTGGTATGAAAATAACAAAAATACACAGAATATTAGAATTTGATGAGAAACCTTGGATGGAACCTTACATACGTCTGAATACAGAATTACGTAAAAAAGCAAAGAATACATTTGAAAAAGATTTCTTTAAACTTATGAACAACTCAGTATTTGGCAAAACAATGGAAAACATACGTAAAAGAGTTGATATTAAATTAGTCAAAACAGATGGCAGTGAAAATGAAAAAATCCGCAAGATAATAGCCAAACCAAACTTCAATCGTAGAGTAAAGTTCTCTGATGAGTTATCTGCCATTCAAGTGAATAAAACAAGATTAACTCTAAATAAACCAATATATGTTGGCTTCTGTGTTTTAGATTTATCAAAACATCTTATGTATGATTGGTATTATAATACATTGAAAAAGAAGTATGGTGATAACTGCACCTTGTTATACACCGACACCGACAGTTTATTAGTAGATATCAAAACCAAAGATGCTTACAAAGATATGTCTGAAATGAAAGATGAATACGATTTCTCTGATTATCCAAAAGAACATCCACTATATGATGAAACAAACAAGAAGGTCATAGGTAAGATGAAGGATGAATGTGCTGGTGTTTCAATATCAGAATATATTGGTCTTCGTCCTAAACTATATTCAGTATTAAGAGCAGATGAACAAGTCATCAAAAAAGCGAAAGGAACAAAAAAATATGTAATCAAAAAACAAATCAATTTTGAAAACTACAGAGATGCATTATTCAACAAAAAGAAATACACACACTCAATGAACATGCTACGCTCAATGCATCACAACATATATGGATTAAAAGTAAATAAGACTACACTTTCTCCTTTAGACACAAAAAGATACATAACTGACGATGGCATTACGACATACGCGTATGGGTATCAGCCGGAACAATAAGTAATTCCTCTTTGACAAACCCTCTCTTAGGTGCAGGAGATTTCAAATAATAAACTCTTATTCCCTGCGTTATAATATGATAGTCAATCTTATGAATATCAACAGACCATACTGGGTCAGTAGCCCTTCTCTTTCCACCACCTTCTAATTCTCCAGGTTGATACAAATATCTAACATTTGCATAAGGACAAATTTCAGCATCAACTTTTCTTGTTATAATTGGAGGAGGTTTTTTCGTCTCCTTATTTAATGCTTTAATAACATCAGATAATCTCTTAACCCATTCTCTGTTTCTTTTTTTAGTATCAATCTCTTTAGCATACTGATAACCAAACAATCTTTCTGCTAAGGTTCTATTAAATCTTTCTACTATTCCTTGGTCTCTGTGTATTTCTTTTCTACCTCTTCTTATTTTGGTATTATGCTTTTCCATCAAAGTTGAAACGGAACTCATAAATTCTCTACCAGGATCAACTTGCAATAGTTTAGGATACTTCAAATGTCTTTTATAAATCTTCTCAAAAGCATTTGCAACTTCTTTACTATCTTTCGACGTCAAAGGTTCGGCTTCTTTATATCTTGTTCCAATATCAACCACTGTTAATGCATACTTGTATGTTTTTCTACCAATAGTATCGTGAGGTAAAAACAACAAATCAGCCTGATGAACTTCATTCTCTGCAGACACATCAAATTTAGGTCTTATTATTTTCTTAGGTGCAGGTAAATATATTTGCCATACTGCTTGTTTCTTTAAGAACTCTAATGCTTGTTTCTGACTAACCTTTGCTTCTTTTGCTAACTTACCAACAGCTGAGTGTCCTTTCCAGAAACCTTTTGGACTATAGTATATCTTCTCCATTTATTTTTATTTAAGAAAAAATATTTATATATAAAAAGATGTCAAAGAACGCACAAACGCAAAATATAGCACAATTGCTTGATGATGACTATACACCTACAAAAGAAGAGTTTGAAGAGCTGTTAAAGGAACAAAGTCAATTTGACACAAAGAAATGGACTGATTTAGAAATCAACAACATTTATACAATCACTGACTACAGAGAAATTAACACAGAAAATGGCGTGAGTGTAATTTTAACTCTCAAAGACAATGGTGAAGTATGGAGTCCTGCACATCTCACAAAGAAGAAAGAAGGTAAAGAACCACCATTTTATGTAAGACCACTTGGTTTGAAACCATGTAAGAATAATAAAAAAAATAAATATCATGCTTATGATTTAGTTTTTCCAAAGAAAGATTATGTCAAAAAATAATTTTTTTTTACCTACATCAACTTCCAAGCAACAAATCCTGTCAATGCCATACCACCAACAACAAATGCAATCTCTCTATTTTTCTGGTCTTCTGATGGAGTGTAAAAATCACTTAATGTAGGTTTTGGTGGTAATGGTGTGGATAAATTATCTGGCAATTGTTTTCCTGTAATATAGTAATACTGTCTCATAGCAGTATCAGCATCACTGAACTCATTCAAAGCATGATGTTCCTTCTTCAGTTGTTCGTTAATAAAATCCAATCTTTCTGTTCTCTTCTCATTCCACGCAGTTGTTGCTGATTCTAATTGTTCCATCGCCTTATCATGTCTTTTTCTCTCTTCATCACTATTACTACCCATATGTGAAAATAAATAATTACTACCTGAAAAGGCTAAGGCGTTTGTAATTGCTCCTCCAACCATTAATGCTACTGCACTTGCCATTTTTATATAATGGAAAAAAAATATTAAAATTACTTCATAATATCTGCAGGAATAATACCTTGCTTAACAAGCATATCCTTTGTTGCCATTGCAAGTAATATATCAATTGACAACATACCAATATCTGTCATATTAAAATCTACTTTTGGTGGTGGTCTTTTCAATAGTTTTCTACCTAATTCTGAATATCCAACAGTTAATACAGTTTCCACTCCAGCATGATATAACATGTTTGCAATTTGTTTTCCGTCTATTGAGGTTGTCATTTTTGTTTTAATGAGAATATTATTTTTTTAAATTAATTAAATTCAAATGGGTCAATTTCTTTTTGTTGTATAATAGGTTGTTGCATCATAGGTTGTTGTGGTACAACTTGTTTAGACTTGTACATATACAATCCTATTCCAACAACTCCAACTGTTATGCATAATGGTATATAATTTTTGTATATATTTATATTCTGTGAATTTGGAGAGCCGACTTCATCATCTTTTGTTATAGATTTTAATTCCATGTTTTCTTTCTTTATAGTTTCAGTCTCCTTTCTTCTTAATTCTGCATTTCTTTTTCTTGCTTCTGCACCTTTCTTACCAGCAGATACTCGTCTTGGGTCTTTTGTTTTAACTTCAGTATCACTCATTTTTTTCTAAGGGGATATTTTCTTTTTTATTAAAATCAATATGTCTTGCTGTTGTTAGCATTGCAGTTAATGGAGCAAGATACATTCCATATCTATAATACAATTCACAACACGAACTTGTCAAAGCGTGATTGATAAAAGGGTCTTCCTCTAAGTCTTGTATCAGTTTAGGTGGATTAACAACATTGAAATACTTTGATACACCCATAACGTATAAGCTAATGAAAGAATTACCCAATGTCTTAGTCATACTTGCTCCCAATCTTGCTTCATATCTGCAGTAAAGTTTGTTTATTTGTTCTGCTGTCATTGTATCAATGTCTGATAGTTGTAAGTCTTTACCAAGATACTGCTTACTACCACCACCAGCAACAATGGCTGATAATCGCTCACGTTTTGTTTCTTGTTCATTATTTTCTACATAAGTGCTTTCACATTCAATGTCTTGTAATAATTCTTCAGCATTCATTTTTATTTTATGTAATTTATTTTTTATTTTTAAAAAATAAAACATCGCATATCCGACTATTAATAAGATTGCAGTGTTTGTTATGATTATTGATAAGATTGCAGTGATTGATAATATTTCTAACAGCATTGTTTTTTAGTATTGCTATTTTACTTAAAACATTGCATAAGCATTACTTAAGATTTGCTACAGCATTGAATAAGCATTACTTAATCGTTGCTAAAAAAAATAATCAATCAACCAACCAATAACCAGTAGGCTGGTCAGTCTTCAAAATTAACTTACGATGCTTCTTTTTTTTTCAGTTCTTCTTTTATTCTCTGTCGTTCTTCCAAAGTAGGAATAACATCATTCTCTCTTAAACAATTTTCAAAACTATCTCTATCTTTTGTGTAGAACATGCATAGCCATTTTGTTTGTTCTCTTAAATCTTTTAACACAGAATTATATCTCTGCGAAATAACCCACACTGATTGTTCTGCATGCCTACCAGAAAATGCTAATTCTGATAACATATCTTTTTTCTTTGTTAGTTCTTTCGTTGCACTGCAATCATCAATAATGTAGAGAGTAGAATGACCAGCATATTTATTAAAGAACATTCTTAATAGTTCTTGTAGTTTTTCTTCTCCATTAACAATAGGATTAACAATTGTTATATTTTTTGTTTTAGGCTTTCTAACATCACCAATCCACTCACGATTTTTATAAGCCTTGTTCCATTGAATGGTTGGGCAAAGTATAACAATATGTTTAAATACTTGACGATATTCCTCTTCCAAAAGGTCAAGGACAAACTCTGTTTTCCCGCATCCAGTTTGACCACATATAATAGCACAATGAGGATATTTTGGTAGTTCCATTTTTATTTGTAAAAAAAAAAAAATATTAATAACTGACTTCTTTAAATCTACCATCTTCAAAGTTGATTTGTGCATCTTGTATAACAAACAAATAAAGATTGATTGGTTCATCTGCTCCTGCTTCTTTCGTTATTTGTATTGTGATACCTTCTGATGCATTTTCAATTCTTCTTCCAGAACCATGAAGTGTATTATCATCAGTTGAACGTAAATCCAACCATAAAGCATACCTGTTCGTTAGATATTTCTCTATTGTTGTATCAGTAAAATATAAATCTTTAACAACCATACTTGTTTCTTTGTTTCTTTTTGAAATCAAAGCAAAGAATTTATTTATTTCGTCCCAGTGTTGGTGGGACTTCATTCCTTGACTATACAATTGATTCGGAATCCCTTCTATTGTCATTTCCACTTTTGTAATTTCTGGATTATAATATTCTTCTGTGCTGGCCCTTTCAGGATCTTCGAATAGCATCAGAATTTCTTTCATACTTCTTTCAGGAACATTTAGATTGATATTCCATAGTGTATCAGATTTGTTTTTAGTTATTTTTCTGTGTCTTAGTATTCTGTCATACAAAATAACCATTTTACCATCAACTTGCTGTCTTATTTGTCTTGCTAATTCAGTATCAGAAACAATATCAAATTCCAAATATTTTTGATTGTATAAGATGACGTTGCATCGCCTGATTTAATTACTTTATTATAATCATTGAATGTAAGTTCATATTCAAGTCTATCTCCTAATCCAGCTTGATAAAAAGGCATATGGGTTTCCAATAATTCAAAATCAAGTGGGATGCAAAACCTGTTTCCATATGCTTTTGCGATGGCTTGATCTTCTTTATCTGCTGTTGCGTTTCCTGCACCCACTCTATGTTTCAACATGTTATCTTTGCCAACGCCTTGATATACCATATTTACACGTTCTGTAATAGTCTTCCATAAATCAATATAACAATGATAGATGTCACTATCGTCAATGGACATAACTTCATTTCCACTTATTCTAATTGTTGTTTTCTTAATTATTGCTCTTCCTATGTTTTGAAATATAGTTGCATTTGCATCTTTAGAGGTTAGTTCAATTTCAAATGCTAATCTGACTGTTCCGGGAACAATAACATCATTACCACTTAGATTAGGAAATCTCACTAACAATTGTTGATTTTGGTCAACAGTTGAAGGGTTATTTGTTATTATTACACTTTGGCGAATGCCTTTTACACCACGTGGTTCTCTTAATTTTCTGTAAGGGTTTAGTTTATCTCCGTAAGCTGACATGTTTTTATTAAAAGATAAAAAATATTTTTAAATAATAAATAAATAATGGCTGAATATGAAAATCCTGAGTATGACAGGGAGGATTATGATGAAGAAGCAGAAACATCTTTTACAGATGAAGAGCAGTTTCAGAGAACATTAAATAGTCAGTTTGCTGGTTTGAATGATTTAACCGGTGATGATTGGAAAACTCTGCGTAATAGCATAGGTCAAAAAATGATAGATAGATTTTACGAAAGGAATGATGAATCTAAACGTAAAATCAAAGGTTTGTCTCTCAAGAAAGATGATATAGGGAGACCAATGTTATATGTTAAAGATGAAGGTGGAAAGGATATTGCATTAACATATTATCGTTCCAATGCACCAGATGAAATAGCAACATTTTTATCATTTAATACTTTGCAAAGGAAATATGGTATTGATTTTGTTAGGAATGTATTAGGTGTAGATGATTTTAAACCATCTGCTACAAGACTTAAAGAAGGTAGAAAAGCATTCACACAATTACTTCAAACGAGAACTCAAATAACACAAACAGAAGAAGAAATACCTTTACAAGATATATCATCACAAGAACAAACTCAAGAACTATTAAATACAACAGTTGATGTAGAAACTGCTGTGAAAACATTGGAGACATCATTTACTAATGAACAAGAAACACAAACAGATTGGACAAAAAGAGAGATTGATGGAATAGCAAATGCAATGACAACAGTCAAAGAAGAGATAGCAAATGAATTGGCAAAACTGAATGAAACAAATAAAGACTTAGCAAAAGAAAATACAAAATTAGAACAAGCCAAAGCAGACAATGATGAATTTCAAATAGAAAGGATAAGTAGTCGAATCAAAGAGTTAGAAAGTGAGAGAAGTGCAAGATTGGAAGTTATTAATGTTAATAAAGATAAACTACGTAGTCAGGTAAATAGAATCAAAGAGACTATAAACAAAGTATTAAAAGAAGACACTACATTGGGTGAAAGAATTAGAACATTATTCAGAGAACAAGGCATTACAATTGTTAGTATTTTAACCGCTTTTGGAATGATTATTGGAGTTATTGTTGAGGCTGTTATTCCTACTGGTGGTGGTACTACTTCAACCCCTCCTTCTCCACCAAAAGGTGGTGTTAAAGATTGGGTTAAGAAACAATTATCAAATCTTGGTAAATTACTTTCTACCCTTGCAGGAAAAGTAGCTTCTACATTACCAGGTATTATTGGTTCTATTGTGTCTTGGTTGTTGTCTTCTGCGGGTAAAGTTGTTAATTGGTTTGGAGAACATCTATGGGCATTAGTTGTATTGGTTGCTGGATTGTTATATGCATCTGCAAGAGAGTTTATAAGAAAAAAAAGAACTTAATAAATTTCATACATAATTAATAGTCCAATTGCAATACTACCAACTATTAATGCTGTTTTGTTGTCTTCGTGTTGTATTGCTTCTTTTTTTTCAACGGGTTCTGGTAGAGATTTGATTTTTGGTTCTGGTAGAGATTTCTTTGTTTCCTGATGTTTTGGTTCTGGTAGAGATTTCTTTGTTTCCTGATGTTTTGGTTCTGGTAGAGATTTCTTTGTTGGTGTGCCTTGTATAGTTGCAGGTTGTGTAGTAGGTGCAACAGGTTTAACATTTACATCACTATTGAAACCAAGTGTTTGATTTTCTGTTGCAATTACAATTTTATTATTATATCCAGCGATAGTGCCAATTTGTAAAATCATATTACTGGGAGACATATATAATCCAATACCATAAACAAAATCTACTTTACTTCTTGCATATTTGAGTGTGTTTTGATATCTTTGTATTTGACTTGGTAAATCAACTGGACTATTAATAGCGTCTTCAATGTTAGCAAGAAATTGTTTCTGAGCATCAAATCCTGTGCCTATTTTTAGTATTTCTACACGTGTTTGAGATTGTGCTCCTAATAGAGCCCATACAAACATTCTAATACTTTCGTTAATTCGTTCAATACCTGTTTTTGTTAATCCTTTTGATTTGTCTAATATAAACATTGTCCAGGCGTCACTTATATCTACTGTATGTGCTATTTTATCATTTGGATTAAAGAATGGTCCATCACTTATATGATCTTGTCTATATTTTCCACTTGGTTTAAAATATTGTGTGTAACTCCCTAGACCACTGCATTTAGAACTACTTTCTAATTTTTGACGCCAATCTGTATTAGGTGAAACATTGAATTCATTGCATAACTTTTGATAGGTTGCTTTGTCGTATGGGTTTTTGTAATAACAAAATGATGCATCTGTTGGTAAAGGTGTTTGAAGTTCTTTCAAAATACGAGCAATACAATAATAAACATGAAATGTATATACTGTTTTAGTTAGTCCTGAAGTGTTTTGCAAATGGTCTTGATAACTTACTCCACATCCTGCAGTGGCACACCAGACAGCAAAATTTAATTGACATTGCCACCAGTCAAATGATGAATGAAGCCATGTATTCCACGGTTCATTGGTGTGTAATGTTGGATTTTTATAGTTTTGAAATAAGTCGGGAAACGTTACTGGAAAATGGTCGTCTTTATTAACATAAATCGTTTGTTTTATAAGTTCAATATTCTTTTCGGTATATTTAGTATTGGGGTTATATGATGCATTGGAATTGTACTTGAATTCTTTAGGTATCATTTTTATTATTGATTATATATAAAAAATAAAAATGTATCATACAATTTCGAATATTGACAAGACAATAAACTTGCAACAATACATTGATAACAGAGATGGGAATAAACGTATTGGTTTGAAATCTATAACATATGGTGTTGGATGGTATAATGTTGTTGATGAATATTTGCAGAAGACTAAAGAGAGACCTCATAAGATTATAGATGGTTATTATAGTTTCCAACAAATAGCAGATTTATTTCAAAGTAATAATATTACATTATCTGTAAATGAAACAAATGGAATTGCTTCTTTAATTACACCGGATGAATTGAAGATAAGCAAGGGCTTAAAACAAATGTTGGGGTTTGGAAATAAGCGAAAGTTTGCTGTTAATGAAACTCATTATGGTGAGACTGTAGATTTTGCTGTTTATAAATCATTGTATGTTCATTTGGAACAGATTAATACTTCAAATAATTATTTAGATGGTATGCCGAGTACTGTGTTGGCTGTTGTTCCAGTGGAAAATAAAGAGTTTGGAGAGATAACAACAGTGAGATTTGAGCATCCAGAATATAAGTGTTTGGTGAATGATGCTATAGCAGAATTGAAATTAGAAATCAGGGATGAAAATAACAACAAGGTAATTAATCATCTACCAATTAATTGCGTTTTGGAAATTATATAATTATAATAAAAAAATGAGTATATTTGGTGCTAAGAGAAAACACGTAGATGCATTGGGGCTGAAACAAGAAATATTTAATATGAGAAGTCAAGCATTTACACAAATAAATACATTGAATGATAGACATACAGGACTTCAAGATAGATTTCGGGATATGTATGTCAATCATCGATTATTATATAATAAGGTTGATAATATGTCAGACAGAAAATTGATAAGCATTTGTGCGGAGAGTAAAGGTTCCTTACAGAAGAATGAAGTGTTTGGCTTTGGAAATGGTGGTAGAGAAGTAGGTGTTGGATATGTGATGAACTTTCCTGGCCAGATAATAGGTGTTGGACTGTCGAGTAAAAGAACAAAAGGCGATGTGTCTGTGGCGATTGCAATTAATGGAAATCCACAAGCAGGATATGATATATCATTGAATAATATTTTAAGAAAACACGATAACTTTGCTACACCGTTAAAGGTTGAGGCTGGTGATGCAATTGCTTTTGTTTGTCAGACTAATAATGCTACATGTGTTAATACTGTGGCTTCGATGATAATTGAATTATTTATTGAATAAAAAAATATATGTTATCAAGAAAAAAATGAAACAACCTAATGCACCGCTATATCCAGAGTTGCCTATTGAAGATGGGCAAAATTATAGATTACAGAAGATATCTGAGATAGAGAAGACGTTAATTAATGAGAGAGATGTGAGAAAAGCATTGTATAAAAAGTATAAACGAGGTATAAATATTACCGACGGTGTTGATACTGGTTTGATATCAACAAGTGTTATTTTGGCAGGTGTTGGATTGGCTGTTCCAATTATGTTGCCTTTAGAGATTGGTGCTGTTGTGTGTGGGAGTTTGGGTGTGTGTGTTAAACTTGTTAGACGTAGATTACATGCAAAAACACAAAAACATTATGAGATTAAAACTATTGCAGATTCAAAACTGAATAGTATAAAGGATTTGATTTCTAAGGCTTTGACAGACGGACAGATATCTGAGAATGAATTTAAATTGATTTTAGATGAATTAGACAAATATAATAAACTGAAAGATAGCATACACTCAAAACAAACAGGATTAAGTGAAACGGAAAGAAAAAAACTTATTGAGGAAGGTAAGGTACAGGCTTTAGCCGAGGTAAAAAAAAAAATAGGAAATGTTTGATTTTATTGAATAAAATTACAATAGTAAATAATGACCCACCACCTATTTATAGGAGCACAAACTAAATATGCAGATTTCTTCATTCTAATTCTTTGCAAATTTCTTTTACTGACTGTTAAAAGCTACGCATTACGGTGATTCACGGTCCTTTCTGTGCTTTGATTATTCCCGTAACGACTTTCAGGCCTTTCTGTACTTTGATTATATCCGTAACGACTTTCAGGCCTTTCTGTACTTTGATTATATCCGTAACGACTTTCGGACTATAAGGGTGCGCAGTCTGGTCAGGGTCTTCCCTATTCATAAATGCTAAAAGATACCTTTATCTCAATGGTGAAAGTGTCTAAGAATCTGACAATGACGAACGTCGTTTTAGAGGCTGGTTTATCCTCGTCGTCAGAGCTAGTTGCGCTGCGTCTAATTTCCAAAAATCGAAATGTTACTGATATTGAGTTTCTGTTGCAAAAGATATCATAGTGGCAGAAGGACGACTGCCGTTCAGTATGGCTATTGATAAAAGCTAAAACTTGTAATTACCGGTATTTATCATGCTCGTTCTATATATAGAATAAGTACACATTTATCTTTTCACTTCCATATTTTCACTTCCTGGTGTTAAAACATTTATATTCAAGGATATTTATTTTAGAAGGAAGTTTTATGGTGAGTTTTTGTTTTCTTGGCAATTTAGATAGTGAAACAAAAAGTCACATTTTAACACAATAAAAAGATACATTTGTTAAAAATATGCAAAATTTAAAACCCATTTTTTAATGATATTCGTAAGTGCTATGTATATATATAAGAGACTCACATTCAATATTTGGTTGTGTCTGTTACAGCATGGTTTGTCTGGTCTCTGAGTATGACGCTCACCTGTCTGTTTAAGGGTAAATGGCTTGCTCGATGCCATGCATTTGTGAAGGGTGACTTTGATGGGTTGCGCGCGCACAAATAGAATTCTCCCTGTTGAAGTCGCCATTCACAATGCATTGTGCTCACCTTACCTCAGACCGGTCTAGCTGTTCGTTTCGGCTAGGCTGGGAATATGGGGTTAAAGGTGACCCTGGGGCGGAGAGCTTGTCGTGAGCCTACAGGCAGGAGTTCTTAAGAAAGGGGGCTGGCAGCCACTACCCGGTGCTGGGGGTGTGTGTGTAAAGAATTCTGCCCAGTGCCGGGTGGTTAAAAAGTGCTGTAACAGATGCGGCTTTTGCTAAATTTTGATTTGATTTTTAAAATCTGTGAAACATTTTAGGTAGAATTCCTCACCCCATGCCGGAGTCCGCGGACTGATTTTATAGTGGGTGTTTTTTTTTTTTACATTTTTACAATTTTTCCGAGGTCACTCTAGTAGATGTTTTTTTCCCCCTCTCCTAACTTTTTTTATTTTTCTGTGCTCTACCCGCCTCATCTCTTCATAGACGGACTCTCTCTTTTTTTTAGTTACAGTACCCCTTCCTCTGGAGTGTGTGAATTTTTTTTTTTGGGGCGATAATTTTTATATGCTCAAATTGGTGATATATTCATTGTCCGTGCTAACGGACAACGAATATGTCGCCGTACCCCCACTATCTATATATATCCTTGAAACATTAAATCTTGTAATTCCCAACTGATGTGCCCAGCATCAAAATGCACCTATTAAAATAAACTAAAACAAACACTGGATGCCAAAGCTGATATTAATGGACATTATACATGCTGCCCTAACAAATGCAGCCCATTTACTGGATAATTAATAGCTTTTACACCAAAACAATGATGAGTTTCTGATGGCCCAAATGGAGTGCTGGAACCACAAGATGACCAGAGGATCAGTTGAGAGAAGATTTCTCATCTTGGAAGTGCTACTGAGGTTAATAAAATGGATTCAGAAAAAGTTTTTATTATGGTTTTGTTTGTTTGATTTGAGGTTTAACGTCCCTGTCAACACTGTATAGGTCATTTTGGAGAAGTTGCTTCCAATTTTGTGGGACTTTTACCCGACATTGAGATGAAATGGCATCTCAAATCCTGCCCTCCAATGAAACCAATAGTGTTTATAAGCATGGACGGGCCGACTCGCACTGCTTTGCCTCGGCAGGCTTATATCGTCTAAGCTGTTTACCAGTACTCGCGTGCGGGTCGGTTTCAGCTCTGCGTGGAAGTATCATGCAGCCCATCTTTTTCATCAAGCCCCGATGGGCGGGGGTCATTTTATTACGGTCAGTTTTCATTTTATATAATTGTATGCTAATGTACAGCTATAATATACGTTTACCTTTGATGTGTCAAAGTTCATTAAAAAAAATGAAAGTGCTGATAGCGCGGGTGGGTCAATTGTCTCTGAGTGAAAGTTAGGAAAATGGTCCTGAATGGGGACTTAAGACTAGGTTTTTTTTGTTAAACCCTTTTAACTCGATACTCGACAACTTTGACTCGATACTCGACTTTTTTTGACTCGATACTCGACAATTTCAACTCGATACTCGACAATTTTGACTCGATACTCGACAATTTTGACTCGATACTCGACAATTTTGACTCGATACTCGACAATTATGACTCGATACTCGACAATTTCAACTTGATACTCGACATTTTTGATTCGATACTCGACACTTTACAAACCGTGAAACTCCCCGGAGAAAAACCACCTGGCCTTCAGTTGCAGAACTTGGCGTCTCCCATATGACCCGACGAGGCTCGAACCAAAGCGGTGAGAGACCTAATGATCAAGAGTCAGCGCTCTTTACCACTAGGCCACGGAGGCCCGTCCCTGAAATGTTTAATGGCAAAAAATGAGTCCCGCAGACTTTATACATCATAGTGTAGATTATATTTTCTTGTCCTTTGGGATCATTGATTCCATTGTGGAATTTTGAAAATATCTGAGGGTCACTGATGAGGCCTAATTGGCCGAAACTAGCTAGTCTGCCCCCGAAAACATGTACACTCCATATTTGTCACTTCTGTGGTGTATTCATTGCTTCCAAAGGATAACTCTTTTAAAGAATATATTTAACTTCACTACAGCTGGTGTGTGGGAATGTGTGGCGGCGGTAAAACGTCTCCCTGCCCTACATCATAGTGTAGATTATATTTTCTTGTCCTTTGGGATCATTGATTCCATTGTGGAATTTTGAAAATATCTGAGGGTCACTGATGAGGCCTAATTGGCCGAAACTAGCTAGTCTGGCCCAGAAAACATGTACACTCCATATTTTTCACTTCTGTGGTGTATTCCTTGCTTCCAAAGGATAACCCTTTTAAAGAACATATTTAACTTCACTACAGCTGGTGTGTGGGAATGTGTGGCGGCGGTAAAACGTCTCCCTGCCCTACATCATAGTGTAGACTATATTTTCTTGTCCTTTGGGATCATTGATTCCATTGTGGAATTTTGAAAATATCTGAGGGTCATTGATGAGGCCTAATTGGCCGAAACTAGCTAGTCTGGCCCAGAAAACATGTACACTCCATATTTTTCACTTCTGTGGTGTATTCCTTGCTTCCAAAGGATAACCCTTTTAAAGAACATATATATAGGTGGTACGGTTTTTAGACGTACAGCGTAGACCAAGATCGGCTTTAGAGTATATTGCTTCTGATCAGGGTCGGCACTGTTCGCCATGTATGTATGCAATAACAGTTTTGAACATGATTCAGGGCCGTACGCAGACTCTGAAACGGGGCAGGTTGAGGATGCGAATTTCAGGTATTTTGCAGAGGGTGAAAAACTGCATGAATCTGAGATAATGTCCAAAAGATGGGTGGGGCTGCGTTTGCACCCTCCCCACTCTGTTGAACAAAACCCAAGTACTACCCTTAGACGTCAGAGCGCAGCGTAAGAAGAAAATTCTGGACTGTGCTCGTTTGTTTGATTTAAGGTTTAACGTCCCCGTCAAGAATGTATAGGCCGGTCATTTGGAGACGTCACTTCCAATGTTACGGGACTGTCAGCTCTGCGTGGAAGCATCATACAGCCCATCTATTTATTCAAGCCCCGATAGGCGGGCGCGGGTGGACTGTGCTCGTGCACTTTGGCATTGGCAAACAGAATCTACATAACCAGATGCCACATAACGCGATGTCTGATCAGATCTACTGTGCTACATGTAGCTCAAGTTAAACGAACAGTTCGATTCTCAGCTCAGGACTATTTTCCCAACCTACACTCAGAGACGATCGACCCACCAGTACTCTCAGTGCTTTGATTTATTCCCGGATCACTTTGCAGAAATGTTAACCATCATGAGACGATGTTACGCGCACAAGACTCAGTCAGTACATCGAGGTTCAAGGTCATACGTAGAGGTCAAATTTAAAAATGGTTAGTTAACAACTGTTATTCCTGAATGAATTTTGAAATTATTTGGCAGAAATGTTAACTATCATGAAACGATGTGTTCAAGACTCGGATCGGTACCTACAATGTCAACATCACGTGAACACCACCCCACCCCAATAAACCCCACTTTATTTTAGAGAAATTTGCAGTATAAATACGAAAAATATCAGGGATTTTCATCTGAAAACTAGCCATTTTGGAGATGTGAAAAATGCACTATGTCGCACGGATGTGTTAGCGTAATGTCTACCCATCACTTCCAATCCATTCATGAGACGCTAAGTTCTGCAATGGAAGGTCAGGTGGTTTTTCTCCGAATACTCCGGTTTTTGCACACCTCGGGTCGAAATAAGAGAAACTAGAGCTGGTGTTTATGAAACACTATGTCCCCAACACTGCTTGCTGCTAGTTGAAAAGGTAATACTTCACATGGCTAAAGTGAGATCCATTCATCAACTTTCAAGGCGCAGCTTTGATACTTTTCACAAGGGCCATATCTCATGAAAGGGACATAATCAGAGAGAGAGAGAGAGAGAGAGAGAGAGAGAGAGAGAGAGAGAGAGAGAGAGAGAGAGAGAGACCAAAAAAAAAACAACACATGTCATCTATTCCATATATAAACTTAAAAAAAAAATAGCATACATGGCTCTAAAGATATGCTATGCATCACAAATCATACAATGTACCTATGCCCAAATTTACGAAGAGTTTTGGAATCCTAGATTGTGGGTACCCATGACAACCGCTCGTTTACGCAGTTTTGACGAGCGCTTACAATTTATGTTTGAAAAGATTTTCACCAGTATGTTACACAGGTGATAGAATAGTAACCTAAATACAAAAAAGGCTTTTGTGGTTTCAACGCCAAAAAAGTTGAAGATCCACCTGAACATCTATGCAGTCTGATCAACACCCTTGTTTTTTTGCTGATTAGATTGTATATTACCTCTAGTTTCTATTTTGTTTTTAATTTCAAGACTCTCTCGCTCCATCTGCGTGCATGTGCGTGCGTGCGTGAGTGTGTGTGTGAAACACATAGTCATATGATTATCATGGAATGATATTGCACTTCAAGTTATCAATAAGAAAATGGTAGCTATACAGAGGGGGCAAATTGTATTCAAGTTCCCCTTTGACTTTTTGAAAACCTAGAAGATAACACCAGTGGTGGAGTTAATTTTTCAACTCAGGCATTTGCAGGTAAATTATGGCAAGCAATGAGTCTCATGGGAGGTGTGCAGACCGTTCGGAGAGTAATTTATGTGTCTGTCTGATATTCACCCTGGAAGAATGGGGTCCCTCTTTAAGCGGGTATACACTATTTTTCTTTTTTCTGCTGTTTGGTTCGATATTTAACACCCCTGCAAACATTATTTAGGTCATTTTACAGGCGTTTCTTCCAAATTCCGGCGCGTATAATGGTAGTTAAACTGTAAACATAGGCGAGTACCCACAACCTATGTCTTGTATCAGAAATAAGAAAAAAATAATGTATACCCCGTAAACCCCAGTTTTCTCTATATATAGTTGGGGTTAGGTGGATTCACTTATTCACGTGATGTGATGTTTCCACGCAGAGCTGAAACCAGCCCGCACACGAGTACTGGTAAACCGCTTAGAGGATCTAAGCCTGCCTAGACAACGCGGTGCGAGTCGGCCCGTCCATGCTTATAAACCCTATTGGTTTTATTGGGCGGCAGGGCTTGAGAAGTCATTTCATCTTAATGTCGGGTAAAAGTCCCACAAAATTGGAAGCAACGTCTTCAAAATGACATTTACAGTGTTGACAGGGACGTTAAACTTCAAATCAAACAAACAAACTAAACATCGAATCGATTTTAGTTCGACGTTGATCAAAGATTGGTTGTAAAGTGATGAAAAATGTGGATACTATATCAAATTGTCATTTTAATCTATCAGTCGAAACAATACAGACTATTCCATTATTTAATCTTTTAAACCTACAATTTTCATAGTCTACACTTGGCTTAGGGAAAAGAATGAAGGTCACACCCTGCATATGTGGCATATTATTGTCACTTCAACATTTTCTCCAGACCTATCTTTTGTAACCATTGTTAAAGCATTTTACACACCAAATCTGCACAATTTCATTTTCACTTCAGGAATGGATTTTAATATGTAATAAATGCAGTTAACCTCAATGTAACCCCATGCCAGATATAGTGTATTGGCTCTGAAACTTGAAGATTTTTGACCGCAGACAATCTGCACCCTTGTCTTATCAGCTATAACCGGAGTGGGCCTATTTAGTCCTGCGCCAGAATTGATTGACAAGTTTTCAAGCCAATAGTTCGATCGTTTGTTGGCGATTGCTAACCGCCGAAATCTTAGACAAGCTAACCTAACAATAGAATGTCGACAACAACAGAGTTAACTTCCTTGACGGGGCGTTACTAAGCTGCGCATACAAAGAAAGGGCTAGAGGTTGCTTCTTGTTGTTTAATAGCTTCAGCTTCATTAGTAGGCCTGACTGTGGAATTCATTACGCAAACATGCCTGTACAAATACATTGTGAATTTTACCATCTAAAAACGAAAATTTTAAATGAAAATGAAAAATTGTGATATTTTCCTTATTTCTGCTCAAAATATAGATTGTGAGTACACGTTAGAACCGCGTTAGAACCACCGCAATGAGGCGGTTCTAACGATTACCTACAATCTATAATTCAGAGCAGAAATAAGAAAAATAAGGTTTACCCCCTGTAAACCACAGTTTTATTTTATAAAAGTGGGGTTCATAGGGGTAAGAATCATATCTATAGGCGTGTTTTCGTGATGTAATGTTGAATCAGAATGAACCAAGAATCTTTGGGTGTTGCTTGTCTACATGTAGACTATGATCATATTGCTGTGAAATTCTTGTCGGACATGCATTGTATTTAGATAATATACAAAATATGTACGTTTCTGCGAAACCTTGGCCTAAAAGTAAAATATTCCCAGCCTAGGCTAGGACAATATGCATGTATAGTTACTTTCTGTGATCCATATAAACAATGCGTATGCGAATAGCTGCACAACGTGAAACTTCTTTTCTATTCTGTCATAAATACACATGTCAACACGAACCGAGTTCTTTGTCAAACCACCAGCGTATTTTTCCGTATTTTTCAAATGTATATAAACCAATATGCATGCGTTTTTTTGCGCAAGGTTTGCCGCACAAGCTGCGTATTTTTTCTGTATTTTTAAACAATACGTCCTTCAATACATACACATTTTGATGCGTAACATTTGTTGCATCCGCTGCTTATTTCTTCTGTATTTTTCAAAAATACGTTCTCCAATACGCACGCGTTTTGTTGCGTAAACTTTGTCACACCAGTTGCTTATTATTTCCGTATTTGCGCACAAGACGGACGTAAATACGTACTGTATTGCCAGTGTATCAGTATGTATTGGTGTAAATTCGCATTGCGTATTTGTCCTTATTTTGTTCATTTTTCACTGTGATGGAATACGTGAGGTCTGAAAACTTATTTACTATTAAGTATGGCCCAGTCCATCCCAAACCAAGCTTTAGACTTTCAGTAGGTGGATAGAAACGCCATACCCAGTCTCCTACATTGTAATTTCTGGATTTTAAAGAACGATCATGATAGGTTTTCTGTCTAGTTGCAGCTATTCCTAATTCTTTGAATACGAACTCATGGGTTATGTTCATTGCCGACTTCACACATTCTACATATTGAATGGGACAAATATCGTCTAATGTATTAGGCGGTAGTCCTACCATAAGATCAAGGGGACATGCTATCTCTCGCTGTAGAAATAGCAAATTCGGCGTGCAACCGGTGCTGTTATGCTGGGAAGCGCGATAAGCCATTAATAGATATGGTAAATGATCGTCCCAATCTCGTGGATTTTCTGCGCTAAACGTCCTTAGCATTTGTTTGAGGGTTCGGTTAAACCTTTCCACAAGACCATCGGAATTTGGTCTATATGGAGCAGTTCGCGTCTGTTCTATTCCGAATTTTTCACACACTAATCGGAAGAGTTCGGACTAATTCTCTCCCTTGATCGGTATGGATCTGAGCTGGGCAGCCATATTTTGTGAAGAATTCAACAACTATCTTATCTGTTACCGTTTGTGCAGTGTGATTGGGCACTGCCCACGCATCTACCCATTTAGAAAAATAATAACCTAACACTATTATATACTGATTTCCATTTTCTGTCAATGGTAAAGGACCGAAAATATCAACGGCTACACAACGTAAAACTTCATTTACGCGGAACTGTTTAAGTGCAGACTTCCCTAAACCAGGGCCAGGCTTTGCTCTTGCGCATATGTCACATTCCTTTATCCACCGACTTATATCATTTCTTAATCCAGGCCAGTAATATCGAGACTTTACACTTTCAATTGTTCGATCCCGACCGAGGTGGCCCCCGGTTCGCGCTGAGTGAAGATTGGTAAAAATGAGCTGGCGTATAGCTTCGGGTGCAACGACCTGGAAGACTGTAAAACCCTTGTTATCTTCACATTGCCGGTATAGAATAACATTTTTTATTTCCAATGTATCCCATTGATACCATAAAGCCTTGACAGTGGAATTAGCTTTACTAATATCTTCCGACGTGGGTTTCTGATTTGCTAACTTACGTTCTAAAAGTAAGCCAATGGAATTGTCTTCCATTTGCATTTCGCTCAATTCGTCATGGCTTCAAGTTGGAAGCCAATTCAGCGTGCTATCCCTGTCATTATTCGGACGCGTTTCAGGAAGTACTTGGCTGATAGGTGACCCGTAGTTACTATGTGCACCTAGAGTCAAGACGGTCGATGGGACTGTCTTCCTATCTGGTTGCCCCGGCGCGGGACTAGAAGGAGTGGCAGGGGACTCGTAGGAACACATACTCTCCTCGTTCACTTCGGTCGATGTGACCGATTGCCTGTCATCGGCTCCCCCATTATTGTCCATACCTAAATCAGGACTGCAGGGATAGCAATCGAAACAGGACAAATTTGGACATTTTCTGTTTGGTTTTCTAGAAAGGGCGTCTGAATTTTGGTGTTTTCTGCCCGGTCTGTATTGTATTGTGTAGTCAAATGTCTCAATAGTGCTTATCCATCTAGCTATGATACCTTCAGGTTCTTTGAAATTTCTTAACCAAATGAGTGGTGCATGGTCTGTTCTGATGGTAAACCTTTGACCTAGTAAATAGTGTTTAAAGTGCTTCATGAAAGTTACCACTGCAAGAAGCTCTCTTTTCGTTGTGCAGTATTGTTGTTGTGCTGTGTTTAGTGTTCGACTTGCGTATGCGATAACCTTTTCTTCGTTGTCTTGGATTTGTGATAGTACACCTCCTATTCCATGCAAGCTTGCATCTGTATCAAGAACAAACATTCCTGAAGACTTTGGGAAGGCAAGTATGGGACTGTTTATCAAGCAGTCTTTCAGATCTTGCAAAGCATTTTCACATTCTTGAGTCCAGTGGAATTTCGCCTTTTTGCGAGTGAGCTTTGTTAAAGGGCTTGCTCGGGAGGAAAATGAATGAATAAACTTTCTGTAGTAGCCTATCAATCCAAGAATTGATCGTACTTCAGCTTTGTTTGTCGGACTTGGCCAGTGTTTGACAGATTCAATCTTTGAGGTATCGCAGGAAATTCCTTCTTCTGACACCACATGACCTAAATATGTTACCCTTGGCTGAAAAAGGAAGCATTTTTAGGTTTGAGCTTTAGATTGGCTTGACGAAGACGTTGGAATACCATCGTTAGGTTTTCAAGTGCCTGATCAAATGTACTTCCAAGTATAATTATGTCATCTAGGTAACATAAGCACTTCTGAGGGGTAAGGCCAAACAGCACTTTTTCCATGAGTTTCTGAAATGTTGCGGGGGCATTAGTAAGCCCGAATGGCATTACATTAAAATGAAATAGTCCACGATGAGGAGTTACAAATGCGGACTTCTTTTTACTCTTCTCAGACAATTTTATCTGCCAATAACCGCTTGCCAGGTCTAATGTGCTAAACCACAGTGATCCAGACAAGGAATCTAACGTGTCGTCAATGCGTGGAAGGGGAAAAGCATCTTTAATTGTAACCGCATTCAGTTTTCGAAAATCTATACAAAATCGACAACTCCCATCTTTCTTCTTTACCAAACAAATTGGGGCCGACCATGGACTGTCGCTTGGTTCCACTATTCCCTGATCTAACATCTTCTGTAACTCTTCATCAACTTGGTCACGTTTGAAAATCGGGATTCTCCCAGGCGGTAGTTTTATTGGCCTATTATCTCCTGTTTCTATCTCGTGCTCTACGAGGTTTGTTTGTCAAAGTGTACCACCAGGAGTTGTGAAGATATCCTGAAACTGCATAAGTACTTCAGAGAGTTTTTGTTTTTCAGCTGCTGTTAATTTGTTTGAGGCATTCTGAAGTAGAATGTCCAAGTGGCCAGGTAGTTTACTTGTACTTTGCGAATAAGTGTTTGAGTATGTGTGCTCCGTGAAGACTTCCTCGACATCTTCTAATTTCCCTAGTAGTGACTGTTCGTTTATTTTCACTGCCTGATCACTTAAGTTGACAACAGACATTACAACATCTTCACAATTAGGATCAACTAAAGTCCTTGCAACAAAACAACCTTTGCTTGTGAGGTATCTTGCAGGTTCTATGGAACTGAGCTGCTCCTTTCTTATGCACGGTTGATCTACTTTTGCTTGTATAAGTCGTTCTGTACTTGCTTCTATAATAATGTTATCAGCACTGACGATACGCGCACATGCATTGGAACTCTGTTGCTGCAGCTTAAGCTTCCCTCTTGATGTTTTAAGAATTTGTTGCTTTATCTTTAAACTACCATCGTACTTAGTGAGAAAGTCCATGCCTAGGATTCCTATGATGCCCTGAATTTTAGCAATAATAAACGCTTGCTGATAGGTTTGGCCTTCGGAAGAGAAATCTATGAGTGCTTTACCTCGTACCTCTAAATAGCTACCGTCAGCAGCAGTTAACTTGACAACATCGTGTGACAGTTTTATTTTGTGCTTAGCTTGCAGTTTTTCGAAGTATTGGATGGATAGAATTGAGTAAGGGGATCCTGTATCAAGCAGAAGCTTTGACTTAGACTGGTACATTTCTGTCGTCAAGTAGAGACAAGAAGCTGCAGTCAAATCGGTTTTCATCTCACAGTTGCTGTCATAGATCTGATTTGTGATGACAGGTTTAAGGGGCTGCTCTTCAAAAACATTGCTGCTGTACTTCTTGTTTTCGCACAGGTTAGGAAGCACGTATGAACTTTCTTCCGGGGTTTCTAGGCTGATTGCCTGAATGTTTGGGACATCTGCAGGAGTGACAACTATCTCAGGTATAGCCTTTATCTGAGGCTGAGTTGCTATAACGTATGCAGTGTCCTTGGTTTCTGGATCACCTTGTTTTTCTTGTTGCTTTCGTTCATGAAATTTACGTTGTCTGCATTCATCTTTGGTATGTCTGTATCGCTTACAGTATGTACAAAATTTATCAGCCCTCGAATTATCCATTCTGGCACCAGTAGACTGAGTAGTTGATGGAGGTTCTTTGTTTCCGTTCTCGGTTTAGGTGACCTTTGAAACTTTGAAGGAGCAGGGCTAGTACATCTTGATCTTGTATTCACAGACAAGGTATTCAGCTTCTTATCAAGTAGTTTATCAATCTGTTCGAGGGTGATGCTACCTATTTGCGGTGTATGTGTATTTTGCGTGATAATTGGTGCTATATTCTCTGTTCCTATGGAAGGTTTCTTTACTCTATCCACAGAGCCTTCAAGCGCTTCAAATTCAGTTGCTAGGCCAATGGCTTCATGTAATGTTTTGGGATGGCCAAACTGAACATGCTTCTGTAACTCGTAGTTACCAAGTCCCGTGATGAATTGATCCAGGGCGTGTATTTCAAGTTGGTTTAGCGTCAAATTTGGATAAGCTTTCTGAGAAAGTCTAGTTAGACGATACCCATAATCCGATGCACTCTCGCCTTTCTCTCTTTTGCAGATTCTAAACTGGCATCTGTAAGCAACATCTTTTTCCTTGGGCTCATACCGATCAGAAACAATTTGTCTCAATGCATAGTAGTTTGATAACTGACCTACAGTCAAACCACTTAGCAGTCGCTGTGCTTCGCCTCGAAGGTGGATACTTAGCATCTGTGCCTTCTGTGAGTCAGACCATTGATTCCAATTGGCGCATTGCTCGAAGTGAACGACGTAGTCTGACCATTCTGTTTTGCCCGAACCATCGAATATGTCAGGATGAATCTCCTTCTTGTGTGGTATGGTTTGCTTTGGGGAAGGGTTGCCTGAATCCATTTGCACATATGCAGGAATATTTAAAGGTGTGCCAACCGCAGATGCTGATTTAGGTATGGTATGTAACTGCGTTTGTACTGAATTTGGCGTTTTAGTTACTTGCCATGTATTTCCCTTATGATACTTATCAGTTGGAGAAGCAAGCGATGTATTCTGCACTTGCTGTGTTTGACAAGCATTCGATGAAGTTGACGTTACCATCTGTGGTATGGGTACTGGGTTAGGTGTTTGCTCTTCATGACATGTATTTAATGTGGAATAAATTGGTGCATGTGCAGAAACAAGCTGATTTGGCAGTTGAGGCACTTGACATCTTACTGAGGCAGAATTTATAGCATGAGGTGCAGGTAAATGATAAGACGCTTGTTGAGCCTTGTTTGAATTTACTGACGTGGGGTTTAAAGCTCGTGGGGCAAACAATGGATTAGCCACTTGCTGTGCTTGATTTGTATTAATCGGAGTTTCATTTGTGACATGGTAAGCTGTGGGACTGTATTTTGCCATAGGATATTGTCTGTGATTTGAGTGGATTGTAGAACTATTTTCAAACTGATTCGGCGTCGACCTCGTCACTGGTATTTGCATTGGAACAGGTAAATTAGAACCATTTAACTTGTAACCGGATTGCAGATGTGAGGGTTCATCATTCGAATACATTGGTAGCTGCTGCGTTGCTGTGTTACGTGGTTGATCGATGGGCATAAGTCTACTTTGTTGCTGTGAAGCAAAATCCGAGGGTCGCTGAGTAGATGTATCCCTTGGTTGCTGGGTTTGTATAGTGTTTGTTTGTAAATCGTAATTCTGTGTCTTTGTTTGTTGTTGTCCAAAGGGTACATGCTCGTATGTTGAAACTCCTATATTTGTATCGTTACCCCAGAATGAGGTAACTTGTGGTACTGCCTGTTGTGCTAATGTTGACTTAGGTATAGAACGAGCTGCCTGTGCTTGCTCTGTACGTTGTAAAGCACCGTGCTGTGCATGTGTCATAAGATCAGTACTTGGAGCTGGTATTGAACCGTAATATTCCAGTGAACAGCTTTGTTCTGGAAATAGTAATTGCGATTGCTCTTGTGCTATCTTATGTTGCCGTTGCTGTAGAAATGAAAGTTTCTGAAGTTGCAGCTGTATTGTTCTTATTTGTTGTTGCACCTGTGTTTGAATCAACTGTATACTTTGATCATTGCTGGAATTATCTCCTGCATGATTTTGTTGCTCTCTGGCTGAATACAAGGTTTGTCCATTGGTATTAAGTTGAACACCACTACCATGGAGGGTATTATTCGGTGTAGAGACTGAATGCAACTGCAAAATGTTATGGTTGACAGCTACTGGTTGATACCTAGACTTGACATTAATACTCTCTGGAAGAAGCATGCTACTGTGAAAGCCGTTTTTCTGTTGTGACATTGGTGCATTTAAAGGTAGAAATGCTTCATGGATATATGCCTCTTGTGACACTGGTGTATGTAAGGGTACAAATGTTTCAGGGCTGTATGCTTCTAGTGAAAACAAGCTATCTAATGACTTTGCATGACTTTGCCCCAGGGAATCCCCTCTTAAAATGCTATCTTCTGACCCTAAAGAACCATCTGACAAAGGTTCCCAAGTTTCTGATTGCATGTGAGTGTTTGCAGGGGTGGAGGCTGCTATAGGGTTAATGGATAGTTGTCCCTGCGCAGTCTGATCATTATAATCATTGTTATCAGTGTAAGGGGCATTACTGCTGCTGTTGCTTGCTTTTAAATAAGATTGCCCATTTTGAATGTCCTTTGCACTTGATGTATTGAAAGTAACTGATTTGCTCTTATTCGTATCCATTACTACTATTTCTCAGAGAAATCTTCACTTTTTACTTTTTGATAGCTTAAATTATTAACTTTTTATTACACATTAATTTTCATTTTCTAGATATGGATGTTATGATCACCGCGTAAACCATATCCTGGTCACGGACTCACCAATCTGTAGTAGGCTAGAGGGGGGTCGGGCTAGGATTAAGCGTCTAGTCCGAGACCACCACTAGGCTAATAATTTGCCAACATTCAGAGGAAAACTCTTATGACTTCGCGTTGTGTTTTGCTAGAAAAGTTAAGTCTTCCTGGGAACAGTGGCAAAGAAAATCACCTGCCTGTCGGGTTATTGACTGACGGACGGACGGACGGACGGACAGTCAGACAGACGGACAACAGGTAAGTTTTCAGGTTCGTATCACTGGATATGGTGATACGGTGATCACAGAGAATAGCAACATGTTTTTAAATTTATTTACAATTAGGTATCAGCTAGGTGTTTAAATTGAAAGCTGCTTAAGAAAATGAATGCACTATATGAAATTCTCACCCCACCTGGGTGCCTCGGGGAGGCAAAAGTAGGGATAAGATTTAAACCCTTAGATTTTGTAGAAAGCAAGAGATGTTGCTTAACTACAGACGCTTGGTGACCGGTTCGGCCAAAAGCGATCTAAACCCGTAACTACTTGGGTGTCCTATTGGGACAAAAGTAAGAAACAGGTATAAGTCAGAGTTGCCCACCTTGCAAACAACCAAATTGACTGGCTCACTGACACTTGTTTGAAGGATAAGTGTATAATATTAAATATTACTATGAAATGGTGTTATCTATTGGTTCCGATGCAAACCAATAGTATTAAAACGTTTATAAAACGTTGGTAGTTCAAGGGAAACAACTACTGCTGGAAATAAGTCATAATCACTAGACGTTTACAATGCGTTCAGGTAATCAGTTCAGACACATGGAAACCGAAAGTAGAAACTGATTGTCTTTCCACAATAATGAAGTCAAAAAGTTACTCCGTTAGTTAATCACAATGATAAATACTAGAATAAGGCTGATACACAAGAATTTAGTAATGTACGGACCTGTGTCTATTACACATACATTGTTCGTCGACACATCTGGACTCGAGATCCAATGTCTACGGTGCCGGCCTCATTGCAATCCACACCTAAATGTATTTCAGACTGGCTTCTGTCAATAACATCAGTACCAAGCAGAACAGGTAAATCTTTGATGGATTTCACATCTTCATTCAGCACCACATCAGCAGACTTCGCGGCATTAATACCATAATGTTCACGGCAGATGTAGTAGTTGACAACATATAGGAGCATCAACAGACACAGTGTAGTTGCGGCAAGCAGCGCGACATCGTCCGCACAGGTTGGAGCACAACAGTCAATGTGTCCAATCGTCATACCCACTCCCAGCTTCCTTAGAAGTAACAAAAGGTCGTTGTTGAAGACCTTGTAGTGTAGGGTTGAAAGGATGCCGCCCTGTCTCACACCCTGCTTTATTTCAAAAAGTGTTGAGATTCTCCAATTCCATTTTACCATTGAACGTGCGTGTGAGTACATATTTTTTATCGTCATCCAGAGTGCTCCCTGTACTCCAGCAATGAACATCTTTCGCAGTAGAGATTCCTGCCACACCACGTCAAAAGTTTTGCATGCGTCCAGGGTGACCATCCGCAGAGGGGAGCGCAAATCTTTAGCTTCATTCTGAACCTCAGACACTATTAATGCCGCGTTCACCGCGGATGAGTGGTTGGTGAAGCCTCTCTGGAATTTTGACTGGTTGTTTTCAATCGTATCTTTTGTACGGTTGAGTAGTACTTTTTCTAAGATCTTCCCTAGAATTGATAAGACATTGATACCTCTGTAGTTGGTTGGCAGGGTTGCGTCCTTCTTCTTCTAAAGAACCGGAGTGAGAATACCTTCTTTTAGCTCGCTGGGATGTATCCAGAACTAATGATTCGATTCATGATAACAACCAGGACATGATGTAGTTTTTCGGGGGCCAGTTTTAAATGTTCTGCTGATAGACCAAATGGGTCCTGGGCTTTATTATTCTTAAAGCTCTTGATAATCTGTTGAATTTCTTTCAAGGTGACTGGGTTTTGTGAGCTAGCTTGCTGACTTGCAATAATCTCTATGAGGAGTTTATCAAATGTAACTTGATTTCTATAGTAGGTGTCATAGTCTTGGCTATATGAGGGAGTGGCCAGTTTTTCAAAATGTTCTGCGAAGGCGTCAGCCACTTCCGCAGAAGAACTATAAGTTGTGCCTTCGTAGTGTAAAACTTCGGTGCCGGTCGACTTGTTGGACCTTTGGCGGTTGACCAGGCTATAGAACACCTTAATATCTGTATCCTTCGCCTCCATCAGCTGCTGATATTTGTCCTGCTTATCCAGGTATACTTGCTGTCTAATGGTATGTCTCATTTGTCGACGAGCGCACTTTCTCTGCATGACTACTGGGTTATCCTCATTTCTGGGACTTACCGCCAGCTGCCATCGTTTATGTGCCTGTTTACTCTGACCAACGGCATTTGCAATTGCATCATTCCATAGTGGGAGTACTTTCTTCCGCCTTTTTGTTTGGGGTCTGCCCTTGGGGGTAGCTGCAATTGAGGCACTATAGAGGATTGTATTTAAAGACAGTACCATCAAGTCCACGCCATGATCACACTCAGGATCAGCTTCTTCAAGAATGGATTGGTTCATTTCCAAAACCTCTTTATACAGGGCTGAGTCACACTTATCCCACCTGATCTTCTGCTTGACATCTGATGGAGTTACAACAGTTTCGCTTGTTCCTTCTGTCAACCCCTTGAGGTCGTTGAGCATATGTAATACTACTTCGACATGGTCCGACATGTTGAGCGGGTTCAATGTGGATATTGTCACTCTTTCCCCGTTATCATCACTCAGGAACCAATAGTCAATCTGCGACGAAGCTCCTGTACCCTCGTGTCTGTATGTCATCTTGACAGGGTGGTGGTTTGGAAGTTTTAAATGGTGTTCTTTTAAAAATTCTTTTAGAATAGCATCCCTTTTCACTGGCTGAATACAATTCTCATGAACTCTGTAAAGATGGCGGATTATCGCGAGGTATTGAACGAGATTCCAGGCGAGATTTGGGTGCCTAAGTATGTTGTTCCAGTCTCTCTACAGTTAAGCAAACACTTCGTGTGTTTGCTGTAAAAATGCAAACATGAATTGATTAGAAAAAATACATTGACACAACAACAAGGACAGACAAAAACATTTAGGACATACCAACGAACCAATGTTGAACATGTAACAAAGGTAACATTAATCATGTTGATTGAATTAAGGGGTGAAAATGAATGACGTTATCGTATGGATGATCTGTGTCGACGGTCTTAATACTAGAATGATAGAATATACATAATTCTATTTGAAATTATTGCATCGTTTTTCAAAACAAACATGTATAAAAGACCCAAGGGCCATCAGAAGATTTTTATCTTCCTGTAACAAAATCCATCTAGTTTTGTCGGTATCATTTAACAGAGCAAAGTTACTATTAATTCTGGCAACCTTATCAAATAACTCTACTCTTTCAATATTATAAAATGAACACTGTGTCAAAAAATGTACCTCATCCTCAATCGCATTATTATCACAGAACTTGCATAGCCTTTCTTCTCTAGCCAAAGAACCTTTTTCTGAATATCTCCCTGTTTCAATTAAGAGGTTGTGTGCACTTATACGGAGTTTACATATAAATTTACGCAAATTAAAATTTTGTATACTTAAATATGGTTCTTGACAGAAAACTGACTTTAAACTAAAGTAAGTGTCAAGTTTACCACTATGTATTTTTCGTTCTCTTTCTTGCCTCCAAAAGGATTTAAATTGCTCTATCAACTTCCTTTTTACAATTGCTATCAACTGATTCTCCCCTAGATTCCTACAAGCATAAATATTAAGATCTAGCAACTTAAGAATGTATAATGCTGAAGAGAACCACGTTTGAATTCCTCTGCTATGCAACTCTTTAGTCATGTCATAGGACTGTTTGAACAAACCACCTGTTAAATTTTCTAATCTGTATAAGTATTTTACAATAGATAAAATTATGGATAAGTACATTGGAAAACGACCCGTTTCAGATAAAATGGCTAAATTCGATGAATATTTGTTCACTCCAAAAAAATACTTAAGGTACCGAAACTGAGACTTATCTGCAATGTTGTTTTTGTATATGTTCTCAAATGAAAATACATTATCTTGCTTACATGCAGCACTGTTAGTTTTGAAAGCACCCCAAATTTCTGCACTATATAGTAATATAGGTTTGACAAGATGATCGTATAAGTGCAGACTCGTTTGAATACTGGGTTCTCCAGAAGTTATGCTTTTGGTTAGCTTAAACGATGCTTTAATGGATTTCTTAAAAATATCATCTTTGGCATGTGTAAAAATGCCACTAGCTGAGAAATATCTCCACTTCGGGTGGTCAGAAGTTAATAAAGTTACTCTAAAAGATTATTAAAAATTATTTTTCATTTTTGACATTTTAAGGGTCCATTTCTGAAGTTAATATGTCCGATTGGTTTGGTCTGTTTTGGTTTGGTTTGGTCCGAGAAATTCCCCAATTTTGACCAGGAATTTGGGGTATTGGTGCGATAGCCCTAATATCTGTATCTGGTACGTTGTAGTTACCAATCCTGGCTTTTACACAACGGGTTTGGAGTGCGCATGAAGAGTTACTTAATCTAACGAATGTCTTAAACTGTTCCTGAAGCTGTTCACAGATTTGGAACACACTATGGAATCATCCAATTTATTCCACTCAATAGGAGTTCTCGCAAAGAATGAACTGTTCACTTTTGGCATGTATAGTCTTAAAACACTTGCTGTTGTTGGTTGTGTAATTTTCTACAATGTTAGATTGTTCACAGTCCCTGAATCTTGTTGCCCTTACTGCCCGTTTGCTCCGGCTTTGTCTCTGTAGGTAGTGATGTGCCGGTAGGCTATAGCTATATGCACATACAACAACAACAACAAGACCCGCTACGACAAGATCCACGGAAAAGTGCGACGACAAACGAACGACAAACAAACAATCATCAGCTGACTGCCTAATGAATATTGATGCCATGCGCCGCACGGACAACTAACCACGCTGCTATCCTCACTTACCGTTCTGCAGCCTACCAGTGTGCTTCGAGGTCACTCAGCGCCGGGGGCTGGAGGATTGGTAAGTACCATTTTATATCATAGGCGCTGCGAGAAATGAATTGGCGCGGGTGAGTGATGTACATTCAATTTACATCACTTGCTCGGGGCACTGTACCAGATGACTGGCGACAAGCAAACGTAACCCCGGTCTTTAAGAAAGGAGAAAAATATGATGCTGCGAATTACAGACCGGTGTCGCTCACATGCATCTGTTGCAAAACCCTGGAGCATATATAATTTAGCAAAATTAACAAGCACCTAGCCTCTGAAGGCATTCTTGCTGACTGTCAGCATGGTTTCCGAAGTCGAAGGTCTTGTGAAACTCAATTAGTTCAGTTCTACCATGACATAGTGAGCAATCTGGATGGGGCCATTAATCGTGGCCACAAACACTGACCTGATCACCATGGATTTTGCCAAGGCCTTCGACAAGGTAGCTCACAGGAGGCTATTGTACAAACTGGATCATTATGGGATTAGAGGATCCACACTTAAGTGGGTTAGCTCATGGCTCTCTGGACGCACACAACAAGTTGTATTTGACGGCCAAGCGTCGGATCCAGTCCCTGTTTTGTCCGGTGTCCCACAAGGTTCGGTACTTGGACCGGTCCTTTTCTTGATATTTATTAACGATCTTCCTGATAATATCAGGTCATCTGTTCGCTTGTTTGCTGATGATTGTGTTTTGTATAGGATCATATATACTACTTCTGACTGTCTCATCTTACAAGATGACCTGGATAGCCTAGCACGTTGGGAGGCCGATTGGCAAATGAAGTTCAATGTGGCCAAATGTCATTCAATGAGGGTGTCACGGCACCCTCCAGACAAGCAGATTAAATTCAACTACTCATTACATCAGCATACTTTGGAACATGTCCAATCCGCAAAATATCTTGGTATCACCATTACTGATAATCTTGATTGGGGTCAACATATTTCTGAGATTACCTCTAAAGCAACTAGGACATTAGGGTTTCTTAGACGTAATTTGGCTTTTGCACCTAGGCAGACAAAGGGTGTTACATACAAAACCTTGGTTAGACCTCAATTAGAGTATGCATCACCTGTTTGGCATCCCCATGTTAAAACTCGGGTTCAACAGGTTGAGAAGGTTCAGAGGACGGCTGCCCGATGTACCTGCAGGCGATGGCGGAACAGAAGTAGTGTTGGTGAAATGCTCGATGAGCTGGAGTGGCCATCGTTGGAGGCCCGTCGCGAGCAGTCCTCTTTAACCTTCTTTTATAAGATACACACTGACACTGTGTCTCTTAATAAAGATGAATACTTGACCCCTGTGACTACTTCAACTCAAACAAGGGCATCAAAACTAAACAACAGTCAATATCGTAGGTACCAGGCCTATAGTTATGCCCTGAAGAATTCTTTCTTCCCTAGAACTATTCCTCAGTGGAATAGTCTTCCCTCCTCTGTGGTAACTGCCAAAACTGCAGAGGAGTTCAAAGCCCGCATGGTGTAGATTGGGATCCAGAGGTGTGCGTTTTAGCAGATTGGAAATAGTTTTAAGAACTCATCCAGTAGGTGTGTTTTTTTTTTTTTTTTGCTAAATTCTAAATTTAGCGCACCACCCAACTGAGGTAATGGCCAAGTATGACCGACTCAGTATATGAATATAGATAGATAGATAGATAGATGGATAGATAGATAGATAGAAGAATTTATTTTTAGCCGCATATGCTCGTGTTTCCTTCGACGGAACTGGCCTGTTCCGTCGAGGAAAATACGACCATGTCAATCCCATTCCATCTGTTTCTAAAATTGATTTAATCTTTCGAAATATGCTCTAAAAAGTTACAATAATTATAAAAATGTCCGTTTCAAACCTATTTTTTTAATATATTTAGGGAAATATTTCTTTATTTTCTACTTTCGTCCATGCACCACTTCGGCTATCAAATCTTTCGCACACACCTTTCGGCTATTTTAGTTTCTCATATTTTGTTTACTGTTGAAACCAGAAATATTTTTTTTTACGTGAAAGGAAGTTTTTACAGAAAACTTCAAGGTAATTTAGTGATTTATAGCACTTGCTTTCACGTTTTGAACGTATAATTTTGTCCTTACCTGTAGCGATAATTTTTTACGTTCCGGATGGCTTTTTCAGACTGAAACCTGAAATTAGACATTTTTTGGTGTTTATTTGCTGTCGAATACTATCGCCGATGTTGTCGTCTAGTTCTATCGACGATTTATTTTTCAGTCGTCGACAACGCTTTTTCTCAACAGAGCGCCAATTTTTTATCTTGGTTATAAAAGCGCCAATTTTTTATCTTGGTTATAAAAGCGCCAATTTTTTATCTTGGCTATAAAAGCGCCAATTTTTTATCTTGGTTATAGAAGCGCCAATTTTTTATCTTGGTTATAAAAGCGCCAATTTTTGATCTTGGTTTAAATTCAAGCGCCAATTTAGATCTTGGTTATTAATATATGTTTTATATTTTTCTCTAAATCTATTCTCTTACATGTCATAGCCATTTTCCTACCTTGCATTTTTCTTCATCTCATTTTTGCCTTGAATATAGCTAATAATAAGGGGGAGAGATTATATATGTATTGTTTGAGCTAGAACTGAGAGTTTGGGGAATATTTGCAGTTCTGTAACTTTGAAGGGATATCTATATATAGCTGCATGACATAGCTAAACTTGGTGTATTTCTTGTTATATAGTATGATTATCTTTATATACATGTGCCTGGTAGCGTTTAGCTTATGCTATCGTTTCAGTATACCCCGTGATGTGCGTCGGTCACGCAACACTGTCCTAAGTATTTATCTAAATGAGCTTCTTGACGAATTTAATGGCTATGTGCTTTACCTTTATTTTGCTGTAGAATGATGCGTTTTTTCCATGAATTGTAGAAAATGAATATTGGTTTCTTTTCCCAAACTAAGATTTAAGATCTTGCTTGGCTTTATTCGAACCTTAATATTGCCTAGACCTTAAATTCTCAAATTATGTCTGTTTTATTGCTTTGTGTCTTTGCAGCTGGTGTTGTGCCGTGTGGCGGCCGTAAAACGTCTCCCCGTACATCAACCATAGTGCAGTTTATATTTTACTTTTGGTCCTTTGAGATCATCGTGAATATTCTGAGAAATCAGAAATAAATTATTTGTTTAGACTCATTCTTGACAGTTTTTTAATTATTTGGACCCCATTTTGATTTATATCAGTCTTTGAATCGACTGCCTATTCGAAATTCGCAAAATTGCAGTATGTTTCCTCTGTCTTTGTTTGCCGGATCATTACAGGATCACTGATGAGGCTTTATTAGCCGAAACTACGTAGTATATCCCATCTTCTTTCTTATGAATGTTTTCATTGCTCTTAAAGGAACTCATTTTTTATTTTTATTTGCCTTCACTGCAGCTGGTGTTGTGCCGTGTGGCGGCCGTAAAACGTCTCCCAGTACATCAACCATAGTGCAGTTTATATTTTACTTTTGGTCCTTTGAGATCATCGTGAATATTCTGAGAAATCAGAAATAAATTATTTGCTAAGACTCATTCTTGACAGGTTTTTAACTATTTGGACCCCATTTTGATTTATATCAGTCTTTGAATCGACAGCCTATTCGAAATTCGCAAAATTGCAGTATGTTTCCTCTGGCTTTGTTTGCCGGATCATAACAGGGTCACTGATGAGGCTTTATTAGCCGAAACTACGTAGTATGGCCCATCTTCTTTCTTATGAATGTTTACATTGCTCTTAAAGGAACTCATTTTTGATTTTTATTTGGCAGGGGTACCTATGAAACATTTGACTAGTCCCTAGGACTGTCAGGTTTTCTGTAGGTGCTCCTCCCAACAGTACATAATGTGCGGGCTATCTTTTCATTCTGATACATTTCTGCGTGTTACATGTTACCTTGTAGAAATCTGAATATATTTGTTTATACACTGTGCACTGTGATATGTTCAGGGCATGTACTAAGCGACACTCTGTAGATTTATACATTCTATCATTGTCTGTATGTCAAGGTTCAGTTTTTGAACCCCTCCACTGCATACTTGTTCTGTCAACATTTCTTAGGAGCTCCTTCTCAGGATTTGATATGAGAGCGGGAATGGAGTATGACACCTGGATTACTTGTTTAAACCATGCTGCGTTGTCCAGGCTTGTCCTCATTGGCTACTCCATTCTGTCATCCCTTTTTGACTTCCATGTAAAATCTCGTTCAGTAGTAAACAAAATAAAACAGTTGCTCTCTATATTATTATTTGTACATAAACTGTCAGATCTGGAGAGCTCGGTGATTAGTATTAACTCTAAATTTGAACATGATCTGGAAATAAGATTTGGGTATGTTTTGTCGCAAGGGTCCTGTTTCCATTTAAAAAAATATATATTCATAATGTAAATTTATTTCCAGCAGAATCTAAAGGCCGTTAGTATAATTAGTATATTTGTTATTAGTTCTAAATTATTCCAGGCTTTACTTTAAATGTGTATGCTAAAATTATCTTCTATGTCAACTTTTGTCATGTGCCTCCTGTAAACAAAGCATGTTCATATTTTATTGTAACAGTTTCTACCACATATTAATCTTTGCCTTGTCTTTTGAGTATTTGTTTTATCATGCTGGTGTGTGCATTGTACCAGAGTGATATTTTATCATGCATGCGCAGCAGTACATGTGTGATATATTTTTTGAGTATTTTTGTCAGGCTGGTGTATATGGTACACCAGAGTGATATTTTGTCATGCATGTGCTGGACGGGTACATGTGTGATATTTATTTTATTACTTGCCATCTTAGTCTGGCAGAACGCCTCGACGCTTTGCTCGGCGAGTCAGACTGCGAGATGGCGAGTGCTTTGTCATGCTGGCGTATGTATTGCGCCAGAGTGATATTGTGTCATGCATGTGCACGGAGTACATGTGTAATATTTATAATGCCTGTGTGATGTTTTGTCATGCATGTGCATAGAGTACATGTGTGATGTTTATATAATACCAGTGTGATATTTTGTCATGCATGTGCATAAAGTGCATGTGTGATATTTATAATGCCAGTTTGATATTTATTCATGCATGTGCATGGGTAGTACATGTGTGATTTTTGCCATATATGAAATAGTTATTAATTGTGGTAGATTCTGTTCTGTTTGTTTTATATTAATATTTGAACATACTATACACTTGGCAGCAATATTTATTATATGGAACAAGCAAGCTAAAATTCAGTATTTCCAAATTACACATATAGATAAAAATTCAGATGCTTGTTCTCTCTGTTTATGTAAAGCATACACATTACGGTGATTCTTGGATATTGTTCTTTTATTAGTTTTAATTATATTTTTGTGTTATTTCTATTTAGCAGTGATATTTGGTCATTATACTGTTAAAATTCTTTATTTGTAATTGTCACGACAAGATTTCTTATTTTCGACCCGAAACTTATAGGCATGTAATTACTTGTTCTCTTACAAGAGAGCAATACTGACATGTTTACAAGTTAAACGAATTCTTATATTTTTTGTGCTACGGTAGCTAGGCCTTGTCAAGAAAACTGTCCAATTATGTTTTCCTTGATTAACGTAGGTTTCTTCGTTCTTTTCGGACGGTTTCGGACCTGCACACACCTAAACATATATTCTTGATGGAAGTTACGTCTGTCAAATCAGACAGATCTTGTTAAGAGGGCGTATTTTCTAACCAACTAACCTTCTTGAACCCTCTTTTATTCTCTGCTGGCTGGCCTATGTGGTCCTCCATACAGGTGGCGTGTCGATCAGGCGACCCGACTTTGCGAGCTATTGTGGCAAGGCCATCGCATGATCGTACACGTGTACTGACCCATCCCTATATAAGTGACTGACCGCTCAACATCGGGTGTGGGACATTATTTCCAGAGCCGATGTTGCAGTATCGAGCATAGGCCGATAGCAGTGAGTAAAATGATTTTTATTTATTATCTTTGATTCTTAGATGCAGCGCTATTCTTGCTTGTCAGTATCCTTCTTGTGTTAATATTGCCATTTCTTTTCCCTGTACAGCACATAAGGGGAGCACCTTAGTGTTGGACAGAGAAGAAATGGAACTTAAGCGCTGGATCTATTGCTTGCATGGATCGCCATCTATTGTAAGGGTAGATAATTTTGGCGATTTATGTACCCGCGTTCATAGTAGGGGAGATAACTGCGTTAGGATTAAAAGATACCGTGTAAGACGGCGTTTGTTCATAGGGCACGCACGCATCTTTTTGCAATATGCTTTGTGTAGATTCTGATCAGGCGCAGTTTAAGGTCACACATACCATCATTATCGGCGCTTCATTGCATTGAAGGTCCTGATCAGACGCAGCACTGAATTTTCGCAATAATGTTATTGTACATGTTTTTTTCTCTTCTTTCGGTGGAAGACTGTTCAGATCCAATGAAAGTTTTAATGAAATAGTGCCAGGGTGCATTTTCTGTAGACCCTGATCAGACGCCACCTGCGTCTACGCGCGATATGTTTTTTATCAATCATATGGCTCCAATCAGAGTTTCCAGATATTTTGAGGGGAGTACATTTTGCTCACCGGTCTAGCCTGTAAGAATGGGCGAGCATACTGTACTCGATTATGGATGACAAAATAATGTCCTTTACTCGCCGTCTGTTGGCAAGGCGAGGAGTCCCAGCATCTATGGCTGGTTGTCATCATGAGTTAGTACCCTTTATGCTTAGTTTAGAGTCGGTGTACTTATATCAGAGTACTCCGAGCGATACATTGTCGCTGCAGTGTAAAAATGACGGTGGTGCACTCATTTTTTCGTGTTTCTGCTTTGGCATGCGGATTGTGGGTACTCGTTAGAACGGCCTCACACAGTGACCAGTGATACTGTTCTAACGTGTGGACGCGGTCCGTATTCTGGGCAGAAGTAGGGAACAATGGCAAACTTTTGCACCGTCATTTTCAGCCATATGTTCTGTTAGAAGAACATTATATTTATGGTAACGCATTGGTTGTTTGCGCAATGGCGTTCTAAGGAACAAATTCCAATCATTTAAAAGTGTAATGTTTCTGTATTTTATTTGTACATGTATAAGCTCGTTTCTTAAGTGTAATAGTTTTGTCTTAAATGTAGTAAGCTTTGGTGCACTGAGGTTATATCAGTCCCACCACGTGTATTCGGCCGCATCGTCGTGACGTCAAATTGACGTTGACGTCATGACCGTTGACGTCGAATATACGTTGATATAACGCTCGCTTGCCCGCTCCTAGTGATCTGTTATGCAGGTTTCCCGTGCAATGAGGGGTGGCTTTCATTTATCGCATTTGTCAAAGGTCAAATTATCTTGAAAGTTTCACAACCCCCCACTTGCGCGGGCATGGCATCACACACCAGGGAGAGAATTTGAAAAGTTGAGGTTAGCAGAGATTATTATGAGATGTTCGTTAATTTCAGACATCTACAAGGCTTTATAATCTACCAATGGCCTGTGGCCCGTAGTAGCATCTAATCGACTATTTTGTCAAGCCAAGAGGGTAACCAATACTTGACGAAGTCAGAAACAAATCTCCTATATGAAGGAAGAATCTCCAACATGTAGGACGTGTGAAGGAAGCCTACAGGCGTCCCGTGTATCAGAGATCTCCTTAAACGTGTATGGTTCAAAAAATGAACACATCTCGTATATAACAATCTAAAAAATGGGAACAGAAAAGGAATTCTCTTATTGCTCCTAAGAGCATTGTGTCTTAAATGTAAGACATAAGTAACTATTGCTTTCCATAAGTGAGTGTGTGTTGTGTACTATTTTTGAAGTAACGTGTACTGTTTTATTGAAGTGATGTTGTAAATAAATATTTGTGTTACTTGGACCTTGTTCTTTCTCGATTACACCACCCTTCGTCTATCTTGACGCACGCTGCCTTTCGGTGTGTGTGAGGCTGAACGGAGCCGCGGGCTAGCTCAACCTCCCACTCACCGGAAGTCACGTGACATTGGTGTCAGAATTGGGATAAGGTCTTTGAAAGAAAGTGCAGGTCTTAAGTTATTAACGGGCTCATTTGCATGTGTTGTTCTCATAGTCCAAGAGCCCATTCATTTATATTTTTGTGGATGTAGCGGTTTGTGATATGAAGCTACATGTATGTTCAAGTATTATATTACTGAAATCAAATCATGTGAATTATCATTTAAGGAGTTAGTAACTAAAGGGAATACTGAGATACAGCTTCATCCTTTTCTCGGATGGTGGTTAGAGTTTACAATTATTAACGTCAGCCTAGTGTTACCGCTCAATGTTCCGTTGTGTATGTCCCTTATAGCTTCCCGTTGTCGTGGTGCTTTTTGTTGAGTTTTCCCCTTTTGAATTGTTTCTTGTCCGTGACGTCACGTAGGTCTAACGTCAATATGACGCCAGAATAACGTGGTTATTGACGTTCATCAGTGATATTGTGTTAATACGCGAGGCGTAGCTTCAATGGTAATGATCATTTGGAGTCACGTTCCTATTTGGGAGGTATGATAACGTAACGCCAATTGTGACGTTCAAATTTTGACGTTTTTATGAATTAAGCTTGCTTAACAACGTTAAGTAGCTTGTTTGATCAGTATTTTATCTGGTCTTATGCACAATATATCTATCTGAAATATTTTGCTAGTTTTATAGCATTTTGCCATTTATATTTTTGACCGACGTGTAATTATACGTCATTCCAAAATGGACAAGTTATTGGAACAAGGAACCCGCTTAGGTTATGAGGGGCAGGAACTCCAAAATTGGGTTAAGGAACAGCAGGCATTTGAAAGGGAGGAAAGGGTCCGCGTAAGGGAATTGGAGTCGGCTAAATTAGCTCAGGTAGAAAAGAATAGAGAATTGGAGTTGGCTAAGTTAGCTCAGGTAGAGAAAGATAGAGAATTGGAGTTGGCTAAGGTAGAGAAGGTAAAGAATTAGAATTGGCTAAATAAGCTCAGGTAGAGAAGGATAGAGAGAAGGATAAAGAATTAGAATTGTCTAAATTAGATCAGGTAGAGAAGGATAGAGAGAAGGATAGAGAATTGGAGTTGGCTAAAGTAGCTCAGGTAGAGAAGGATAGAGAATTGGAGTTGGCTAGAATAGCTCAGGTAGAGAAGGAAGGAGAATCAGAGTTGTCTAAATTGGCCCATGAGAAGGAAATAGCGGAGTTGAACATAAGGTTAGAACGCGAACGTTTGACGGCAAACGTTAAAATCGCGCATGAACAGACTGAGAAAGCAGCGCGGGCTAAGGATCCTAAGTTGCCTTTGACGAGGCAAATGATAAGATGGATAGTTACATTTCGCGGTTTGAGAAATACGCGACCGCGAATAAGTGGGAAACGGGTCGTTGGGCTATAAATTTGAGTGCATTATTAAAAGGCCGTGCCCTGGAAGTGTATGATAGGCTCTCAAATGAAGATGCAAATGATTATGTTAAGCTCAAAGAAGCATTGCTGAAAAACTTTGACATGACTGAAAGAGGTTTCCGTAAAAAGTTTCGTTACGAGAGATCAGTTAAGAGTGAAACTTTTATACAGTTCAGTGGCAGACTGAGAAGTTATTTTGATAAGTGGTTGTCCCTTGATAATGTAACAAAATCATATGACGCAGTCTGTGATTTTATGGCAAGGGATCAATTTTTGGAATGTTGCAATAGGGAATTGTACGTTCATTTGAAGCCTAGGGAATTTGAAAGTGTGTCTGACATGGCTAAGGAGGCCGATCTCTTTGCGGAAGCGAGAGGCGGTGTCCTTAGCTGTGTGTCGAAGGCAGCTCAAGGCGGAAAAGGCGGGCCTCAAAATAAGCCCAACGATCCAAACAAAAATAATGATACCACTTCCGGTAAGAAACCGGACATAAAGTGTGGTATATGCGGTAAGGCGCACTTAACATTTAAGTGCTGGAACCATCCAAGCCGTAAGATGGTTTCGAGCGCGAATATAGAGGAAAATAAAACGGTTGACAATACGGCTGACCATAATATTGGTCGTGGTGCCAACCGCGGACGCGGAAGAGGTTGAGGAGATTATCGCGGACGCGGTAGAGGAATGCATCAGAATCAAAACAGTAGTACAGCTAAGGGAGATCATCAGATAAGCTTTTGTAGAGCAAGTAGAAATAACAGTGACTCTATTATTGATAGTGATATGCAGTGTGCTTATCCAGTGAAAGACGGTATTGATACTTCTTGGAGTAAGAATAAGGAAGGGGTTTGTTATTTCTTGAAGTCTAGGTTACCCACAGCTCCCGGTTTGGTGAATGGAAAAAAGGTAGTGGTATTACGAGATACTGGGTGTACTGGTGTGGTAATTCGTAGATGTTTGGTATCTGATGATCCGTTGATTGATAAGGAATCTGAGGTCACATTGATTGATCAGACTTCCAATGTTTGTCCTATGGCACTAATTGATATAGATTGTCCCTTTTTCAAAGGTACTACTGAGGCATTATGCATGGATGATACACTTTACGACTTGGTTATTGGTAATATTGACGGTTCTAAGCTGCCTGATATGTCACATTTCTCGGCAGATAATGCAGCTAGTGTGGTTACCAGATCACAAGCTAGGAATGAAGAAAAAGTGTATAGAAAACTTAAGGTCCCGGAACAGATTTTGAGTGGTGACAGGGAAGCTTTCAAACTTGCTCAGCAGAGTGATTCTAGTTTGCACTTGATCAGGCGTAGGGTACAATCTGGGACAGTTTCGGTCACTAGAGGCTTGAATAGGGGTGAAGCTAAGTTTGTCAGTAAGAAAGACTTGATGTATAGGCAGTTCACTCTCGGCAATAAGACCTCATTACAACTTATTGTTTCTTCTGAATATAGAGAAAAGGTTCTTAAGCTTGCCCATGAATCTTTATTGGCAGGACACTTGGGTATCAGAAAAACCTTGGACAGAGTTGTTTCAGAGTTTTATTGGCCTGGTGATTGTGGCGATGTATCTAGGTTTTGTAAGTCGTGCGACATTTGCCAGAGAACCATACCAAAGGGTCGTGTCCCTAAGGTACCTTTAGGTAGAATGCCGATTATTGATACACCATTCAAGAGGGTGGCTGTTGATATTGTCGGTCCCATTGAACCTCGGTCTGATCGGAAGTCCCGGTACATTTTGACCTTAATTGATTATGCCATGCGATATCCTGAGGCGGTGGCATTGCCTAGTATTAGAACTGAGCGGGTAGCGGAGGCCCTTGTCGAGATGTTCAGTAGAGTTGGTGTACCTGATGAGTTGCTTTCAGACTGTGGTACCCAGTTTACCTCTGAGGTCATGAAGGAGGTCAGTAGGTTGCTGTCATTACAGCAGTTAACGACATCAATTTATCATCCTATGACAAATGGTTTAATTGAAAAATTCCATGCTTGCCTGAAGCAGATGCTGCGCAAGTTGAGTGCTGAACGACCCAGAGACTGGGATAAGTATTTACCCGCATTGTTGTTTGCTGTAAGAGAAGTTCCTCAAGAGAGTCTTGGTTTCTCGCCTTTCGAACTGTTGTTTGGTCGTAATGTCAAAGGCCCAATGTCTATTTTGAGGGAACTTTGGTCAGAGGAGGTAGAGGACGAACAGGTGCATTCAACTTATCAATATGTTATTGATTTGAGGAATAGAATTGAGGAAACGTGTAAATTAGCACATGAAAACTTTAGGAAGGCTCAAATCAGGCAAAAAAAGTACTATGATACGCGCGCGAAGTCGCGCCAGTTTAAAGTGGGAGATAAAGTTCTCATCTTACTTCCCACTAGTAGCAACAAGTTGCTATTACAATGGAAAGGTTCTCATCTTACTTCCCACTAGTAGCAACAAGTTGCTATTACAATGGAAAGGCCCGTATGTAGTTGAGGAAGTAGTTAATAAAATGGACTACAGAATTGATGTAGAGGGGGTAGTGAAGACATATCATGCAAATATGCTTAAGCAGTACGTCGAACGGCATACTGCGTCACACTGCCTTTTGTCAGCAGAATCGGTATGTTCCACTGAGGACGATGAGAGCGACGTACTATCATTAAATGATTGTATTTTCCCATTAGGATCTGATAATGAATCATTTGAAGAAGTCCAAGTTTCGGACAAGTTAACGCCGGAACAACAAGATGAAATTAAGTCAAGTCGCTCATAAGTCAGTATCCGGACGTATTGACGAGTATACTGGGTCGTACTCACCTAATCAAACATGATATAAAACTGCTGACGACTGAACCAGTAAGGTCTAAGGGTTATCCTATCCCGTATAAGACGCGTGACGTCATGGAAAAGGAACTTTAGGAAATGCTCGAGTTCGATGTTATTGAGCCCTCGGTTTCGCCATATTCCTCGCCGATCGTTCTTGTACCAAAGAAGGACGGATCGATACTGTTTTGTATCGATTTCCGCAAGCTAAACAAGATTACAGAATTCGATGCAGAACCTATGCCGAATATGGAGGAAGTTATCAATAGAATGTCTGGCCATAGGTACTTCACGAAAATGGATCTTTGTAAAGGTTATTGGCAGTTAGTCCTCGCCGAGGCGGCAAAACCTCTAACTGCATTTGAAACTCCTAAAGGGCTTTTCCAATTCAAAACCATGCCGTTTGGATTGGTAAATGCCAGTGCTTCTTTCTGTAGGCTGATGCGTAAGGTTTTGCGTGACCTTCCCAATGTTGACAGTTTTGTTGATGATATGTGGATTTTTACCCAAACATGGAGGGAGCATGTGACGTCTCTACGTCAGGTTCTTGACCGCCTCAGGTCAGCTGGTTTGACGGCGAAACCTTCGAAATGCATGACTGGGTTTGATAAGATTTATTGTCTTGGTCACAGTATCGTCGAGCAGACGTTAAGACCGCAAGAAGACGAAATTCATGCCATTAAGGAGGCACACAGACCCAAAACTAAGAAGCAGGAAGCAGATCAGATCTTTCCTTGGCTTGGCAGGATTTTATCGGAGGTTTATCCCTAATTTCGCCACCATAGCTTCCCCGTTGACTGATTTGACAAAGAAGGACGGACCTAACAACATCAAGGATTGGCAAGACTGTCATGAGAGCTTTTCAGACGCTGAAGACTAGGCTCACGTCTAGCCCTATTCTTCGCCTGCCCTTGTTTAATGACAGTCATCCCTTTATTCTTAGAACCGATGCATCAGACACGGGCATTGGTGGTGTCCTTCTGCAAGAGTTTGAGGATGAAGGTAAACTTCCAATAGCGTATGCTAGCAGGAAACTTCTACCTAGGGAACGCAACTACTCTGTAATTGAAAAGGAATGTTTAGCCATTGTATGGGGAATTGAGAAGTTCCACAAGTATCGTTTTGGGGTAGAGTTTTGGCTTGAAACTGACCATAAGCCTCTGTTGTACATGCAGTCCGCCAAGGGACTTAACCCTCGTATCATGAGATGGGCATTAAAGATTCAGCCCTATCGATTGAGAATCATAGCCATCCGAGGACCGTATAATGTAGGGGCTGATTATCTCAGTAGATCATGAACATAGGTGTATTTATATTGTTGTATATAGCTGTGTGCAGGTTAACAAGAACCTCTTGTCGATAATTAACCCTTGTCCTGCTGAATATTCATATATGCCACACCCACAACCGATTATCAACCAATCAGATTACTTGATGCAAATTATTGCAACAAATTCACAATCTGAATGGCAAACAATGTAGATCCTGATCAGATGGCTTCGTCAGAAGCCATCTGATCTGGATCTACATTGTTTCAAAGATAAGGCATATCCGGGATTAGCAGGACAAGGGTTAAGAAAAAGGAAATCTTTCATATCCTTTTCCTCCCAAAGGGGGAACTTTTGTCACGACAAGGTTTCTTATTTTTCAACCCGAGACTTATAGGCATGTAATTACTTGCTCTCTTACAAGAGAACAATACTTACAAGTTAACCGAATTTTCATATTTTTTGTGCTACGTTAGCTAGGCCTTGTCAAGAAAACTGTCCAATTATTTTCCCTTGATAAACGTAGGTTTCTTCGTTCTTTTCGGACCTGCACACACCTAAACATGTTCTTGATGTAAGTTTTGTTTGTCACATCAGACAGATTTTGTCAGAGGCTGTATTTTCTAACCAACTAACCTTCTTGAACCCTGTTATTCTCTGCGGGCTGGCTTATGCGGTACTCCATACAGGTGACGTGTCGATCAGGCGACCCGACTTTTACGAGCTATTGTGACAAGGTCATCGCATGATCGTATTCGTGTACTGACACATCGCTATATAAGTAACTGACCGCTCAACATCGGGTGTGGGACATTATTTCCAGAGCCAATGTTGCAGTATCGAGCATAGGTCGATAGCAGTGAGTATAATGAATTTTATTTGTTATCTTTGATTCTAAGATGCAGCGCTTTTCTTGCTAGTCAGTATCCTTGTGTTAATATTGCCATTTTTTCCCTGTACAGCACAAAAGGGTGGCAGCTTAGTGTTGCGCAGAGCAGAAATAGAGTTTAAGCGCTGGATCTATTGCTTACATTGATCGCCATCTATTGTAAGTGTAGATAAGGTTGGCGATTTATGTATCGTTCATTGTAGGGGCAGATAACTGCGTTAGGATTAAGTTACCGTGTATGACGCCGTTTGTTCATAGGGCACGCACGCATCTTTTTGCAATATAATCAGGCGCAGTTTAAGGCCACACGCACCATTATCTGCGCTTCATTGCATTGAAGGTCCTGATCAGACGCAACACTGAATTTTTCCGCAGTAATGTTATTGTACATTTTTTCTCTTCTTTCGTCGGAAGACTGTTCAGATTCAATGAAAGGTTTAATGAAATATTGTTAGGGTGCATTTTCTGTAGACCCTGATCAGACGCCACCTGCGTCTACGCGCGATATGTTTTTTATCAATCATATGGCTCCAAGCAGATTTTCCAGTTATTATTATGAGGGGAGTTCATTTTTTCTCGCCGGTCTAGCCTGTAAGACTGGGCGAGCATACTGTACTCCATGATGTTTGACAAAATGATGTCCTCGTCTGTTGGCAAAGCGAGGAGTCCCAGCATCTACGGCTGGTTGTCATCATGAGGGAGTACCCTTTATTCTTAGTTTAGAGTCGCTATACTTATATCAGAGTACTCCGAGCGATACATTGTCGCTGCAGTGATAATATGACGTTGGTGCACTCATTTTTTCGTGTTTCTGCTTTGGCATGCAGATTGTGGGTACTCGTTAGAACGGCCTCACGCAGGGATACTGTTCTAACGTGTGGGCGCGGTCCGTATTCTGGGCAGAAGTAGGGAACAATGGCAAGCTTTTGCACCGTCATTTTCAGCCATATGTTTTGTTAGAAGAACATTATATTTATGGTAACGCATTGGTTGTTTGCGCAATGGCGTTCTAGACGACAATTTCAATCGTTTAAAAGTGTAATGTTTCTGTATTTTATTTGTTCATGTATAAGCTCGTTTCTTAAGTGTGATTGTTTTGTCTTAAATGTAGTAAGCTTTGGTGCACTGAGGTTATATCAGTAATACTATGTGTATTCGGCCGCAACGTTGTGACGTCAAATTGACGTTGACGTCATGACCGTTGACGTCGAATATACGTTGATATAACGCTCGCTTGCCCGCTCCTAGTGATCTAGTATGCAGGTTTCCCTTGCAATGGGGTGTGGCTTTCAATTATCGCATTTTGTCAAAGGTCAAATTATCTTTAAAGTTTCACAACCCCCCACTTTCGCGGACATGGCATCACACATCAGGGAGAGAATATGAAAAGTTGAGGTTAGCAGAGATTATTATGAGATGTTCGTTAATTTCAGACATTTACAAGGCTTTTTGATCTACCAATGGCCTCTGGCCCGTAGTAGCATCTAATCTACTACTTCGTCAAGCAAAGAGGGTAATCCATACTTGACGTAGAGTCAGAAACGAATCTAACATGAAGGACGCATCTCCAACATGAAGGTCGCATACAGTCGTATTAAGGACGTATACAGGCGTCGTGTATAACTTCAGAGATCACCTTAAACGTGTATAGTTAAAAAAATGAACACATATATTCCACTCCTGAAACAAGAACAGATAAGGAGTGAGTGAGATTTAGTTTTACGTCCAACCAACAGCTAAGGTCATACGGAGACGGGACCTCGGTTTAAAGACTCATCCGAAAGTCTGGAGAAGCCCGGGATCGATCCTGCGATCCCTGGTTGACAAGGCGAGTAGCGTAACCACTGCACCACGGAGGCTTCTGAGAACAGATAAGGAATTAACTTATTGCTCCTAGGAGCATTATGCGCATGGCCATACGTAACTGTTGTTTTCCATAACTGTTAGTATGTGTTGTGTACTGTTTTATTGAAGTGACGCTGTAAATAAATATTTGTGTTACTTGGACCTTGATTTTTCTCGATTAGACCACCCCTCGTCTATCTTGACGCACGCTGCCTTTGGGTGTGTGTGAGGCTGAACTGAGCCACAGGCCAGCTCAACCTCCTACTCACCGGAAGTCACGTGACACTACTTCTCCAGTAAACTGCTGGCCTGATTGAAACCAAATTACATTGTCAAACCTGACTCGGGCCCTACTGAATAGAAGTGAAGGCAATGATCAGGAATCAATTCATTCAACCCACAGCTCCCATTAGAGACACCAAAAGGAAAGAAACACAAACACGAGATAACTAGACCCTAGTGGACACACCGATAGCGAAAAGCCAAAAGGACAGTTACTTATCCACAAACAGGCCAATTGGCAAAATTGCAATCAGCTGAATTCAAGTTTGTCAATTTCAAAGGTCAACGTTAATTACTGACTTATGTCTGGATGGCTCATATTCAATATTTTTGTCTTCTTCGCCCCTATAACTGCGGGGTTCATTGTAACTAAATTAAATGTGGGGCTTCTATGGAATTAGGCAATCAAGCATTATTTGTAGGACCAAGATGACCGACATGCCTTTAATAGCCTTTTGGAAATCTTCTCGGGATCCAAATGATCTTGGAACTTGGTATGCAGCATTTGGGACTCGTGCCCTACCAAATTTGTTCAAATCGTGGCCTTTGGTTGGCCTTTACGTATTTTATATCAAGTTCGACTTTGGTTAATTTGACTTTTGTATGGAAAAAGGGCAAAACAGTGGATTTTCCCAAATGTATTTTAGCCTGTGGCAACAGAATTGATATTTGGAGATATCTGAATGGAAGTAAATCAAATCCAATGGTCAAGGTCATTACCGACCTTTATTCTTGATGGCTCAGATTCAGCATTTTTATCTTCCTCTTCACTAAACTGCTAAACTGAAATAAACCAAATTACGTATGCAGCCACTATGGGATGGGACAAATGAAATTCATTTGTGAGATTAGGGTCACATTAACGAGATTGCTGCCATGTCCTTATATGGTAAAGCCATTTCGATATCTTCTTTTCGGATCTTATATTGCCAGTTACATTGAAGTCAAATTTGTTCAAATGGTGACCTTGGTTGACCACGACCTATTTTACATCAAGGTCAAATCGATGCATGTGTAAAAGGCAGAACCTTGGATTTTTTTTTATTTTGTTGCAGCCGATGGAATCAAAATTGATATTCCTAGCATGTTTCCTCAGATGGTGACCTTTGGTTGTCCTTGACCTGTATTATGTCAAGGTCGTATGTGGTCACCGGCGCATTTGTAACGGAACAAAGGCAAGGCATGGGATTTTTCGGATTCTCTTGTCCCATATGGCGTGAGAAATAATATTTGCAGTCAGCTAAATGGAAGTTGATAATTATGTCCAAGATGGCTACCATGCCCAATGTATGGTAAAGGGGGTGGAAAGTCCATTTCCGACACTGAAAGGCGAGATTTTTCAAGCCAGGAGCCGTACAGTTTTTTCGCCCTTGACCTCTAGTGAGCGTAGTGGCCGATGGGCCTCTTGTTTTTTTTTTATACTTCGTTGTATCTTTTCTGTTCAAAATGCCCCATCCCGAGGGAGACGGCTCGATTTAAAGACTTGCTTGAGGACTCGACTGGTGACCCAACGATTTTCAGCAGTTAAGTTCGAGGGGGTCAGACGGACTGAGTGGCGATTTCACTTAATACTGGTTAGCCGATGATAGTGTATTACATGTTCTTTAAAAGGCTTAACCTTTTAGAATCAAGAAATACATCGTAGAACTGAAAAGTATGGAGTGTGCACGTTGTTTTGGGGCCATCCTAGCTAGTTTCGGCCAATTAGGTATCATCAGTAACCCCCGGATATTTACAGTGCACCACAATGAAATCAATGATCGCAAATATGGAGCAGAGTGCTTACATTACGTTTAAAAATTAAAATATCCTTCATTTACTTAGTCTATTTTATATTTTTCTGCAAGCAAACAGAGCGTGAATTCTAGACGACGTTTGCGATTTTATGGACTGTCAAACTGGTATGGGAGTAGAAGCGTGCTGTCTGGACATTGATTTCTACCACGCGAAACTCGCCACACTAGACATATTAAGGTACTCAGATGCTGAGTCTGGCAAGAACACGAATAATTATAATAAATTTATTCTTATTTATTCACCAGTTTTTTTTTTCTTCAAAAAAATGTCAATATTTGCCATTAGTAAACGTGACATCGTTAACGACGTCGTATATGTCGCGTTACAGGGCATATCTAAATAATTAGCATATTTATTTTACATCTGTATTATCAAATTTATTACATGGCGTTATTAAACTTATTAGTAAGATGCGCCCCATAACGTTACATGTACAACATCCTAAATGACGTCGCGTTTACTAATGGCGGAATATTGCCATTTTTGTGAAGCAATCTTGAATATAATGCTTTTTAAATGACATATGATAAATAGAATCTTGCATTCGTGTTCATGTATTATTGAATTTATTACACTGATTGAAGAAAAGGCAAAGCCTCGCATTTTAAATATTTTCCTCAACTCAGGCAATTTATTGGCCGAACATTTTATGCCTTTTCCTCAACGAGTATAAATAATTAAATAAAACATGAACACTCATGTAATATTCTCTATATACACTTGTTAGTCATATTATCCTCCGGAAATAATTTAACTGGCCTCCGTGGCGTAGTGGATAAGATCACAGACCCTTATTCATTATGTTTCTAACCGCTGTGGGTTTGTGCCTGGCTCGCGTTACATGTGAGACGCCGAGTTCTGCAACGGAAGGTCAGGTGGTTTTTCTCCGAGTACTTCGGTTTTCGACCACCTCTGATCAACACTCGGCTCGATATGAGTGAAATAATCTTGAAAGGGCCGTAAAAACAAACTCCAAACTCCACAAATGTGTTATTTAAAAACAAATGAAATATAGTTTACACACACGATTCCGCTTTTGTCATTATATGTTAGTGATAGCCGACCTCGGTACCTCAGTTGAATGGGCTTCTGACTGGTGATGAGGACGCGGGTTCGATACCTGCCGGGGTCGGCAACATTTTTTTCGTGGAGATATTTCATGAAATCTTTTCTACGGTCATTCCCTCCCTTCCGCTGATTCAAGAAGGGTAGTTGTCAGTTTCTGGCGAAAGGATGTGCACTGTATTGGTTTACCCCTTACGTATAAGCCTGCCCAGGAAAAGTGTGGATAGGTAAACTGGTTGGTTAAAAAATGACCTAAATAGTGTTGACTTGGCCGTTAAACTCCTATACAAACAAACACATACGTTAGGGATTACAAGGACATCTTTACGTTAGTATTTTTTACTCGCTTTGTATTAGGAACATATCGGGAAGTTCTGTTTGTGAAAGAAATATAAACATCAAGCGACCAGACCATAATGGAAACCTAAACAAAGGAAGGCCATAAGGACAGTTACTTTCCCACAAAATGACCACATGGCCATCCAAAATTAAAAGACACAAGTGATACACACAGTAAGTAACAAACAACAACATAAATAAATCGCCACAGAAGAACCGCCTTGGAACGGTCAGTGGCAAGATTTCCACTTGGGGGCTTAAATCGATTTTTCGTGGCCACAATCCTCGCCCTTACTTCCGCCGCGATTTAGACAAATAAGTTGTGTTTGATTTCAATATCCTCCATAAGCCACATTTTCCTGAGCAAAACTTGTTCAAAGAAAAACCCAGTAACCTTGCGATTGTTTAGTTTGTAAAATGTTTATAAAACACCGTTGGTAACATGCGGTTCACCTGCTGTAATAACTGTTATCATTTGTAGCTTGGCTAATTGTTGATGTTTCTTATATGGATCTGAAAAATAGAACAGAAAATGAATAATAAAACTAATTTCCTTCACCTGTGGCATGAAGGTACACCTTCGTAATACCAGATTTAAATTTGTTTTAGGGTATATTCACGGAGATGTTGCACTGCTGAGTTAGGAGGGCCTTCATGCGGACTGAACACATTATTTGTCTAACTCGCGACAGAAGTAAGGGAGAGGATTGTGGCCACGTAAAATCGATTAAAGCATCCCCCCCCAACACACACACACACACACAAGTGGAATTCGCTTAAATGACCGTTCCGATGCGGTTCTTCTGTCGCGGTTTATTTTTGTTATGGTGTGTCTTTGAGTGATTGTATCTCTTATATTAATTTGGTTTGGATAGCCAATTGGCCATTTTGTGGGAAAGTAACTGTCCTTTTGGCTATCCGGTATTGGTGGTTCCATTAGGGTCTAGTTATTTAATGTTGTGTTTCCTTCCCCCTTTGGGGTCTCTGATGGTAGCTGTAGGTTAATTGTATCGATTCCTGATCATTGCCGTCAACTTCTATTTATAGGTTTTTTAGTGTGCAGACTGATTTAAGGCCATATGGCCATTTTGTGGGAAAGTAACTGTCCATATGGCCTTCCTTTGTTTAGGTTTCCATTATGGTCTGGTCGCTTAATGTTTGTATTTCTTTCCCTTTGGTGTCTTTTATGGATGGAGTAAGTTAATTGTATCAATTCCTGATCTTTGTTTTACTTCTACTTTGGCTGGCCGCCCATATGATGACATTGGGGTGACCTAAAGAATTACTTCATGTCTCCAACAGAAACATTTTTTTCTGATCAAAACTTTTGATATTTTTCTTATTTCTACATCAAACATTGTAAGTTACTTTGATTCTTGAGGGGGAACATGGGATTATATTCCCCATATGACAGCGATATTTACCTTAGCCGTTAGACGAGGTCATTTGAAATATCTCATTGACATCACGTGAACAAGTCCATGAAATGAGTACCACACTACATCCCACTTTATATAAATTACCTGGGATTTACGGGAGTAAACATTATTTTCCGTATTTCTGCTCAAAGACATAGGTTATGGGTACTCATTAACGAGCACAACAATCTATGTTTGCAGTTAATATATCACAGATTTTATGTGATATATGTCTAAGGGTCCTGATATCTTAATGGAGGCAGGGAATGTGCTCCCATGTTCTCTGTCAGGAATCACTATAACGAATTAGTTATACTGGAAAGCTTTTTGGCGATAATGTGTGCACTGTTGAAATGTTTTCAGATCGATTTTTCTGTAGCCGACGTCATCAGAAGAACAGGGTACGTGTGACGTCATCAAACGCGAACTTCTGCACGCACTACATCGGTCACCGCGCACAGTGGCAAAATAGTAACGACATCATTTAGAATGAGAGTTTGTGTAAAGGCAGTAAAATGTCTCCCTGCCCTTCATCAGAGTGTAGACTATATTTTCTCGTCATATGGTATCATTGATTCATTTGTGGAATTTTGAAAATATTCGAGGGTCAGTGATGAGGCCTAATTGGCCGAAACCGGTTAGGCTGGCCCAGAAATTGTACAAACTGATTACTTTTCTGTTCTGGGGGTGTATTCTTTGCTTTTATTGGCAAACAATGAAATGAAATACCGAACGAATAAAAAACAATAATTATTATGCTCCCCGATGTGAGAGCATATGGTCGCCGTTTGTCCGTCCGTCAGACCGTTCGTCCGTCCGTCAGAACATCTGTACAAACTTCCGTCCACCCGTCCGTCATACTTTTGTACGGAGCTTATCTCTAAACGTATAAAAGATAATTAAGTTAACTAGAAGGAAGGTACAACAATAGCCCACAAAACAGCCATGTGTAGGGTTAGGGTTATTGCTGTGTCTGAAAAACGTCCACAAACAATTGTTATACAACGAGGTACGAACATCTGTCTACATAAACGATGTCACACTAAAGGTCATTTCTCACGGTATTGAAATAATTGATAACTAAAAGTATATTGCTGCAGAAAAGTGAAATCTGAAAACCGCATTAAATTATCTGAGATATTACAATTTTAAAGTAGAAGTAAAACAAAGATCAGGAATTGATACAATTAATTTACCCCACCCATATTAAGTCTGAAATATTTTAACAAGGATGAACAATTCAAAACTGTCTCATTAATATTCCTGAGTATTTTATGATGTCATAATTGCAATTAAATTGTTTGAACTTTTTAACAATCAAAATATCTTGTGTTTTATAATCATCAGAATTTACTTAACAACCTGTCTATATTATTAAATTGATCACAACCAAACGTCAAAAACAATTTCCTCTTATTTGGAACCTAAAGTCTATAAATTAAAGTTTACATAATTTATAAAAATTAAAATTCCATATTAGATATTTGTATGTAGATTAAATGATATGCAGTGGTAGGTTATGTGTTTAGAAGACATTCAAAAAGCGTTTTCTTTTCTTCCACTGCGGAATAATAAATGATTCGTTAGTTTTAAACTTATATTTAAAACATATATAAACGTCTTAATTCGGAAATGAAATTTCAAATTTATATCCGAAGTTATTAATATTATTTATTGTCATTAGTTGCCATAAGAAAAATATATAAAAACATTATAGATTTCTGAAATTAAATTATGTCAGTTTTAAAGCTGATTCAAAAAGTTAAAACCACTATGATGTCACAAAATATTGCATTGTGGGTCTAAATCAACCAAAACTCAAAGGATGTTACACTTAGAGGAAAAGGTAGGTATGAGGTAAAAATGAACATACGCGTGGAACGAATGGACATTTTTTCATGTAGTTTTCAGAAAAATGGTTCTCTCTATGTCTTCTCTCAGTATACTTAATACTAAAAATTTGTTAATTATCGTGATAAATGACCTTTAAGGAACGGTGAAAAGAAATTATAAATGCATTCCCCGAGATAGGAAAAATTAGAGAATTAAATGCATATACGGGGATACCTTTTACAGCTGCCACACGGCACAAACAAAACAGTCCTGATATGCAAAATAGAAGTAAAGAAAAGTGAGGAAGCAGAATCATCAACGTAACAACATATATGTTTAGGAAAAGAATCAGAACCACCAACTCAAAACATGAAGGAATCACAACCAAAGCTCCGACTTGATAATACCTATTTCGATGTTATTTACCCTCAAGAACTTCAGTTAAATAAAGCAAATTCTTCTGATACCGAGGCCCCGTTTTTGGATTTACATATGTCTATTGTAGATTGGTTTGTTTCGTACAAAACGCGATGATTTTGATTTTGAAATTGCAAATTTTCCTTTTTTGGACGTGATGTGCCTCGTGCGCCATCCTATGGCGTTTATATTTCGCAATTAATTCGATTTGCCAGAGTGTGTAGTCATGAAACTGACGTCAACACTCGTAATAAATTGTTAACGGCTAAACTTCTTGACCACGCCGGTGGATCAGGCCTCAGATGCTATGAAGGTACCAGCGTAAAGGCTTATTGAGAATTAGAGATCTAGTTCAAGGTAATGTTGTTTGGTGCCTGATACTCTATCTCTGGTCGGGCCCATCGGAGTCTAACTGTTGGTTTTCTTTTGCTCCAGCATTTCAGTGGTTTATTGCGGTCAGAGTCCTCACCGTTCTTTCATCTCTGTGGTTGTTTGATTATTTGTGTTCACGGAGATGTTGCACTGGTGATTTAGGAGGTCTTCATGTCGACTGAACAAATTATTTGTCTATACCGCGACGGAACTAAGGGCGAGGACTGTCGCCACGTTAAATCGATTCCGCTGACCGTTCCAAGGCGGTTCTACTGCCGCGGTTTATTTTTGTTTTGTTTGTGCCGTGTGGCGTAACATCAGAGATACAATGGCGATATTAAGAGTTTAATGGACTGATAATGTACGTGATTACCAAGTTCTTTCATCGTATCAATACCTTATTGAGCTCAGACAGCGGTTAGAGCAGACATGCATATTGGAGTGCGAAAATTTTGAAAAGGTTCAGTTTAAGCAGAAGGCTTATTATGAAAAAGGCGCGAGGTCACGTAAATTTGACGTCGGTGATAAAGTACTCTTGTTGCTACCGACAGACAGTAATATATGATTGCTTCAATGGAAAGGCCCCTACGAAGGTGACGTCGGTGATAAAGTACTGTTGTTGCTACCGGCTGACAGTAATATATGATTGCTTCAATGGAAAGGTCCCTACGAAGTAGTTGATGTGTCGGTGATAAAGTACTCTTGTTGCTACCGACTGACAGTTATATATGATTGCTTAAATGGAAAGGCCCCTACGAAGTAGTTGAGGTAGTAAACCTCTTGTTGCTACCGACTGACAGTAATATATGATTGCTTCAATGGAAAGGTCCCTACGAAGTAGTTGAGGTAGTAAACAGAATGGCTTATGAGATTGGCTTTAATGGCAATGTTAATACGTATCACGCTAACATGCTGAAGCAATATCTTGAGCGCCATATTGCGACGTCAGATGGTTTGCTGTCTGTTCAGTTCGTTTGTTCGACTGAAAATGATGAGATCGACGAGTTCTCATTAGAAGAATGCACTTTTCCGACGGCAGAACAACTGGAAGCAGTTAAGAGCGTCAGTATCCCACTACGCTGACGGCAGAACAACGTGATGAAATAGAAGGGCTGATAAAACAGACGCTTGCCGTAGTGTCGAATCAGACAGATCAAATCATATTTACGTCACTTATTTCAGAAGCAGTTAAATCAATTTATACGTTAAGGTCAGATATGACTATTTTAAATATTATTGGGATGTCAGCAGTAGTCAAGTTGGGTATACTGAGTTGATGTGAGTGTCTCCATAAAAATGGCCTATTTGCTGACCAAAACAAAAATATAAGCGATACACTCACTCAAAGGCAAACCATAACAAAAATAAATCGCAACAGAATAGCCCTTGAAAGGTCAGTATAAGCCTATAAAATGAAAATATAGGCTAACCTAAACCCATTTGCCATCGATCATCGATGTCGCGTCCTTTTTTCTCAGTTTGTTAATATTGATTTTATAGAAATGGAGATTAGCTAAAACGTAGATGCACGCAGTGCATGTGGTCATCTCCATATCTGTTACCCACTCTAACTTGAAATTAGTGTTTACCTGGTTAATTTTAACCATCACCATGACACACTTCAGTCTGCTTTACAATGCTTGTACACTTGCCGGAACAGCATCGGCCAAACCTGGTTCTTGTGGCGCCTCCATCTTCTCCCTTACAGTCACTCCAGCTAGCGTAGTAGGTCGCTGTAATATTACGATAACATATGAGCCAGCGCACGACAAAACCTACAATAAGACATGTGCGCCCATTGAAGACTCAGATCAGTCTGCGGATCCATATAGTCTCACCAGAGACTTCTCTTGCTGCCTGAAGTAGCATTCTCTTGCTGCCTGAAGTAGCTATCCTAAGAGCGCACAATAAACACTCAATGCTACTTCATGCAGCAAGAGAAGTCTCTGGTTAGACTATATGGATTTGCAGACTGATCTGAGTCTTCGATGGGCGCACATGTATTATTGTAGGTTTGTCGTGCGCGGATACGCAGACTGATCTGAGTCTTCGTTAAGCACACATGTCTTATTGTAGGTTTTGTCATGCGCTGGTTCATATTCGTCCGTCATAGAGCAGTTTTCACATCTTCAAAATGGCTAATTTTCTGATGAAAATTCCTTATATTTTTCTTATTTCCCCTTAACCTTTGTCTTGGAGCAGAAAAAAGTTAAATAATGTTCACCCACGTAAACCCCAGTTTACTCTATATAAAGGGGTTTAGAGGGATGCTCATTTCTTTGTCTCGTTTACGTGATGAAGACACAGCCACACCATGCCAGAGGTTAGAAACGGCCTTTCCTGTCCCCCACCAAACCCCTTTGGGGTCGATTATTTGTAAGTTGACCCGTTATTACTATATTGATCTTAGATACGTTGGTAGTGTCTACGTCACTATCATCGACTGTGCTGCTAGTATTTACACGAAAACCAGGTTACGATTTTTTTTCCGTAAAAATATTATAAATTCGGACCCCCTTGGGACTTACTGTAATTCTCCTAAAATTTGATTTTATATGTTTCTTTATCCAACAAGGAGTCTTAAAGGTGCAGACGGAATAACAACTAGTGAAGATCTGATCTGACTTCGGGAGCAGTCTGATCTAGATCTGTGTTGTTTGCTCACGCCTACCTGTCCACAACTTAGGGTCTTTACGGTATATCCGGGTTATTCTTGCCGCTTTGGCGTCAGTGTGCATTGTTAAAGATGTATCTGGACCCCTTCAATCGATTTTGGTACTTATCGCCTATGCGAGCAGCGAAGGTTCAGGCGAGCCTGCGCAGACTCGCCAGAACCTTCGCTGCTCGCTTATACAAGAAGTGAATCAAGAGGAACCTTCAGACAGAAAGCCATATCCCTGGCCCCTCTGAATGGCTGGGCATGGGCAGTTAAAATTTGTCATGACGGAATGCTCGAAGACACAAATTCGCTTGGCGGGGCTCTATCTGTATGTAAGATCTGAACTGTGCTCGTATATACGGACATGTGCAGACCTTTTAAACGGAGACGACGGCATCTGATCATGTCTTAACTGTTTGATTAAAATATACGAATTTAATAGTTTTAAACGGAACGGACTCCCCGTTCAGAACCCGTTTCTAGATACAGTCGAACTTTAATAGCTTGAACACCTTTGGGGCAACAAAAATCTGTTCGAAACAAGGGTAGTCCGAGCCACTGAGGGTTACTGCCAGGAGGCCTTACGGCGATTTTTTTTCCTAGTTGAATAATAAATATATATGTTGTGTGCACTGATTAGAGTCATCTCATCGAGGCGATTCTAATGAGTACACACAGCACACATTTGTCGAGGAATTTCAAGTACCGGATCGACTCAGTCATGATGGATTAGTCATCGGTGTTCGAGTCATCGAAGTTCTATAGAACAATCCATCCAAGAGTGCCACCAGTGTTTAGTCTTACCAGCATCCTTCTCATCCTGTAATTTTCCTAGTTTTCATTTTTTTTTTTTTGGGGGGGGGGGGGGGGGAATGGGAACACCTGGTAGATTTTCCCGCCATTATTCAAAGGGAGGCAACTTTCGGGATTTCCTGAAAAATGGGTTTACTCTTAAAGGAAAGAATTTGCTCCTAAGGAGCAAATTCTTTCCTAAAAGAGTTGACCCCCTTTGACACGGGAGAAAAATACTTTTGAAGGAGTTGCCTCTCCTGAAGGTGTACCCATTCCTCTTAATAGCAAGATTCTAACTGATTAATGAAATGGTTAGATGAGAAACTGGTGTGGCAATGTCGGTTTTTACTGATGAAATCAAAAATGAATGGTAACAGCTGAAACTAGTAGAAAAAAGGGTTGCTAGTCCAGAAGTGGGTGTTTGTTTGTTTGTTTGATTTTAGGTTTAACGTCACCGTCAACACTGTAAAGGTCATTTTTGAGACGTTGCTTCCAATTTTGTGGGACTTTTACCCGACATTGAGATGAAATAACTTCTCAAGCCCTGTCGCCCAATGAAACCAATAAGATTTATAAGCATGGACGGTCCGACACTCGCACTTCTCCAAAATGACCTTTACAGTGTTGACGAGGGCGTTAAACCTAAAATCAAACAAACAAACAAAAAGTCAGTTTCTAACGAGCACCTAAAACATATATGTTTTAAGTAAAAATAAGACAAATATCACGGATTTTCATCTAAAAAGTAGCCATATTGGAGATATAAAAAATGCACTATGTCGCAAGCGTTTGTTAGCGTAATGGAGTGTGATAAAAATGCAGTATGTCGCGAGCGTTTGTAAGCATAATGGGGTGTGATGAAAAATGCACTATGTCGCGAGCGTTTGTTAGCGTAATGGGGTGTGATGAAAAATGCATTATGTCGCAAGCGTTTGTAAGCGCAATGGGGTGTGATGAAGAAAGCACTATGTCGCAAGCGTTTGTAAGCGCAATGGGGTGTGATGAAGAAAGCACTATGTCGCAAGCGTTTGTTAACGCAATGGGGTGTGATGAAAAATGCACTATGTCTCAAGCGTTTAGTAATGTAATGTGGTGTGATGGAAAATGCACTATGTCTCAAGCGTTTGTTAGAGTAATGGGGTGTGATGGAAAATGCACTATGTCTCAAGCGTTTGTTAGCGTAATTGGGTGTGATGGAAAATGCACTATATCTCAAGCGTTTGTTAGCGTAATGGGGTGTGATGGAAAATGCACTGTGTCTCAAGCGTTTGTTAGCGTAATGGGGTGTGATGGAAAATGCACTATGTCTCAAGCGTTTGTTAGAGTAATGGGGTGTGATGGAAAATGCACTATGTCTCAAGCGTTTGTTAGCGTAATGGGGTGTGATGGAAAATGCACTATGTCTCAAGCGTTTGTTAGCGTAATGGGGTGTGATGGAAAATGCACTATGTCTCAAGCGTTTGTTAGCGTAATGGGGTGTGATGGAAAATGCACTGTGTCTCAAGCGTTTGTTAGCGTAATGGGGTGTGATGGAAAATGCACTGTGCCTCAAGCGTTTGTTAGCGAAATGGGGTGTGATGGAAAATGCACTGTGCCTCAAGCGTTTGTTAGCGAAATGGGGTGTGATGGAAAATGCACTATGTCTCAAGCGTTTGTTAATGTAATGTGGTGTGATGGAAAATGCACTGTGCCTCAAGCGTTTGTTAGCGAAATGGGGTGTGATGAAAAATGCACTATGTCTCAAGCGTTTGTTAATGTAATGTGGTTTGATGGAAAATGCACTGTGCCTCAAGCGTTTGTTAGCGTAATGGGGTGTGATGAAAAATGCACTATGTCTCAGGCGTTTGTTAAGGTAATGGGGTGTAATGAAAAATGCACTATGTCTCAAGCGTTTGTTAGCGTAAAGGGGTGTGATCAAAAATGCATTATGTCTTAAGCGTTTGTTCGCGTATGGGGTGTGATGAAAAATGCGCTATTTTTCAAGCGTTTGTTAGAGTAATGGGGTGTGATGAAAAATGTACTATGTCTCAATATGTTCTAGAAAGGGTTATCCTTTGGAAGCAATGAATACACCACATGATTTGAAAATATGGACTGTACATATTTTCTGGAACAGACTCGCTAGTTTCGGCCATTTAGGCCTCATCAGGCACCCTCAGATATTTTCAAAATGCCACGATGGAATCAATTCCTGACGGACAAGAAAAAATAAAATACACTATGATGTAGGGCAGGGAGAATGGCGCAATGGCCAATGGGTTGTGATGAAAAATGCATTGTGTCTCAAGCGTTTGTTAGTGTAATGGGGTGTGATGAAAAATGCACTATGTCTCAAGCGTTTGTTAATGTAAAAGGGTGTGATGAAAAATGCACTGTGTCTCAAGCGTTTGTTAGAGTAATGGGGTGTGTTATCGTAATTAAAAGTTTAACCCTTTTTATAAAGAGAATAAGAAAGGTTGCTATACTCACTACAGGCCTCTGTTATGATACAAGGAACTGGTATTATTATCCTGGAACAGAAAATAGCAATGCAGTAAGTAAAAATGTATTACCATGTTGATATTGAAATCATTTTTAAACATATTGTTGTACCTCTAAAACCGCCTGCCTTAAGAAGTTGCCATGCCAACAATGCATGTATATATAGTAACGAAATGGCATAGTATAGTTCGGACAAACTGACCTGAGACTGGTGAACTCTATTGACATAATTTCACACCCGACTGAATGCATGTTTTTATGTTCGCCGACTTCCGAAAATGGCGATATTGTTATCCAATACATAGGGGTCGGTAAATGGGTCGCAATTCACCTGATGCCGAAAATTCACGAGAAGTTTACGAAAGCCGACGAATAAGGCGAGAGCATTGACTAATTTATTCCTTGCATAAAGGCCAGTCTCGTGTCAAATTGTTCGAAGTATACCAATACATCATATTTAAAGATAATTTCATAACACAAATATATTATTCATTAAATCATGGACATAGCAACAATACAGCCTGTCTAGTTGGCATAGCAACGAAACAGCCTGCCAAGTTGGTAAAATAACAATACAGCCTGCCAAGTAGGCATAGCAACAATACAACATGTCAAGGTGGCATAGCAACAATTCAACATGTCAAGTTGGCACAGCAACAATATAGCATGTCAAGTTGGCATAGCAACAAAACAGCCTGCCAAGTTGGCATAGCAACAATACAGCCTGCCATGTTGGCATAGCAAAGATTCAGCCTGCCAAGTTGACATAGCAACAATACAGCCTGCTAAGTTGGCATAGCAACAATACAGCCTACCAATTCGGCATAGCAACAATACAGCCTGCCAATTGGGCATAGCAACATTACAGCCTGCCAAGTAGGCATAGCAACAATACAGCCTGCCAGGTTGGCATAGCAACAATGCAGCCTGCCATGTTGGCATAGCAACAATACAGCAAGTCAAGTAATCATAGCAACAATACAGCCTACCAAGTCGGCATAGCAACAATACAGCCTGCCAAGTTGGCATAGCAAAAATACAGCCTGCCAAGTTGGCATAGCAACAAAACAACCTGTCGAGTTGGCATAGCAACAGTACAAACTGCCAGATTGGCATACTTACAATACAGCCTGCCAAGTTGGCCCACTCACAATACAGCCTGCCAAGTTGGCATAGCAACAAAACAGCCTGCCAAGTTGGCAAAGCAACAATACAGCCTGCCAACTTAGCATAGCCACAATAAGCCTGTCAAGTTGCATAGCAACAATACAGCCTGCGAAACTGGCATAGCAACAATACAGCCTGCCAAGTTGGCATAGCAACAATACAGCATGTCAAGTAGATATAGCAACAATACAACCTACCAAGTGGCATACTTACAATACAGCATGTCAAGCTGGCATAGCAAAATACAGTCTGCCAAGTTGGCATAGAAAAAATACAGCCTGCCAAGTTGGCTTAGCAACAATACAGCCTGTCAAGTTGGCATAGCAACAATACAGCCTGCCAAGTTGGCATAGCAACAATATAGCCTGTCAAATTGGCATAGCAACAATACAGCCTGCCAGGTTGGAATAGCAACAATACTGCCTGTCAAGTTGGTATAGCAGCAATACAGCCTGTGAAGTTGGCATAGCAACAATACAGCATGCCAAGTTGATATAGCCACAATACAGCTGCCAAGATAGCATAGCATTAATACAGCCTGCCAAGTTGGCATAGCAACAGTACAGCATGTCAGGTTGACGTAGCAACAATATAGCCTGCCAAGTTGGCATAGCAACAATACAACATGTCAAGTTGGCATAGCAACAATGAAGCATGCCAAGTTGATAAAGCCACAATACAGCTGCCAAGATAGCATAACAACAATACAGCCTGCCAAGTTGGCATAGCAACAACACAGCATGTAACGTTGACGTAGCAACAATATAGCCTGCCAAGTTGGCATAGCAACAATACAACATGTCAAGCTGGCAAAGCAACAGTACTGCATGTCAAAGTGGCATAGCAACACTGCAGCCTGTCAAGATGACAAAGCAACAATGCAGCATGTCAAGTTGACATACTAACAACGCATCTTTTAACAAAATGGCAAAATATCAATGCATTAACTTTAAAGATTACTAAAAAGCAAGAATACCTTGTGTATGAAACTGTTTCATTGTGAAATGTTATTCCTATGGAACAGGATTTAAGTAAAACTCACTTATGCACCATTGAGAACGCAAATTAATATCATGTCACTTGCATTTGTTTGGAGATTCTGTTATGCTTTAATTAGTTACAATTTTGCAAACTGCATTATGATATACATTTTTGTAGTCTGATTTTTGGAATTTGTGTAGTTTTCTTTCTCTTCCTCGTCCACCTTTGCGATTTGAAATTCCGATTCTCCTTTTTTAAGTTCCCATTATTCTCGTTCGGTGGCGCTGTGGTCGCTCTTTCGTACTTTCACGTACACGTCCGTCTGTATTCGGCAGTTACCCTAAAACATCTGCAAGCGTTTTGGAGACACGCAGGGGTGAGAGAAGCGAGAGAAATGTATTTTTGGCATAAAACGGATAATTTAGTGACACTACACCCTTCCGGATAAAATCATTAATACACAATTTATATTGTATATGTCAGACCTGGAATCAGGTTTGTTGTATTTGTTTTGTGTCCAAGTTTTATCTCATTTCATCGCAATCTGTTCAGACCATCGTACATCTAAAATATAAATTTGTTGTTAATACTAATACTAGTGATTTTGGTATCGCCTCCACCAATACAAGTTCAGACAGCATATTTGGTGACTGAGGAGCCGGCGAATAGTGCAGATAAGGTCAGTATGTGCGCAGGCTTGCTCTGGGTGCGTGGGACCACTGTAATAGAGAATTCTCCGGTCGGTACCGTGTCTAAGCTATTTGACTAAGCGGAGACTTCCGAACATTTACGACAATTAACTGTATTTTGATTGCTTGTAGATATGTATTTTTATTCTGTTTGGTGTTCTCTGCCTTTTATTGGCGCATTTCGTGTATTCAATGTTATGATATGTGATTTGCAAATAAAGTTGAGTTGCGTTGAGTTCAGTTGGTTAGACTGCTCCTTTATGAGCACATGTCTTTCATGATGTTAACGAAATTACAATCCAGGCTCAGAAAACTGATCTTTTCAGGAAAAAAAACATAGTTCCAAGGTAGAAGTAAAACAAAGATCAGGAATCGATACAATTAACTTACTCCACCCATCAAAGACACCAAAGGGAAAGAAATACAAACATTAAGCGACCAGACCATAATGGAAACCTAAACAAAGGAAGGCCATAAGGACAGTTACTTTCCCACAAAATGGCCATATGGCCATCCAAAATTAAAGGACACAAGTGATACACACAGTAAGTAACAAACAACAACATTAATAAATCGCCACAGAAGAGCCGCTATCTTACATTTTATCCTAGGTTTTTGGCTTCAAGTGACAAAACGCCAAAGGTTTCAACTCTCTTGACAAACTACAATGCAAAGCAAATTCTTTCATACCGAAGTGCAGGTGGAAAACCGACAACTGCATATCAAGCGCTAGAAGCCTCTGTGGTGTAGTGGTTATTCTACTCGCCTCATGAACCAGGTATCGCAGGATCGATCCCGGGATTCTCCAGAATTTCGAATGAGAATTTAAACCGAGGTCCCATGCGACAGGATGCCGTTTGGCCTGTGTAATACCCCTGCTACGTTTCAGCGGCTCATGGAAAGGGCTATTGGAGCACTCAATCTCACAGACTGCCTGATATTACTCGATGACATCATATTTTTTAGGAATCTTTTGAGCAACATCTGGATCGTGTTGAGGCTGTCTTCGAGAGGATACATAGACACAACCGAAAGTTGAAAGCGTCCAAGTGCGAGTTTCTTTTAAAAAACAGAAGGAATACATTACCTTGGACACGTCGGCTCCGAAGATGGAATCAAAACTGATCCGGAAAAGATTAAGGTGTTAAAAGAGTGGCCTAAGCCGAAAACACTGAAAGATGTCCGAAAGTTCCTTGGTTTCATGGGGTTTAACAGGCGGTTTGTGAGGGGTTTCACCTCCATCGTGAGGCCCATGAATTACCTCTTAGTGGGAAACCCTACGGAAAATCCGTCAACGAAGAAGACGTCAGTGAAGTGGGAAGCACTACAGAAAGAGGCATTCCGAAGCATTATAGGGAATTTTTTCAGCCCACCTGTACTGGCATACGCGGACTATAGACAGGCATTTAAATTGCACACGGATGCCTCGAGTTGTGGACTGGGAGCTGTGTTATATCAACAGCAAGATGGTTAGGACCGAGTTATTGCAGATGCCAGTAGAAGGCTGAACCCCTCCGAAAGGAAATATCATGCCCACAAGCTAGAATTTCTAGCCGTCAAGTTGACCGTCACGGACAAATTCCATGACTACCTCTACGGGGCTGAATTCGAAGTGGTAATAGATAACAATCCGCTGACATATGTGTTAACATCAGCCAAACTTGATGCAACTGGACATCGCTGGGTAGCTAGCCTTGCAAACTACAATTTTACCATCACTTACGGGAATGGAAAATTTTAACAGGGACGCCGACGACCTCTCTCGGCAATAAGAAAATGGTAGTATGCAAGTAATCTACCCTGATGTTTTGAAGGTAATTATGAACACTCGCCTTGTTCCAACTGGATAACACCCAATTGCTGAAAGCAAACTTGTTGGCCAGACAATGCAGAAACACATTTCAGATACAGTTCCATCTGAAACTTTGAAGGCGAATCCACTTAGTTCTGCTGACTGAAAAAAGGGCCAAGACATGGATCCTATTATCTCAAGAGTGAAATACCTTCTTCTTAGGTCTATTAAACCCAAAGAACAATCCAATAACATCCCGGTGTTAAGAAATATCTGAGAGACTGGGCCAAATTAAAGAAGAAACAGGGGGTTCTTTACAGAAGAGCAATAATTAAAGTTGAAACATATGACCAGATTGCCATTCCAGTCAACATCAAGGACGTCTTTTTGGCAGCTCTACATGACTTCCAAGGCCACCAAGTCCGTGATCGGACCGTTTGGCTTGTCAAAAATAGGTTCTGTTGGCCAGGTATGGATAGTGATATTGAAAGTAAGGTGCGTCTGTGTGACAGGTGTATTTGTCACAAGACAGGCCTGTCCCATCGGCAGAAACTGGTAAGCATCAACATAACACAATATGTGCTAATTCTATGGATCTTGTGTGCATTGTTTATCTGTCGCTCGAACAGTCGAAAGGTGATCATGACAGTATACTTGTCATTACAGATCACTTTACTCGCTATGCGCAGGCAATCTCAACCAGCAATCAGACGATCAAAACAACTGCGAGAGCCTTGTTCGATCATTTCTTCGTACATTACGGGTTTCCAGCAAAGTTACATAGCAATAAAGCTCAGAACTTCGAATCCAGAGTCATACGGCATTTTTGCAAGGTTGGTGGAATCAAGAAGACAGGGACAACTCTGTATCACCCTATGGGGAACGGACAAAATGAAGGATTTAACCAGACCTTGTGGCGGATGTAAGGGACTCTGGACAACTTAAAAAAGAGCGAATGGAAATCTTACGTGCCAGCACTTATGCATGCATACAATGCAACAAGACATGACAGCACATGACTCTCGCCATTTTTCCTGATGTTCTGTCGCCATCCGAGACTTGCAATTGACGCACTGCTTGGTCTGCAGCCTAATAAAGTCACTGGGAAAAGACTGAGTATGCTAAGAAGCTTCAAATTCGTCTAGAGTCTGCATATCAGAAAGCATCGCAAGAAGGTCTCGGCAAGCTGACCGATACAAACAGTACTATGACCAGAATGTCAGGGAAATTAAGCTTGATGTTGGCGACAGAGTCCTTATACAGAAACTTGGTATAAAAGGTAAACATAAACTGGCAGATGTATGGGAACAGGAACCATATAGGATCCTTGAACAGCCTCTCTCAGATATTCCAGTTTTTAAGGTAAGGAGAGAGGATGGTGTTGGTAGGATTACAACTCTCCACTGAAATCATATTCTCCCTTTCTTCTGTTTGCCAAAATAAGAAAAAGTGGACACAGTGGCAGATGAGCCTATAGATAATACTGAAACTACAGAAATTCCAGAACTAACTGGTTCAGAAGAGGACAACAGATATAGCTCCTCTCCAGACAGTGAAAGAATGAACATGTGGGTTTACGGCGTCCCGCAAACCCCCATGCTGACAAGACAACCGAGTGTGATTCCTGACAGGTGAACGGGCAGTTGTGGGGTAAGGCACAAAGAAGGTATCATATGAATGACATGAATTATTTACAGTATCTACATACAACAATACCAACACAAAAAATCGCATTTATTTGCTTCTATAGCCCATTCACGTCCGCCCCGAAAGCAAAACAATGTTCTGTACTCGGCCCGGGATGACGTGAATGTCTACAGAAGCAAATAACAAAACAACAACAAAATAAGAAAAAGAAACATCACAAAAAAACGCGACTGGTCAGAATATAAGTTCACTTAGAGTGAACCCTCTCGCGCGCTGCTGTCGACCACACCGTCGACTAGTCTGTCGACCTTATTGTCACCCACAAGTTGAATTATATTATTAGCGATTGAATAATTTCGAAACTTGGAGTCCCGGTAACTTCTTCGTTTCAATCGACTCCAGGTTGTTTCCAACTTCCTGTTTTATATGGCCTAGACGATCTGTTATTGGTTTTGTCCGCCCTTGCTGGACATCGAAACTGACGGTGCCGTACTAGTACCTGCTCCTATCTTGCAGGGAGCAGCAGGTCACCACACATCGCTGTGCCTGCAAATTACGATAATCGACTAACATACAGTTCACGAAACGTACATGTTATATCATGATCCCCTCCCGTAGAAGTAATAATATGTTCATGCATATACCGTTTTTGCGCATGCGCCGACCTGACACACAGTGGGCCAGTCCCATCTTATCCTGTGAGATAGTATTTTTAAAAGATTGGATGATCTGATAGACAATATAAACTTTTACGTCTTTAACGACGGTGCTCCAGGAAGTGTAGGAATTTCCAACATAACAGTAACAGTAACAGTACCCTCCTTCTTATACTAATTTCCGGTAGGCCCTTTCGCTTAGTAATGTAAAAGACACAACTCGATCAGTTTGATGTGTAATGGTAGAACTATAATATGAACATGAAGTCAAGTAACTTAGCAACCAACGTTATTTACGTTACGTCATAGACTGGATATGACATTTCTCCCTCTCTTTCAAGAGTTTTCTGTCTGTTACGAAAAAAACCTTAAGATTGAATAAAATTGAGAATTAAAGGATATATATTATTCCCTGTCTTTTTCGTTGTTTAATATTCGTCTATTGTCTTTTTTTTGGCCCCTTGGCAATCTTACACATACAATCTTCTGTCATTTCTTAGATTCTCCGATATCTACGAAAGGTAAAATGTATTTCTTGTGTCAGGCTTGTCACTATATGCACGCCTTCCAATAACATCTTTGTGAATGTTTTCTATTGTCTCCCCTGCATCTGTCAGTGCTCCCAATTTAGGATTTATCACCTGTCTGCACCAGCTTCTCTGAACCAGAGATCACTGTTCCTCTTTTTTCAGTACATCTATGCACTGTCATCAGAATTATACTGCTTTAATTCCTCTGCTTTACCTTCTCTGCTTAAGATACTAAAAATGTCACTGACAGTTTCCTCTTATCAGCGCTTTTGCTGCAACTTCGCTGCTTCTGCTTCACTACTTCTGTGGTTCTAATCGTGACTATCTGTATGCGTGACTATCTGTATGCTCGCTGCTACTTCTCATCGTCTGGAATAATAATTCATCTTTTGGAACATCTGCGTGTTCTCTACTACTTCCCATTGCCTGGGCGCCGTAGCTTATCTGCGTATTCTCTGCTTCTTCCCATTGCCTGGGCGCCGTAGCTTATCTGCGTATTCTCTACTACTTCCCATTGCCTGGGCGCCATAGCTAATCTGGGTATTCTCTGCTACTTCCCAGTGCCTGGGCGCCGTAGCTTATCTGATCCTTGCTTATATTTCGTCCTTCTTTTCTCCAGGACGATTTATCTTCTTATCTTTATTATCTTCTGCTTATCTTTCATCTCTTCTTCCCCACTTTCCTTTTTCCTCGTCGCCAATGTAATGTCTTGCGATAGGGCATAAGCCCTTTCACTTAGAAATGTAAAAGAAACAACTCGATCAGTTAGATGTGTAATGGTAGAACTACATTATGAACATGAAGTCAAGTAACTTAACATACAACGTTATTTACGTTACGTCATAGACTGGATATGACAAGCTTGAGATGTCATTTCATCTCAATGTCGGGTAAAAGTCCCACAAAATTGGAAGCAACGTCTCCAAAATGACCTTTACAGTGTTGACGGGGACGTTAAACCTCAAATCAAACAAACAAATGTTCTCAGACGGAAGATTGCCTTCGGAAAAAATAAGGCAAAACCACGGCCATTATCGAGTGTTACCGGCACCTCAATGAGTGGTACCCCGTCTAACCACTGCAAAATCGAAACTGAATAATGTGAAATAGGCTATTCAAATGACATTGAAATTGTGATTAAACAGTTCTTACCGATGTGGTAACGTGTCAATAACCATTTTTAGGGACATTATGATAAAACAAGTCTTACCGTTGACGTTACGTGACAATTACAATGTTTTAGAGACATTATGATAAAACAGTTATTACCGTTGACGTTACGTGACAATAACCAAGTTTTAGGGACATTAAGAAAAACCAATTCTTACCGTTGACGTTACGTGACAATAACCATGTTTTAGGGACATTATGATAAAACAGTTCTTACCGTTGACATTATGTGTCAATAACAATGTTTTGTGGACATTATGATAAAACAGTGCTTACCGTTGACATTACGTGTCAATAACCACGTTTTAGGGATATTATGATAAAACAGCTCTAACCGTTGACGTTATGTGACAATAACCATGTTTTTGGAACATTATGGCGATAAAACAGTTCTTATCGTTGAAGTTACGTGTCAATAACCATGATTTAGGGACATGAAGATAAACAGTTCTTGCCTGTGACGCTACGTGACAATAACCATGTTTTAGGGACGTTATGGTAAAAAGTTCTTACCGTTGACATTACGGGCCATTAACCATGATTTAGGGAAATTATGATAAAACAGTTCTTACCGTTGACGTTACGTGACAATAACCATGTTATGGGACATTGTGGCGATAAAAAAGTTCTCATCGCTGACGTTACGTGCCAATAGCCATGTTTAGGGACATATGATAAAACAGTTCTTATCGTTGAAGTTACGTGTCAATAACCATGATTTAGGGACATGAAGATAAACAGTTCTTGCCTGTGAAAATAACCGTGTTTTAGGGACGTTATGGTAAAAAGTTCTTACCGTTGACGTTACGTGCCAATAACCATGATTTAGGTAAATTATTATAAAACAGTGCTAATGTTTTAGGGAAATTGTGATTAAACAGTTATTACCGATGTGGTAACTTGTCAATAACCATTTTTTAGGGACGTTATGATAAAACAATTCTTACCGTTGACGTTACTTGACAATAACCGTTTTTTAGGGACATTATGATAAAACAGTTCTTACCGTTGACGTTACGTGTCAATAACCATGTTTTAGGGACATTATGATAAAACAGTTATTACCGTTGACGTTACGTATCAATAACCATGTTTAAAGGACATTATGATAAAACAGTTCTTACCGTTGTCGTTACGTGTCAATAACCATGTTTAGGGACATTATGATAAAACAGTTCTTACCGTTGACGTTACGTGTCAATAACCATGTTTTAGGGACATTATGATAAAACAGTTCTTACCGTTGACGTTACGTGTCAATAACCATGTTTTAGGGACATTATGATAAAACAGTTCTTACCGTTGACGCTACGTGTCAATAACCATGTTTTTGGGACATCATGATAAAACAGTTCTTACCGTTGACGTTACGTGTCAATAACCATGTTTTAGGGACATTATGATAAAACAGTTATTACCGTTGACGTTACGTGTCAATAACCATGTTTTAGGGACATTATGATAAAACAGTTCTTACCGTTGACGTAACGTGACAATAACCATGTTTTGGGGACATTATGACGATAAAAAGTTCTCATCGCTGACGTTACGTCCAAATAGCAATGTTTAGGGACATATGATAAAACAGTTCTTACCGTAATCGGCCTAAAACTCGCACCCGTTTCGGACAAATACTTGGGTAATCACAGGTGTTCCTGAAAAAAAAAATGTTTACATTGTCAAATTGTAGAAATAACATTTGTTACCCTTGCTTCCTTAATCTCCACAAAGTCCCTGTTAAAATGACTTACCAAATTAAGGAATTCTGGATGAGCACACGTATCTTGACAAGAGAAACAAATACATGATTCATTGACAATGGTGCCTATTCAGATGTATTCATTTTAATAATCTTCGGCTTGATATTTCATGCAAATTGTCTGTTCGGCCAATAAAAATGTACACTGAGGAAAAAACACAGCAAAACAATGAGGCGGTTCTCACCCGCACCCACAACCTGTGTTTGGAGTATAAATAAGAAACAAACACAAAAATGTTCTTCGGTAAAGTAGTCATTTTTGAGATATGAAAGAATGCACTATGTCCCACGTGTGTGTTATCGTAATGATAATATTGAAAGTACCCGGCGAGCCAACGTGAAGTCCTGAGGATGACATCACGAAAACACGCCTATATAATTCTGACCCCCTTGAACCCCACGTTTATAAAGGAAAACTGGGGTTTTATTATTATGATAAAACTGTTTTATCATAATGTCCCTAAAACATGGTTATTGTCATTTTAGATTTTTATTTACAGGGGTAAACATTATTTTTCTTATTTCTGCTCTAACATATATATTCTGGGTACTCGTTAGAACCGCCTCATCGAGGCGGTTCTAACGAGTCCCTACAATGTATATTATGAGCAGAAATAAGAAAAATCTCACAATTTTTCATCTTGAAATTTTCGATTTTCTGCGGTAAACTTTTCAATGTATTTGTATAGGCGTATTTTCGTAATGGCTCGTCAGTCCGTGTAATTAACACAACTATACTGCTCAAAACAATTAAAGGGGCAAACTTTTAAGCCTGTATAACATCACCGCTTGGCAATTTTCCAACTCAAGGAAAGGCACTATTTTAGAGTGACATCTCTTAACAATGTTCATGCAAACGTCAAGAAGTTAAGTGTGCACTACAGGATGGATACCCCTATAAAACGTCTGAAATTTGGTATGAGGCGATATGTTCAAAAGTTGAGTTTGGGTCAGAAACATGTCAATCCTTCAGTAAGGCGTTATTTTTGGCTTCATAGTGACTTCATATAGTGTTAGGCGGTTCTTGGAAGAGGTCGCCAAAGCTGTCGTTTTGCTTGAAAGTGGATACACCCAAAGGATCGTTGCTGAACGCTTGATGTATCTAGAAGTCTTGTTGCCACGATATGGAGACGCTACCAGGATACGGGCGAGTTTACTAGACGAGAAGGGCAAGGCCGACACTGCATGACGTCACAAAGGGAAGATCAATATTTTCGAAATCTAGCGCTACGAAATCGGCAGTACACGGCCAGAATGCTGCAAATCGATTTCCAGCATGCAATTGGTCAAAGGATATCCGATCAAACAATACGTAACAGGTTACATGAAGGTGATCTGGGGGCCAGACGTCAGGCAAGAGGGCCTATTCTCACCAGGCAACATCGTGCACGGCGAGATGAATTTGCCCTAGAACACCAGAACTGGCGATTGCAAGACTGGCGTACAGTTCTGTTCACGGATGAAAGCAGATTTTACCCGAGTGCATGTGATCGACGTGTTCGAGTCTGGAGACGACCCGGAGAACAGTACGAGGACTGCAGCCCTGTGGAAACCGACATATATGGAGGGGATTAATGATGGTATGGGATTCGATTTCTTATGAGCCCCGCCAAGCTAATTTGTGACTTCGAGCAATCCGTCATGACAAATTTTAACTGCGCATGCCCAGCCATTCAGAGGGGCCAGGGATATGACTTTCTGTCTGAAGGTTTCTCTTGATTCACTGCTTGTATGAGCGAGCAGCGAATGTTCTGGCGAGACTGCGCGGATGCGCAGGCTCGCCTGAACCTTCGCTGCTCGCATAGGCGATAAGTACCAAAATCGCTTGACGGGGCCCTTATGAAGGCCGAACGGACTTGTACGTGATAAACGGAATTACGGTATTGAGGTGAAATTCTAAATCATATTCTGAGGCCTTTCGCTGTGGCAATCGTTGACAATTTCATTCTAATGCAGGATAATGCGCCCCAACATACTACTAGAGTGTGCATGGATTACCTTTATCGTGAGACTATAATAATGTAATGGCCTTGCCGGCACGTTCCCCTCACTTAAACCCAATAGAACATATGTGATATATCACGGGGGGGGGGGGGATCATCCACCAATGACTATTCAAGAACCCACAGACATCCTTAGACATGAGTGGGAAACGCTAGCTTTATAAAGTGTTCAAGATTTGGTTCGTAGCATGTATCGGCGGTGCCAGTAGTATTGTGCTGCTCGAGGTGGTCATACACATTATTGACGGGAAAAAGGGACTAATTGGTGCATGTGAATGGCATTTGAAATAATCTGACGTAAAGATTGCGATTTCTCAAACATTTATGCATATTCGTCCTTAACAGATTATAGGCCGTGATTTGTGAACGTTTGCCATTAACAAGTTATTCATCTTTCTGAATCGTTGTTTCATCATCATTATCCAACATTTTTGATACTATGAGGAAATATGTGTTTGCTCCTTTATTTGTTTAGCAGTGTATATTACCATGATTACGAAAACACGCCCATTCGAGTATATTGGAAATTTTACCACAAACATTCTGATATGTTTTTTCTTATTTCTGCTCAAAATAACGCTTGTGGGTACTCGTTAGGACCGCCTCGACGAGAGGATAAGAGATTAAAGCAGTTCCCATGAGGGAAGCTATGCCTAGATAATAAGCATATTTATCATATGACGTCGCGTCTGAGAGTGTAATAACGTCATGTAATATTTTCGATAATCCACTAGTGGATTAAATATGCAAATTAGCTAGATACGTCCCGTAACGTTACATGTACAACGTCCTTATTGACGTCGTGGTTACTAATGGCGGAATATTGACATTTTTGTAAAGAAACGTGAATAAAATGCGTTGTAAATGTCATATGATAAATAGAATCTTGCATTCGTGCTCGTGTATTATTGAATTTATTAAACTCGTTGAGGAAAAGAGATAAAATGCTCGGCAAAGCCTCGCATTTTATCCCTTTTCCTCAACTCGTTTAATAAATTCGATAATACATGAGCACTCATGTAAGATCCTCTATAAAGTCAACGAAAAAAAATAACCAATGTAAATTGTTGATGAATGGACAAATGGTAGCATAAATGGTCTTATCGACAAACTAATGGCCTTGATATATAGTAGTCGCAAATAAGATCGACAAGGCGGAGCTATCGTTTGTACCTGCCTTAGGAATACTCCACTATCAAAAAGGTAAACCAAGTCGCCCGAATGTGTGAATTCAACTGTAACACAAGCATGGCTGTGGCGTATATGACCATTTCGTCCGCTTGTAAAAAGCGTGCGAAAGGCACTCTACCGAATCTTCTGGTGGACTCCGCGAATTTGACATATATTGACAACACCTGAATAGCTCCGCCTAGTCAATCTTATCTACGACTACTATACCATTGCTTGAAAGAGCTGGATAGACTATATATATATATATATATATATATATATATATATATATATATATATATATATATATATATATATATATATATATATATATATATATATATATACGTGTTCAGTGAATCTTGAAACGCAGGTCAAGTACACATGCTCAAGAGTACACGCATGTTAGACTGTTCACATGCAAAAGCAAGAGGGCCATGATGATGCTATATCGCTCACCGAGACTTAAAATGTGGGCCACAGGGCGGGACCACAGGTCTTTAATTTGAACACTCTCGGTAGATGTCTATTAAATGAAGCTTAATGCCATATGTCAAAGGCCTGGGCCTTCTGGTTTTAATACGAAAGATTTATTTTAAAGTTTTCCCTATATAAGTCTTGGTAAAACTAATGGGCCCCTGGCCGGGACCATTTTTGGCCCCAAGGATATGTATAGAACAACTGTGTTAGAGGTGCACTAGAAGAAGCTTCATACCAAATATCAAAGACATTGACCTTCTGGTTCAGACAAGAAGATTTCCAAAATATTTCTCCTATGTAAAGCCAGTGGGCCCCGAGGCGGGGTCATTTTGCCACAAGGCTATAATTTGAACAATCATGGTAGAGGTCTACCAGATGAAGCTTCATATAAAAATTCAAAGACCTTGGCCTTCTGATTTCAGCTAAGAAGATTTTCAAAGTTTATCATATGTAACGGTCTATGTAAAACCAGTGGACCGGGGTGGGGCCACGTGGCACCAGGGCAATAATTTGAACAATTATTGTAGAGGTCCACTATAGGAAGATTTATACCAAATACCTTGGCCTTCTAGTTTCAGACAAAACGATTTTAATGGTTTTCCCATATATGTCTAGGTGAAACGATTTGACCCTGGCCCGATGCCATATTTGGCTCCAGGGCTATAATTTGGACAACCTCGGTAGAGGTTCACTAGATGAAGCTTCATACTAAACACCAAAGACATGGGCTCTCTGGTTACAGACAAAAATATTCTTAAAGGTTTTTCCTATATAAGCCTATGTAAAACCAGTGGGTCCCGGAACGGGGTCGTTTTGGGCCCCATGGCACTTAATAGAGGTCCACTAGTTGAAGCCTCATACCAAATATCGAAGACCTGGGCCTGTTAGTTTCAGACAAGAAGATTTTTGAAGGTTTTCCCGATATAAACCTATGGAAAACTGGCAGGGCCATTTTTGGCCACAGGGCTATAATTTGAACAATCTTGATAGTGGTCCACTTGATGAAGATTCATACCAATTATCAAATACCTGGGCCTTCTGGTTTCAGACAAGAAGATTTTTAAAGGTTTTCCCTATATAAGATTATGTAAAATATGTCGGCCGGGGCCCCAGGGCTATAATTTGAAAAAATCTTGGTAGAGGTCCATTAAATGATGCCTCATACCAAATATCAAAGACCTTGGTCTTCTGATTTCAAACAAGAAGATTTTAAAGGGTTTCCTTACATAAGCCTATATAAAACCAGTAGGCCCCGGAACGGAGCCATTTTTGGCCCAAGGGCTATAATTGGAACAATCTTGGTAGAGGTCTACTAGATAACGCTTCATACCAAATATCAAAAACATTGGCTTTCTTGTTTTAGACAAGAACATCTTGAAATGTTTCCCCTATATATGGCGGAGAAGTAATGCGAAAAGTAAATGTACTAAAACTGTTTGTGCGTCAAAGATTTCCCTATATAGCCTTATGTAAATCCAGTGGGACCATTTTTGTCCCCGGTGCTATAACTTGAACAATCTTGGTAGATGTCCACTAGATGAAGCTTGATAGCAAACATCAAATATCTGGGCCTTCTGGTTTCAAACAAGATAATTTTTAAAGGTTTTTGCTTATTTTTCCCCTTTCTTTGCCATGGCAAACAGAGTTCTTCATGGAATTGAATTCTTTGAACAACTTTAAGACAGGACCACCCAAAGCTACTTTCTGCCAAGTTTAGTCAACATATGTTCAGTGGTTTAGGAGATGTCGTTTAAAGAAATTGTGGTCGGACGGACGGACGGACGGACATGCGATCACAATATCTACCCAGGAGCCTTCGGCTCAGGTGAGGTAAAAGTAGAAGGATTTGGTAGGGAGCGGAATACCCTCTCATGGACAGCTACCCCTTTGTGATGTTTTGTGTGTGTGTGTTGTTGTTTGTTTGTTTGAATTGACGTCCCCGTTCATTTTAGAGATGTTGCTTCCAGTTTTGTGGGACGTTTACCTGACATTGCGATGAAATGACATCTCAATCCCTACCGCCAAAACAACTCAATAGGATCCAAATGCATGGACTGTCCGACCAGCACCACTTCACCTGGGCAGTTTTAGACCTTCTAAACGGTTTACCAGTACTCCTGTTTGGCCAGTTTCAGCTCTGCGTGATAGCACCATGCAGCCCTATCTATTTCTCCATGCCCAGATGGGCGGGACCCGTTTATATTCTATACATAGGTTGCGGAACCTCGTTATAACCGCCTCAACGAGGCGGCTCTAACCAGTACCAGCAACAGGAGTTCAAAAATGCGATACACCATAATTTACTATTTGTTCTCCTGTTTAAAGATATAGATTGCGGGTACTCGTTACAGTCGCCTCGGTGAGGTGGTTCTAACGAGGTTCTGTCAGGTTTTATCTTCATGAACTTGGGGTTACGGGACTTGATAACAGGATGCAATTGGGCCAATAAGAGTTCGTCATGGTTTGTCTGTGTTTATATTAGAACAATCAGATTCATGTCGTTGACTTGTGAATACAGCAACCATTATTATAACCTACTGCTTATAGACCCCCGCCTATCGGGGCTTTGAGAAAAAGATTGGGCATCCATACATGAAACAATTTTGGTTTCATTCGGCGACGGGGCTTGAGATGTCATTTCATCTTATTGTCTGGTAAACGTCTCACAAAATTGGCAGCAACGTCTCCAAAATAACCTAAAAAGTGTTAACGGGACGTTAACCCTCAAACAAACAAACAAACATTCTTATTCATGAGTAAAGTGTGGTCCTGCGAAATGTAAGAATTCTTTCATATTTTATTCTGACCTTACATTTTTTTTATGAAATGTTTTCTGTGTAAATCCAATTGCATATAAGAATGCCACTGTGGTATACTATAAGAATCTGACGTGGGTGTGAGGATTGGATAGGAAAATCCGTTCCGAGGGCCACAGTCCGGCATCACAAGGCTTGCTGAGTTATGCCCGACTGTGATCCCGATGGACGGGTTTTCTATCCAACCCTCACACCATGTAAGATTTTTTTTCCTGCACAACTTTCTTTTCTGGATTTCAAATAATGCGGTCACCTCATTTGCCGTCGTCCGCCATATTGTGATGACCATGGTATGATGATTAGTGACGTCACTTAACGTGCTGTGACGTCAACATTTACGTCGCTGCATATGAGGTCGTATACATGCAGTGCATATCAAACACCTGCGAATATTCGATCTCTTCCCTTTCCCTGGGTAAGAACACCAGGGTAAGAACAGAATTTCAGGATTTCCTTGTCTGGTGTGCACGAAATTATTTTCCTTATTCAAAACATATACAGTCAATACCTCAAACAACTTTATGACCATGAAAAGTAGTTCGAGGCAAGGATAGTTCGAGGGTTGATCTTAGAGTCAGGTCAGGAAGCATCATATGGGCATTTTCTTAATTTTCTTAAGAAGAAGTGTATGTTGTGTGTACTCATTAGAGCGTATGTTATGTGTACTCATACAAGGTCATGTTATTTTTCACAGTGTGAAAATATAGTGTGAAGATATCATTTTTATTTGTTTCAGATATTCATTGGTTTCACTGCAGAGTATAAAAAATAAATGCCGTCATCCACTAAATGACAGGGACGGTATAAGATAAAATATCTATAAACTGCATTTTAAAATACGATAATTGACTTATTAGAGAACTTCCACATTAAGTTAATCTTTGTGAAGATTTATCTTTGTGAAAAATTCCCGTTCCTCATTTTTACTTCAGAATATCTCGTTTTTAATGTTTGTTTGTTTGATTTGAGGTTTAACGTCCCCGTCAACACTGTGTGTCCAATTTTGTGGGACTTTTACCCGATAATGACATCTCAAGCCATGTCCCCCAATGATACCAATAGGGTCTATAAGCATGGGCTCGTACTGCTTTGCCTGGGCAGGCTTAGATCCTCTAAGCAGTTTACCAGTACACGTGTGCGGTCGGTTTCAGCTCTCCGTGGAAGCATCATGCAGCCCATATATTTCTTCAAGCCCAGTTGGACGGGGGCCGTTCTCGTTTCTTATAATAATAATAATAATTATAATAATAATTATGATAACAAATATAAAAATAAATACAATAGCAATAATAATGATAATAACAATAAAAATGCATCCGCAAAAATGCAGAGAAAAATACATATAACTTACCCTTCGTATTGGCCACCAATACCCATGGTCCATAGACACAGGGTTAAGATTATCGCATAGAACGACAGTGTCCTCATAATGTTGTTGTCCACAAAATGGTATAGATTTTGTCGGGGCGACACTCTATATATATAGAAAGCCTTCACTATACACCACAAAAATACAAACGCATCCCAATAGTCACCGTACTGCTAATATCAGTATTATGATGTTTAGAACGTCAATAATAATGTGTGAGTGTTTGACTTACGTCATATCAACAACTAAGGTCATACGGAGACTGACCTAGGTTTAAAGACTATCCGAAAGTCTGGAGAACCTCGGGGTCGAACTCAAGACCCCTTATTTATAAGACGGGTAGCATAACCACTACATTACAGAGACCTCTCGATCAACAATAGTATTTTATAATAATAATAATAATAATAATAATAATAATAATAATTGTTTTCTTTATCATTGTTATCATCTTAAATTTATTATAATTTGTAGAAGTAGTAGTATAATAGGTAGTAGAAGCCGGCCCCCGCCCATCGGGGCTTGAAGAAATAAATGGGTTGCATGATGCTTCCACGCAGAACTGAATCCGATCACATACGAGTACTGGTAAACCGCTTAGAGGATCTAAGCCTGCCAAGGCAAAGTTGTGCGGGTCGGACCGTCCATGCTTATGAACCCTATTGGTTTCATTGAGCGACAGGGCTTGAGAGGTCATTTCATCTCAGGGTTGGGTAAAAGTCCCACAAAATTGGAAGTAACGTCTCCAAAACGATCTATATAGTGTTGACGGGGACGTTAAACATCAAGTCAAACAAATCATACTAGCAGTAGTAGTAGTAAAATTTGCATAAAGGAATAGTATAGCCCTTTGTTGCATAGTGGGTCAGGATGCTGACGTTGAGGAAGTTGAGGTCTCTTACCATTGTAGGTTCGAGCCTAACGTAGCTCGGGTCCCGTGTGATGCAAAATTTTGCAACAGGAGGTCTGGTGGTTTTCTCTGGTTTTCTTCCATTTCTGATAAGTGCAAAAAAAAAACAAAAAAAAAAAACTTGTCGTAATAATTTTAGGGTCATATAAGATCAGAGTTGTTTAGTGCAAACCTTTTTTTGTCTACTTCGAATGCACCAAAAGCTTGCGCGAACTTATTTAATTGATACGGAAGGGGTTTTGTTTGTTTGATTTGAGGTTTAATGTCTCCGTCAATTATGTTAAGGTCATTTTGGAGACGTTGCAAGAGTCTGATGTCTGATCAAGCCACTAATTGTATGATTATGTCCCCTGGAACGACTTAATTATTTTGGCCACATCAGCATTGGATGTTTAATAGCACTGCTCGTGTGTCCACGACTCCTCTTACAGTATTTGATGCAGGGCATTGTAACTTGTAACACAGTTAAGACATACATTGAACATGTGCATAAAGGAAACACAATTCTGATCCAGCCCCTTATTGCAGGATTATGTTCCCTTGAACGACTTAAACATTTTGGCCATTTGTTATTTGGAAAATGTTGCAGTTTCCAGTTTAGTTAGAATGTGTGCCTTTCTGCTGCATATTTCAAACCGATTACTCAACTATGGAGACATATGGCGGGGGCATTCCTCACCTTTCGTGAGTGTCTAGTTTTTATTGTTTTATAAGGCCAGGGTTAAAATTTCAAGTGAAAATGGACTAAGAAATAAATGCATGTACAATCCAAATACCAGAATTTGTTTATGTAAAAGTTCACCAGGCCATGTCCCTTAGTGTTTGATAAAACAAACAAATTAGTGTGTTACTTTAGGTGTTTCTATAAGCAGCAACCCGTAGAAAATATTTGTTATTTCAAAACGGTCATAGACAAAACAAACAAATATAGTTTTGCATAACATGTTGTAAAAGGGGTGAAGTTTGTAGTCTTAAAAAAACCTTATTACGAAAAACACGCCTATACAATGCATTGTAAACTTTATAGCCAAATGAACAAAAATTTTAATTTGAAAAATCGTGATATTTTCTTATTTCTGCTCAAAATATAGAGTGTGGGTACTCGTTAGAACCGCCTCATTGAGGCGGTTCTAACGTGTACCAACAATCTATATTTTTAGAGCAGAAATAAGATAAATAAGGTTTACCTCTATAAAACCCCAGTTTTACTATATAAACGTGGGGTTCAAGGGGGTCAAAATTATATAGGCGTACGTGTTTTCATATGACCACTTTGTCATTTGGTTGTCATCGACAGCAAAACATAAGAAATGTCGAATATCTATTTGAGAGAAGTCTTTGCATATAATATTTGATGAATCTAAATCAAGTGTAACAAAGGATGATAATTTGTTATATATTTTCTAGATTCTTGTCTAACTATAGCCTGTGGGTGCCTGTTACAATATCAAAACACATATTGTGGGGACTCGTATAAATTGTCTCCCATCATTGGTCTCTGTCGATTATTCACAGTTTTTGTGTGAAACAATCGACCCAAAGTTACTCAACGGCAAATTAAAAATTAATGCTGGTGTCCACGTGACCATCACAGATTTGGGGAAACCAATATTATAGTTATTAATAGAACACGCGCTATTTTTATCGATGTTACATGCAGGTTAGATCTATCTATAGAGTACAGTCAGGAATCGTGTGCTGGGTTTCGTAAACACCGAATACCTAGATCAGAATGTGGCGTCTGCTCAGCCGGCTGCTCAGAGAATACACAGTTTGCTTAAATAATGACATTTAAGGTATAAACAAAATAGTTCAGACCAATGCCAGACTGCCTACGTCATTTGTTTGATTTGAGGTTTAACGTCCCCGTCAACACTGTAAAGGTAATTTTGGAGACGTTGCTCCCAATTTTGTGGGTTGTTTACCCTGTCGCCCAATTAAACAAGTAGGGTTTATTAGCATGGAAGGGTCGACTCGCACCGCCTTGCCTGGATAGGCTTAGATCCTCTAAGCGGTTTACCAGTACTCGTGTGCGGGTCGGTTTCAGTTCTGCGTGGAAGCATCATGCAGCCCAACTATTTCTTCAATCCCCAATGGGCGGTGGCCTGCTGCCTACGTCATAAAAGAAAACAAAAACAGTATCTTAAAGGTGCATTATTGAGCTACCGGGTCTCATTTTTTTTCTGGTTTTTATCTTCAATGAATACTCGCGGTTTGTTATGTGTACACTTTTGGAGCCAAATACAGCTTCAGAACTTTGTGAAAATGGTCGTTTTCATTCGTGTTTACCCTTCGCTCTGAACATGTGTTCGGAATTTCTGTTCTAAAAATAAATCTGTCACTTTACACATACATGGGGACTGTATCGTCTCCGAGTGTCAATACTTATGGCATGGTATTCAGCGTCATTTTTTCCGATTCAGGCATGGCCTTTAAGCAAACAAGGCCAAACATGAACGTCGCATAACGTCATATATGGGGATTCTATTTTTGTCACGAACTAAAAATAGATTTAACTAGTGTTCGAAACCTAGTTAGGGAATCCCTCTCAAATTCGTTTACCTGTCATCATAATTGTTCGCATTTTTGCATAAAATGCATTCATTTGTATTGGTTTAAAGAAAAATACCGCCTATATGTATTTTATTTTTGGAAGCATTTTTTCCGGATAGCTCAATAATGCACCTTTAATATATCCCGCGCTCTCACGTGACGACCTTCGGAACATTCCTTCATAAAACTGTTAGAAATGGGCGTTTACACATATGTATGCCAAGTAATCACATATCTTTCGAACAGAAAAAAGACCATTTTACTTTTCGCACTTCTGCTAAGAACTCAAATTTTAGAACCTAGAAATGTTTTTTAGCAAACTTTTAAAGGTGGTATCGTTATTAGACAGGCAGCATAGACCTAGATCGGATAGACAGTATATTGCGTCTAATCAGGGCCAGTACTGTTCCCCATACATACAGCAGCATTTTAGAACATGATTCAGGCCCGTAGGCAGACTCTGAAAAAGGGAGAGGGTGGGCGAAATTCGGGTATTTTGCAGAGGGTGAATTACTGCATGAAATTGAGATAATTGTCAAGAAAAAAGAGGGGGGTGGGGTTGCATCCGTCCCCACTCTATGTACGGGCTTGCAGCAGCAGATAGAATAAACTACTTTGTTTAAACACTGCATTGAAATGTTGAAATCACTGTTATTTTGTAGAAGCCTCAGTGGTGCAGTGGTTACGCTACTCGCCTTGTAAACCAGGGGTCGCCGGATCGATCCCGGGCTGCTCCAGACTTTCGGATGAGTCTTTAAACCGAGGTGACCTTAGCTCAAACACTCACTCACTCACTGTTATTTAGTAGCTGGGATACAGTGGTGGGGCTGAGCGAGAAGAAGAAACAGAGGAGAAACTATGAAAGTGTAGATCCTGTTCAGCAGAAGCCATCGATGGATCTACACTGTTTGCAAAGGAGCATTCGAATAAACTGTTATAGATGTAATATATTGTCTTGCATATGAGGTTAACTTCAGAAAGTTGAATCTGTTGTGCTGGTTGCATATACATGTATACGGAAGGGAAATAAATAAACATATTAACCCTTTTTGTACCAAATGGAATCTGCCTCCTTGTATATAGCAGGAGTCAATTTCAAAAGTTAGGGGTGTCAGGTTGTGTTTTCTTGAAATTCAAGTTTGAAAATGGCTGAACTTTATGCAAACAGTGTAGGTCCTGAGCAGACGCCGCGTTCTGCGGCGTCTGATCTGGGCCTGCACTGTTTGCCAACTACCCGTTTTGGGGTTTCTGGTACTAAATGGGTTAACAAATGATAAGAAAATAAATTTGAAAATCTTGGAGGAAAATGCTACCAGTGCAACAACAAGAATGCACTTTTTTTCAGACAAAAATTGTACTGAATTCTTTTCTCATAATGAAGCGTTTTAACGAGTACTCACAATCTACGTCATAAAGCAGGGTTCCTGTTGCTTGTTAGGGCTATTGTCAACGTGACCATCGCTGACAATGTACAAATCCCAGGTACCGGCTATTTACAGCGAGTGTGTGAACTTGGCTTGGGATTCTCGGCTTGGAATATCGTTTTTGCCTTACATGCACTAATATTTTACTATACTTTACTACTACGGAATAAATCGAATTCCAAACTCCATACCCCAGACTCCAAGCCAACTTCATAAACTTATTTACAGCAGTGTTTAGTCTTCTCTCTGTGCCTCCAGAGCGCTGGGTAAAAGATGTGTGTGTGTGTGTGTGTGTGTGTGTGTGAATTCGGGTTTAACGTCGCTTTCAACAATTTTTCAGTCATATCACGACGTTGTCTGGTTGCGACAGGGAGCCCAATGCTCACTTTTACAGTGCTGCCTCACTGAAGTATCATGTCTCAGACACAGTACATGATACCACACCCAGTCACATTATCCTGACACTGGGTCGACCAGTCCTAGCTCTACCCCGTAAATCCGAGTGCCAAGCGGGGAGCAGCTAGTACCATTCTTAACGACTTTGGTATGTCGCGGCCCGGGATCGAACCCGTGACCTCCCGTTCCCCGGAGCAGACACTCTACCAACTGAGCTATCGGGGCCGGTCCTGGGTAAAAGATAAAATCTGGATTAGGATCGTGTACGAAGTTTTGCTCTGTTTCTTATTAAGCGCGGTTGTAAGTTCCTTAAATGTAAACAACTCATTGTATGCCTCACCCTCACCCATCGTGATGTTTTCATGCACTGACAAGATAATTCCAGGTTCGAGTTCAAGTTTTCTTAGTCTGGAACTGTGGTCACGTAATTCATTGGCACTAACTTCATTACGATAACACACCCGTGCGACATAGTGCATTTTTTCACATCTCCAAAATGGCTACTTTTCTGATGAAAATCCGTGATATTTTTCTTATAGATGCTGCAAACATGGGTTGTGGGTGCTCGTTAGAACCGCCTCATTGAGGCGGTTATAACGAGAACCCATAGCCTATGTATTCGGGCGGAAATAAGAAATACAATGTATACCCCGTAGACCCCAGTTTTCTCTATATAAAGTAGGGTATAGGGGGGGGGTCTTCATTTCGCGTACTTGTTCACGTGATGTTTTTGGTACGTAATGGTTAACTAGTGCATTTTCCTTACCTTCATTTTCATGGTGTCGACTATTATTTAGTTTCAAAGCCCCCGCCCATAGGGGCTTGAAGAAATATATGGGCTGCATGATGCTTCCACGCAGAGCTGAATCCGGCCCGCACACTAGGACTGGTAAACCGCTTAGGGGATCTAAGCCTGTCCAAGAACCGTGGTGCGAGGCGGACCATCCATGCTAATAAACCCTATTGGTTTCATTGGGCGACAGGGCTTGAGATGTCATTTCATCTCAATGTCGGGTAAAAGTCCCACAAAATTGGAAGCAACGTCTCCAAAATGACCTTTACAGTGTTGACGGGGACGTTAAACCTCAAATCAAACAAACAAATTATTTAGTTTCAATACTTCCACTGGTCTAAATAGTTTTCCATTGAATTTGGATATAACATTCCATATTTACTGTTTCCCTTGTGATTGACACCTTTGCTGCCCTCTAAAATTGCACGCTGGTGGGTCAGGCCTCAGGTTCTATGACGGTTCCAGCGTAGTAAAAGCTTAGGTTGGTTGGTACCTGATGCTCTGTCTCTGGTCGGGCCGATCGGAGTCTAACTGTTGGTTTTCTTTTGCTCCAGCATTTCAGTGGTTTCTTGCTGTCGAGTCCTCGTCGTTGTTTCATCTATGTGGTTGTTTGATTTTTGTGTTCACGGAGACGTTGCACTGGTGAGTTAGGAGGCATTCGTGCGGACTGAACAAATTAGTTGTCTAAATCGCGACGGAAGTAAGGGCGAGGATTGTGGCCACGTAAAATCGATTTAAGCACCCCCCACTTCCCCCGCCCCCGCCCCCCACTGTTGAATTCGTTTAGCTCACGTTTGCAAGGCGGTTCTTCTGTCGCGGTTTATTTTTGATATGGTTTGTCTTTGGGTGTTTGTGTCGCTTATATTATTTTATTTTGGATAGTCATTTGGCCATTTTGTGGGAAAGTAACTGTCCTTTTGGATTTCCGCTATTGATGTTTCCATTGGGTCTGTTGTTTCATGTTTCTTTCCCGTTGGTGTCTCTGGTGGGAGCTGTGGGTTAATTGTATCGATTCCTGATCATTGCCTCCACTTCTATTTTGACACACCCCTTTATGAACTCCTGAAATCCAGTTTATTTGGTTACGGACGGCATTAGGTGGAGGACTACCAAATGGATATATTCTTTTCTTTGCTACAGAAGACAGCGAGTTGTTGTTAATGATGAATCGTTGGAGTGTGCATCAATTTTGTCCGGGGTCCCAAAAGGGGTTATTTGTCAATTGTTATTATCCATGTACAAAAATGACACTTCCACTGACATTGACTCAGACATAAGACTATTCGCTGTTCGCAGACAACTGCGTTAACTACCTGGAAATTAGGGCTGTCCTCTGTAGCTCAGTCGGATGCGCGTTTGCCTGTTGATCAGGAGGACGCGGGTTCGATAACTGCCGGGGTCGGCAACATCCTTTCGTGGAGATTGATTATGAAATCTTTTCAACGGTCACTCTCTCCCATCCGCTGATTCAAGAAGGGCAGTATTTAGCTTCTGGCGAAAGAATGTGCACTCTACTGGTTAACCGCTTACGTATAATAAAAAACTAAAATGTTACCTTTGGAAACAAAGAACACATAAAAGAACGAAATCGGAGGCTCGGTTTTATTGAGTCTCTTCATGCACAGCAAAATAGTTTGCAATGCTGCATACGCCTCCTAGCACCGGCTTAAGCGATATTCGATTTTCAAAGTAACCAGAATGGGCTCAGTGATTCCAAAGGAAAAGAAAATATAATCTGCGCTATGATGAAGCACGGGGAGACTTGTTACGGCGGCCACACGGTACTTAAGACCAGCTTCAGTAAGGATAAGCCTGCCCAGGATAACTGTTGGTAGGTAAACTTACCGGCTCAAAATGACCTAAAATAGTGTTGACTGAGCCGTTAAACTAAAAAAACAACAACAAACAAATCTGGAAATTAGAGAGTACACAGAACTTACTGTATCAGCAGAATGAATGACGCAGATAGACTAGACATAGGATTTTCGGCCCGTTAAATTAGGAGATAACTGTATTCAAAATTGTGATTTTGGGATGTAAATCGGAGGTTTTACGGTCGGAAATTTCGTTTTACGGCGACGCGTCAGAGGAGACCTAAAACGTAATTTGCGACCGTAAAACCGACGATTTACCTCCTCAAATGACAGATTTGCAGTACAGTTATCCCCATTCTAATTAAGAAATAGATCAGCTCTAACTGTGATTTGGTGTGTAATAAATCACAGTTTGGAGGTTAGTTGTAAAGTAGACAAATCACGTGCGCGTAGCGCGCGTGATTTGTCTACTTACAACTCACCGACAAACTGTGATTTATTACTCAACAAATCACAAACTAGAGCTGATCTATTTCGATTCTAACACGCTGAAAATCGGCAATAATTTTGTTGTTTCCTTCAAAATCTCACAACTTTTCGCCATTGATAGAAGAAATCCTGCTAAAATTATCGACTGAAACACATGCATTTATATCCTTTTCTAACGTTTGCGATGCGAGAAAATGACGTTACACCGTCTAAAGTCAAGTAAATCGACTAGTGACGTCATAAATTTGCAGTTTTAATGACGTCACACGTCACGCTCTTCGGAGCTGTGATTTGTTGCAGAATAAAACACAGTTGTTTTGCATTACCTATATAGGCGCGCTGTGTTAGAATGCACTTCTACGGTTGTTTTGTTGAAAACTGTGTTATTTGCACAAAACGGCTAGCGCTGTGAGCAGCGTAAACCAGATGCCAGTCAATAAAAAGCGACGTTACGCGATGACGTCGGGTTTGCGACAGTATATCGCAGAATATACTGTCGCAAATTTTTGACGTTGTCCAATCAGACGTCGCGTTATATACACAAGTGCATTTGATTGCAATATTATGCAGGTGACTATGAAGAGAACCAATAAAATTGAGGCTTCTTATACCTCAGAGGGAACGGTCCTCGAGAATGTGAATTCCATTAAATACCTTAACAGTCACGCCATTAAAGCCTCATCAGTAACCCTCCAACATTTTCAATATTCCACACTGGAATCTATGATAAACTAAACTATGATGAAGGGCAGTGATACTTTTTACGGCCGCCACATATTCCTCCGCAAGCCTCGTGACGCCGGACAGTGACCCTCGCATCGCATTTTTGGTTTGGTCGCCATGAGGCGGGCAAACCGGGTATAATGACCAGATTGTTACTGTTCCATGGAGGGGCACGTGACGCGATCAACCAATCAGCTTTAACGATGATGCAATACTATACTGCAATTACAGGAAACAGCCTGTCTGAATAGCGAAACAGACCGAAAAGCAAGCGTTTCAACTCTAACAATAAATATCTTAAGGGAAATGGAAACACCTGGCAGGTGTGGAAGTTACGGTTTTTTTGTTTGTTTGATTTTAGGTTTAACGTCCCCGTCAACACTGTGAAGATCATTTTGGAGACGTTGCTTCCAATTTTGTGGGACTTTTACCCGACATTGAGATGAAATGACGGTAAATGATCAATTAATTCGAACAGTAAAAAAATAAATACTGATCCCTTAGAAAATATCAGATTGGAAATTTATCAGTGTTCGAACTGTTTGATCTGAAAGAATTCCATGCATTGGACCAGGCTGGGTTCAATATTTTAAACAACTACGTTTTTTTCCCTGCGACCCTGTCAATCCGCAAGTGATTAGAAGTTATAAATATCACTTATGCAGTGCAGAACCGTTTGATCTATAAATAAGTCAGTGTGTGCAGGGGGTCTTTGAATGCGAGCTTATCATGTAGTTACAAGTATAAGGTTACACATTGTCATTAATGACATTTACACTTATTGAACTATCACTATTCCCTTTAAAATGGGCGAGTCAATTTGTGATCTCAGGAATAACAGAAATTGATTTGTTTGAAGCAAATTCTTTTCTTAAGAGAAGCCCATATATTTTTCAAAGAATGTCCTGATAGTCTGTAATATTTGTTTTGTTCCGGCTACACCGCAGCAGACAAAGTCCAGCTACATGTATATATGGGATAAACCATCATGTTATTTAGATAGGCAAGTAACAAGAAAAAGAAAATGCGGACATCATACACAATTTTACCATGTGCATGTGCGATCTTCACTTTGTGCGCGATGAAACATTTCAAACCTCTTCAACATTGAAGACACAATCCCGATTGCACAACTGCGCAGACTTATCAGTCTTTTCTGTACGCACATGCGCAATAAGTATTTTACTCGAGATAGGAGATCTGAACAGACTGATCCTTGCACTTGGTAGCTTAGAATGTGTTTGTAATGTAGCAAGCAGATTTGGCCGGTTATATGTACACTGTCGTTTTAAGCCGGCGCACGGCGAAAAAAACCGTTTCAAACGAAGGACCAGATCAGCCTGCGCATCTAGCCAATGTGGCCATAGTTTTCACCTGTTGTTCTTTGATTAGCACAGAGGCCATGGTAGGCACATACGAACAACGAAGACTGTTCAGACTGCATGCATGTGCAGGCTGACTTGAGTCCTCGCCCATCGCATATGACTTATTTTCTTAATCATGTTCCCCGAAATAACTTCCAATAAAACCTTGTCACCGTGAAAAAAATGAGCATCTTCACTTGCTCCTCAGAAAACCAGGGTAACCCAACAGATAACCTGAATTAAACTACCTTTTTGCATGCAACAACCATTTCACTCGCACTTGCTAAAAGACGTTCTGTTGAAAAAGGCGGGGAACTCTCAATTAATATGTAAAGGGGAGCGTCTGCTAACAAAGAGGCATTGAATCAAATGCCACAGCACATGGAAAAAGGGTAACACTGTCACACAAAAAATAATGAAAGTGGAAGCTACGCTCAAAAGAGTCTGAGAGCGATTCAAGCCTTTGTAGGCCAAAATGCTACATCATCGACTAGGATCAGCCTGCACATCGATGAATGTGATCAGTCTTTACTGAACCCTTAAATCTTACGAAGTCACAAGGCTAAGTGAAACCCTTTGCCTTACATACCGGTAGTGGGTGCGCATGTTCAGTGTTTGCAGGTCGTTGAGAAAGCAGCGAAGACACATCTTAGCATACTCATGCAATCCGATTAGAGTCTTCGCTGATCGCATGAGCCTGATGCAGACGATGGGATTTCACAACATAAATAAGCGAAACTCCTGTGGCTCATCAAGGTTGAACTAAGCACTTGCTGCCTGCGTTTCTCACATTCTGATCAGTATTCGGTGAGGGTATGAACCTTCCATTACCACAGGGCTATGCAAGTGAGAGAAGCGAAAACCATTTGCCTCACAGAGTGCATGTTAATCCGAGTCTTTGGAAGTCGCACATATTTCATGCTAAGTTTTCTTTTTTTCGTGCGCTAATTCATATACGACCAGTACGATGTTGTAATGATAAACCCGGGACCGGTCCGAAATGCTTGTTCTGGAAGCATTTTTCGGCATTTTTTGTGTGTTCAAAGTATTAAAAATTCTGATTTCTGAAAAATTTGGGAGTTCGAATTAAATGCGAAAGTTTTCAGCCACAGATTCGAAATAATTTTGGGTGTTCGAACTGCTAGGGTGTTCGAACTAATTTGTCACCAACCGTAGTCTACCATTTTTACCGTATTTCGAAACACACCTATTCAAATACATTGTCATTTTTGGCCAAAGAAAAAGAAATTTTAAAAAGAAAAAATGGAATATTCAAGTTGCCTTTTTTGCTCAAAACATAGATTGCGGGGAGTCGAAAGAAACGCCTCGATGAGGCGATTCTATCGATTTCCCACAATCTAGTGTCTCAGAGCATGAATACGGAAATTAATGTATACCCCTGCAAACCCGAGCTTTACTATATAAAAGTGTAGATTATATTTTCTTGTCCCTTGGGATCATTGATTCCATTGTGGAATGTTGAAAATATCTGAGGGTCACTGATGAGGCCTATATGGCCAAAACTAGCTAGTCTGGCCCAGAAAACATGTACACTCCATATTTTTCAGTTCTGTGGTGTATTCCTTGCTTCCAAAGGATAGCCCTTTTATAGGACATATTTAACTTCACTGCAACTGGTGTGTGGGAATGTGTGGCGGCTGTAAAACGTCTCCCTGCCCTACATCATAGTGTAGATTATATTTTCTTGTCCTTTGGGATCATTGATTCCATTGTGGAATTTTGAAAATATCTTAGGGTCACCGATGAGGCCTAATTGGCCGAAACTAGCTAGTCTGGCCCGGAAAACATGTGCACACCATATTTTTCAGTTCTGTGGCGTATCCCTTGCTTCCAAAGAGTAACCCTTTTACAGAACATATTAAAGGGGATCACAATTCTATAGGCATGATTTCGTGATGGAAATACGACTTTAAGGACCTTATGGCTGCTACTCTGTTGACTCTGTCCAGCTGAAAAAGGGGTCTACTCTAAAAGGGGAAGAATTTGCTCCTCAAGGGGTCTAATCTAAAAGGGAAGAATTTACTCCCCAGGAGCAAATTCTTTCCTTTAAGAGTATACCCCTTAGACATATCAAAACAGAAATTACTTTTGCAGGAGTAGCAGTCATTTTCGCAAATTTTACGTTTTGCAATGCCATTACGGAGTAAGTCCATGGGGCCATGGAAACGAAAAACAACAGAACATAACTACTACTACTCACAAAGTGTGGCTGGCTGCGGTAGCTCAGTCGGATGCAGTCCGACTGGCGATAAGGAAGACTCAGGTTCGATACCTACCGGGGTCGGCAACATTCTTTCGTGGAGATTGATTATGAAATCTTTTCTATGGTCATTCTCTCCCTTCCGCTGATTCAAGAAGGGCAGGGGTCAGTTTTGGGCGACAGAATGTGCACTGAACTGGTAAACCGCTTACGGATAAGCCTGCTCAGGAAAAGTGTGGATAGGTACACTGACAGGCCCAAAACATGACCCAAATCAGTGTTGACTGGGCTGTTAAATACAAATAAACAAAACTTGCAAAGTTTACTTCACACAGATAGGAACAGATTTTTATCTTCTTAACATCTTTCGGTACGGTGGTAGCTCTAATAATACGTAAATGTTCGAAAGACAGAGAACTGTATTTTTCCTCATTTATAAAGATCGCTGGGTGTGGCCTAGTGGATAAGAGTGCTGACTCTTAATCATTAGGTCTCTCAACGGTGTAGGTTTGAGCATGGCTCAGGTCACATAATGAGAAGTTCTGCAATGGAAGGTCAGGAGGTTTTTCATCGGGTGCTCTAGTTTTCGCTCACCTCCGATTAACGATCGGATTGATGTGAGTGAAATAATCTTGAAAAGATCGTAAAACCAAACATAAAAAAGATCGCTGGGTGTGTAAAAACATTTTCATGTCTTTGCTACTAGAATAAACGGCAGTGCCAAAGTCGAAGGTTCTAACTCTTCCAAATATATAAAATATTTAGGGAGCGAAACAAAGTCATAACGTTGATGGGTTGTTGTTTATTGTTCTTGAGCCCAGCACAGATAGCAATAGTTTCTGTTCAAAAACTTCATGACTACTAAGTGACCTACCACCAGTTACAGACTGAGTTGTTAAAAGACTTTTTGGCGCATTCGATGGGAGCTATTGTGTCTGATTAGCCGAGAATGGTGTTCTTTATTTCCACTCAATACTTGACGTTTTACTAATCAGTTTCTTTTACAATTAAACTGTGATCCAGAAAGATATACAAAAGGATTGCAAATTTCACGTTTTGCGGAGGTACCGCTCAAAGAAACGACCGAGGTTTAAGATAGTCTGATTCGCAGCACTTTGTCTGGGCAGGCTTAGATCTTCCTAGGGGGTTCAGGAATACAGAAGTCCAATATATTGCCCCAAGGTCTGATCGGCCCCAGTCCATCGGGGATTGAAGAAATAGATTGGGCTGCATGATGCTTCCACACAGAGCTGATACCGGCCGCACATGAGTAGTGTTAAATCGCCTAGAAAGTCTAAGCCTGCTCAGGAAAAGTGGCTCGAGTCGGACTGTTCATGCATTTCAACCATTTAGTTTCATTGGCTGACAGGGCTTGAGAAGGAGTTTATCTGCCCGTTTTATCTTAGTACTGAGTAAAAGTCCCACAAAATTGGAAGCAATGTCTCAAAAAAGACTCTTACAGTGATAACAGGGACGTTAACAACAAATGAAATAGATAACCAAGGCCCTATAGAAGGCCTGATGACTTAGGAAAAATCTTTTTATATGCCCGTTTGAAAAACAACAACAACAACAACAAAATATAAAAAAAAAACAAAAAAAAACGGTCGTATTAAGTTATGGGATTGGTGTCCGTCCGTCCGTTCCTAAACTTTTTTTTTCGTTTCCGTATAACTCCAACTATACAGTTTTCATCCGATCAAGCCTAAAATGTGTATGTAGTAAGGCTAAGATGTGAAGATATGCCACCAAATACTAATAGAGTTATGACCCTTTGAAAAATTCGGTTTACATTTTCGTTTGGTTAAGTTTTGTGCTATACATGTGTAAACCAGTAAGTTACATTTAGTTTATACTTGCCATGGCGTTAAACAATTTACCACAGAATACTCATCACTACCTACCCCTCCTGATACCAAGGTCACAGACTTCGAAATTTTATGTGCTTGTTTTGTATTAAAGTTTATTATTTTTATTCAAAAAATGCATTAAGTGGGATAATGATATCAGCTGGCTCAAATCAGAATGTAGACTGACAAGACCAAACATATTGGATGCTTTTTGAAAGCAGCCAACTTGTTCCATCTACCCCTCACACCCATGTAAGAGTATTATATTCCTACCAATTTTGTTGTTTTATGTGATCAGGCTTCCAGCGTTGTCACTGTTTACGGTAGTAGATGGATTTTTTACGACTAATGGCATTGTTTTAAGTGATACTGATACGGTAGTAGATGGAATCTTTACGACTAATTGCCTTGTTTTAAGTGACACTGATACGGTAGTAGATGGAATCTTTACGACTAATGGCATTGTTTTAAGTGACACTGATACGGTAGTAGATGGAATCTTTGCGACTAATGGCATTGTTTTAAGTGACACTGATACGGTAGTAGATGGAATCTTTGCGACTAATGGCATTGTTTAAAGTGACACTGATACGGTAGTAGATGGGGTCTGTACGACTAATGGCATTGTTTTAAGTGACACTGATACGGTAGTAGATGGAATCTTTGCGACTAATGGCATTGTTTAAAGTGACACTGATACGGTAGTAGATGGGGTCTTTACGACTAATGACATTGTTTTAATTGACACTGATACGGTAGAAGATGGAATCTTTGCGACTAATGGCATTGTTTTAAGTGACACTGAAAAGGTAGCAGATGGAATCTGTACTAATAGTGCAATGACAATAACGATGGTTTATTTGCACTAAACACGTGCACATTGCACATTCGCAATGAAACATTCGCAAGCATGTAAACATTAAAATCAAAGTACATTAATTTCAACAAGTTTAAAAAATTCAAATGAAGCAATGGTGATGATGCATTTTGAAGCCATGGAAGCTACTTCTAAGCAAACTTTCGCGAGTTTCAAAACATCACGAAAATACACCTATATAATTTCGACCCCCTTAAACCAAAGTTTTATATAGTAAAACTGGGGGTTTAGAGGGGTATACATTATTTTTCTTATTTCCGCTCAAAATCATAGAACATGGATACTCGTTAGAACCGGTTCTAATGATCACCCACAATATATGTTTTGATATGCCAAATATCAGAATTTTCATCTGCAAAGGGGGAGTTCCAAATCTGCCCACGCACAGATTTTCTTGAAACTTCAATGGTTGTTTACTTGAGGACTATCAACTATATATATAACTTTGTTTCATTTGATACATTACTGTAGGCCTCAGGAGAGCTCCCTGGGGTAGTCAACTGTAGAGGTCATACACACCTGTGAACTTTTCAGTCTTAAATCAATAGGTATGATTATTTTCAAATTTTGTTGCTTTGATTGGCAACAGAACTCTATAAGGATTAATCTAATACAAAAAATGTAAATGTGTCTATGTCTTTTAAATTTTCTGATGAATTTATTTACAAAATTTCTTCTACTTTTCATGAAAATTGATAAAAAAAGAGATTTTCATCATAAGTATTAGAGGTGTTACTGATCTTGTCACCCAAAGATATTGCATATAAAATAGGACACATATATCCTCTGTATATCAAACAAATTTCAAAAAAGTCAGAAACCGGTAACATTGTTTTGATAGCTAGAAATGGGTTCAGGTCTAATTTTGTGCTAAAATCATTTGCAATATAAGGGGACAAGATTTCCTTAAAATGTAGTTTCATTGTGTTTTTAATGACCAATTGGTGCCACCTTAGCACACAAAGCTTAGCATAGGCATTTCTGTAATAAAAACTCTCCCCCCCCCACACACACACCCACACCACCCGGCACCCCCCACCCCCCCCCCCCCCAAAAAAAAGCACTGTTTACAGACAGGAGTTTTAGTTTGACTTTTAAAAAGTAAATGAGAACATACATTAGCATAGTATACAAGTTCAATCCAAACATTTTAAAGAGAAAAAATAAAATGCATTCATGCACTGTTCATGATGAATGTTAATGTTGACAGTATTGCAAAAATGATAATCCTGAAAAAAATACATTATGGCACAATAGGACTAAGACAAGGTGGATCGTTTTACCCTGTTTTATTTGATCTTTCTGTATATTTTTAAACCCTGCAGTACAAGGACACTTGATGTCAGTAATATGCAATGACAGATTGAATCTGCTTAATAAATTACTTTCATATTCCTATTTCTTTCTTTAATTATTTTTGTTGTTGTCATTTTCTTTAAAATAAAAAACAGCAGCCAATAAATTGCCAACTGTGAAGGGACAGACTGATTTATCGATTTTTTTCTAATGATTGATCGGTCCATGTGTTCTTAATTTTTTCTTACATCACTTGGTCAAAGAGACTCACACTCCGCTCCCCCAACAAAGGTTTTGTGAGATCATTTTCTGCATTTTTTTTCTAGATTCATTATAACATCTGCAAAAGTGTAAGCTACAATGTCCTTGTCTTCAAAATAAATGCAGAGCTAATCACACTATAACTAGTTGTAAAATTGGCATTTGGTCATTTGGTAAACACTTCCCTAAATGAAATAGATGGAAGCTAGTTGCTGTAACTAATTCATTTGATAGCTTATATTATTTTTAGTTGTTGTATTACCATTCGCATTTATAGTCATCTGTTTGCAGTACTTGCCATCTATGATAAGTTTTCTAGCTCTGTATTCATCAATTTTTGCAAATGGCGTAAATCAGCTGTTAGCTGTACAATTAGCATATTTCTGAGCCAAAATCTGCAGCTGGCTTTATATTTTTCTATAATACTGATAGCAAATATACCCTTTGATCATCATATTTAAGAATATAACTTTTTGACACTGATTTGCACAGCTGGCTACATTTGTTTGTGCTTTAGTTCAGATTTTGCGGAGGCATTGTTAGAGTGACAAAAGAACCAACACAATTGTGTTTCCATTTTGTCTGCAGTAATCTGTGTATACAGTGAGCCAAACGATCAGAAAATATTGTCCGTGGTGTTGTGACATACCTGGCTCAACCATAATAAACATCATTACTCTTACCATTCAAGCAAGCTGTGCCATTCAGGTGTGACAATCAGACTTTTCAAACTCAGGTATGACAATCAGACTTTTCAAACTTTTCAAGTAGACTGCATCAGTTCAGAGACAAGTGGAATTGTCTGGTTTACAGAACCATCCATTTTACTTACCATTTCAACAATCTTTGTCATAATAAGCTTCAGCAGGCTTTAGGATTACTTTAAGTGCAAAAACGCCTGTTAAGAATGAAAATATATTTTTTTAATAAAATCCGATGGAATTGTTAATGAACGCTCAAAATGAATTGTGTTTTTGGTGTTCCCCAGGGTACCATAACTGATACAAATGCTGATTAAATGAGCTCATACTATACAATCAAGGGTTAAACGTACATATATTCATGTGTATATAGATATATTGGCGAACAATTTCTCGATTGAAAATGTTATACCATATCTACAAATGGTTTGAAAAAAAAAAGTAAAATCTGACCATTACTATTCAATGTTCAAATGCAGTATGTTACCGGTCTCAGATTTTCAAGAAAGTTTGACAAAATGTTCTACACATATATGGGCAATTTTCATGTTAAAATGATGGGGTGACAAGAACTGCAACAATGTGAAATTAAAAGTCAAACATACTCCGAAAGATTTTATGGTTGTGAAATCTGGGGCCTGCTCCATATGAAATCGATCATGGTCTACGGAACTTCAAGTGAACAATAGCAAATGTGATACAAAAATAATCACAAATGACTACAGCGATGCCTGCCGACAAAATAACTCCAAAACATAAGAAGTTGTTGAGTATATATACACTTGCTTGAGGGTACCCCTATTTTCGGATGTGGAAATAAACAAAACATTGTAGATTTATAATGAAAACAGATATAAGAGTGAAATAGCTAAATAATGAACAGTCATTAACCAGGCATTAATTATGCAAAATATCATGGAAATCTGTGCGTGGGCAGAACCCTATGGAAATTTACTATAGGCTGGAACTCCCCCTTTTCATTTTTTTTCTTTATGGTAAAACATTTTCAGTATATCTGAATAGGCATGTTTTCGTAATGAAGAGATCTCATAAATGTGAGGAAGGTACTGATCAACAGGAAAAAAAAAGCCACTGTCAAAAAACAACAACAACGTAATCGTGAGCAAATAAAATCATCATGAAAACACGCCTGTATAAATTTGACCCCCTTAGACCCCACTGTTATAGTAAAACTGGGGTTAGCAAAGGTATACATTGTTTTTTCTTATTTCTGCTCAAAAACATAGATTGTGGGTACTCGTTAGAACCGCCTCGTCGAGGCGGTTCTAACGAGTATCCAAAATCTATGTTTTGAACTGAAATAAGAAAAATATCGATTTTTTTTTTCGTCTGAAAATTTTCATTTTTCGATGGTAACATTTACACTGTATTTGTTTCGGCGTGATTTCGTAATGCCAGAGGGCGTAGATGCGACTGAAGAGCAAAACCAATGGACTGTCTGCACCAAGGCACTGATACAATACCTGAACATGAAGCACGTTTGCAGTATGTTGTTGTATATGTGTTAGCCTTATCTCAGCGTTGGGATGCCCGGCGGAGTATTCCCAGCAGTATGTTGCAGTATATGACAAAAAGGGTTAGCCTTATGTCAGCGTTTGGATGCCCGGCGGAGTATTCCCAGCAGTATGTTGCAGTATATGACAAGAAAGATTAGCCTTATCTCAGCGTTTGGATGCCCGGCGGAGTATTCCCAGCAGGCACATGACGTCACATCAACCGTTGTACAACGTCATGACTTTTATGCAACGTCACATCTACGTCGGTGCAACGTTGCACCAACGTTGATTTGACGTTTCCCTGGCGAAGTGTGCCTGCTGGGCCTGCTGGGTCATGTTCTATACAGGTCATATGTTTGTACTACTATGTGTGTAAATACACTTTCTTGTGTATGAAATTATGTAGTTTTCAAGTCCTGCGGGCACACAGCGTCAAAATGATATCTATCAAAGTTGCTGCGATACCATGACGTTGCGCGTCATTTTGACACTGAGCATGCAAGGGGTACACAAAGATAAATGACTGATGTTAAGCTGTTATAGAGGAGAGTTTAAAACACAAATGTTACATTGTTGGAAAATGAATTCTGTTCTTTTCAAATACAGCCCATTAAAATGACACATTAAATTTCTGAGCCCCGCCCCGCATGTAAGTCCAACTCTATCCCTCCTAAAACCAAAGATTTATGGACTGTCTTCATTTCAAAGCTCTTTTTCAAAAGACGAGCATCGTGATACTTATCATATGAGCCAGCGCACGACAAAACCTACAATAAGACTTGTGCGCCCAGCGAAAACTCAGATCAGCCTGCGCATCCATATAGTCTAACCAGAGACTTCTTTTACTGCATGAAGGAGCAATGGGCCCTTAGCTATCCTTAGAGTACACAGCGAAGACTCTGGTCAGACTGCGCGGATGCGCAGGCTTATCTGAGTCTTCGCTGGGCGCACATGTATTGTAGGTTTTGACGTGCGCTGGCCCATATCATTGAGTTAATAATATCGCGTTTTTTGCATTTTGAGCTAATAATGTGACCGGGAAATTAGAGATACAGATGACTCATTGAAACTTCAGGCTGACATAGATAGATTAGGATGTTGGGCACGTAAATGGGGCATGAGATTTCAGCCAGTTAAATGCAATATTATGCAGATAACTAGGAAGAGATCTAATAAAGTTGAGGCTTCTTACACCTTAGAGGGAACGGTCCTCGAGAATGTGGACTCCATTAAATACCTTGGAGTGACAATCTCACACAACTTGAGATGGAATACTCATATTAGCAACATGTGTACTAAGGCAAATAGAACGCTTGGTTTCCTGAGGCGAAATCTTCATCAGTGCCCTCAGGATGTAAAAGAGGCAGCATATAAAGGTCTTGTTCGCCCAATCTTGGAATATGGTAGTTGTATCTGGGACCCCAGTGGAGTGGTCCTTAATGATGAAATTGAGAAAGTTCAGAATAGAGCTGCTAGATTTGTAACAGGCAATTACTGCTTTGAAACTGGGAGCATGACTGGAATACTTGGAAAATTAAAATGGGAGTCTCTCAAGAAAAGGAGAAAAGACAGTAGGCTAATCCTTTTATACAAAGGTCTAAAGGGTGCTGCCAGCATTCCAACAGATGACCTTGTTCCCCCAGCTAGACACTTTAGAAATCACCATTCGTTGGCGTTTCAGACCCTTAGCGCAAGAACTGACATTTATAAAGAGTCGTTCTTCCCCAGAACCATTAGAGATTGGAATGCCCTTCCCGATTCGATTATCTCGACAGCTGAAGGTGCTGATGATTGTGTAGCTAAATTTACTTCTTTGGTTAGAGCTAGGGACTAACTTCCCACATCACAGGTCCTGGTGTATGAATGTCATTTGACGTGTCACCAGTAACAATTCTGATTCTGATTCTGATCGCAATAGGTATAATATTGTCATTTATTTTATACTTAGCAGTGAAATCAATGCATATCTGAAACAAATAAAAATGATATCAACCACAAGTGAAATGATATCGTATCATTTCACATGTGACTGATACCATTTATACCATTTCAATGTAGCGTGCCTGAACTACCTATCTATCTTCTGATACTGCGTCGGTCACATTTGGCCATTACCGCAGGTTAGGCCAGTACATTTAGCCAGAAATGACCCTTGACCCACAACTAATTCCTTGAGAAATGTTATCAGCAGTTTTAGTATCAGGAAGGTGTCCTGATTTATAGAAAAAAAGTCCTCAAAAAAAATCAGAGGGGAAAGGGTATTTTTGTAGGGTGAAGAAAATACGAAAAATGAAGAAAAATCACAAAAACCAGGCGTATGTTAAACAATTAATACATGACTTCATTAAATCATCCAAAATGAATATTTCTATCTGGGGAAAAAAACTAAAAATTCTGAGGATAAAAGTTTTCTTTTAATTTTTTTGGTATATTTTTTGTGTGAAATTTCGAAAAACAAGTATTAGCTTTTATAAAAAGCTTGAGTCTATGCTAAGCACACATTAATTTGTGTAGAACTAAAATGTGCCAGTTACCACAAAGTGTAAAAAAGTCACATATCAAAAGAGGATTTCCAAATCTTATCATCAATGTCACATAAAACAAAACTTTTCGGATTTTTTTTTATCTATCAATTACAACTAATTGTACTACATGCCTGCATTTTACGGTTTCTTCATTTCGCATTCTAGTTTAAACTTTCATTTTACATTCTAGGTTAACGTCATGAAAAAAAACAATCTGCCAAGATTGCCGTCTAGAAATGAAAACATTAAGAATTGGATGTGGGAAGAACTAGTTAAGGGCAAATATATGTTAATTTTGCAAGTGTCACAGCAATCGTGCATATCCATGTGATAAACTTTAGGCAGCTTTCAGGTAATTGCTGGGTTTCAATATGCAAGTGGGCGTTCCAGTATGACCAGAGTTGGGGTGTCCTTGGGTAACCAGATGGAAAATGAAAAGTAGAACCAGTCAACAGAATACCAGTCATGACCCTTCATTAAATGCTTCCGGAGCAAAAGCTATCATTAAGATTGTCTACACCCGTGGGCGTAGACAATAAAGGAAAGACGCTTAAAACAAGAAAAAAATAATATCACTGACATACATGTATATCTTAAAAGTAAATCCATATCGGTACTTAACTCCATGAAATCATTAAAAAATGAGTTTCTGCGCAAAAGATATTTTTTTTTTGGGGGGGGGGGGGGGGGGGGGGGGTAGTCGGAAGGGGAAAAAAGGAAAATCAAAAGCAAACACATCACAAAAACATGCTTATATAATTTTGACCACCGACTAACCCACTTTTATCTATATACTTGAAAAACTTGGGGTTTAGGGGTTATTTTTTTTTCTGCTCAAAAACATAGCTTCTGAGATTGTTGATACTCAGTAGAACTGCCTCATCTATGTTTTGAGCAGAAATAAATGAGTGTATTTGAGGTTTACATCCTGTCAACAGCAAATGTCATATGCAGTGGTTTCAAAAACATTTCGGCATCTAGATGTCAAGGAAAGATAGGAGTGTGATTTTCAATGTTATCTGAATAAAGCTCTTACAAATTTATCAAGGGTAGCAGGGGAATAATGTCTAAGTAAACGGGAAAATTCCCACATCCTGTCTATTGATGAAACCCCAGCATACGGAGACCGTACCTCGGTTTAAGGACTCATCTGAGAGTCTGACGAAGCCTTTGGATCGAACCCACGACTCCTGGTTTATGAGGCTAGTAGCTTATCCACTACACCATGGAGGCTTCTTTTAGCAGAAATAAGAAAAATAATGTACATGTACACCCCCTAAAACTCCCCACTGCCCCACCCACCCAGGTGTAAATGTGTAGCAGTGGTGTAAAAGTCAACTGCCTCTCCCTCATGCGCGTGAAAACATCCGGAATGAGTGTTCGAGAGCGATTAATTAAGCTTGAGGCTTTCATCGCAGTCGAACTTAAATAAATTAGTATAAACTTAAACGCCAGTAGGAGGGGGTTTCTATTGAGTACCCACAATCTATGCTTTTGAGCAGACATTACGAAACACACCTAAACAAAAACATTGTCAATTGTTCAGCCAAAAATGGAATTTTAAGATAAAAAAATGATGTTTATCTTATTTCTGCTCAAAACATAGATTGCGGAGCTCGACAGAACCGCCTGAACTTGGCGGTTCTACCGAGTACCAACAATCTATGTTTTTGAGCTGTTATAAGAAATTTAATATTTATCCCTGTACTATATAAAAGTGGGGTTCGAGGTGTCAAAATTATATAGGCGTGTTTTTTGACCCCACCCATCTGGGCTTGGAGTAATAGATGGGCTGCTAATGCTTCCACACAGAACTGATACATACCGCATATGACTGCTAACCGCAGAGAATATATATCCAGAAAAGTTGCTGCGAGTCAGCCTGTCCATGCATGTTAACCCTTTTGGATTCATTGGGTGGCAGGGATTGAGATGTCATTTCATCTCCATGTCAGGTAAAAGTCCCACAAACTTGGAAGCAACATCTCTTTTTCGAGATGAATAAGAAAAACATCGGAATTTTTCTCTGGAATTTTTTGGGGGATGATCAAATCTTCCAATAGATTTGAATATGCGTGTTTTCGTTATGTTTTTTGTGACCCCAACTTTAAAAAAGTTGGAGGGGCATATTGCTTCTGGTTCGTCCATTCGACTTTCCGTTACACCTTTGATGCATAGCATAACGCAAGAAACGTGTAGCTAGGGTTTCGAAATTTCATATATCGATTCTTCATGGAAAATTAGCTAACGCGTATTTTTTTCTTATCCGGATTATGCCCCTTTCAAAAGTTGTTGCCCTTTGAATTTTTTTTTATAAAATCTTGTCAGCAAAATATCTCAAAATCTATTGGAGCTAGAGCCTTGTAAGTTGGTGACGAGTAGATGTCCTGATAAACTTTTGACTAAATTCCGAAAAATACTTTGTTGCTAATGGCCCTTTTTTCACGTTGGGTACATTGTAGGCCTATGCTTTGTGATGCATAGCAAAACTTTATAACCTTGTTTGCCGGGGTTTTGAAATTTCATATATGGATGCCTCATGGCAAATTAGCTGAACGATATTTTTCTCATCCGGATTTTGCCTCTTTTAAGGTTGTTTGAGTCAACCTTTGTGTTCAGTCAGCTCAAAACAGTTATTGTGCGCAATGTTGGGAGACAAAATTTGTAAATCAATTTCAAGGGGGTACACCCCAATTATTTTTCCTGCCTGTTAAAAAGTCAGCAGCCAATTTCTACTGCCGTAAGTAGATAGGACAGTGTTGCAATTGTTCTGATTGTGATTTTTGAGTGGTTGCTTCCACAAAGTCACACATAGCTATCAAAATCTTACGTGCGCCATGTTACCGGAATACACCGTACGCACATATTCATTATATTAATTCATTTGATTCTGATGGCACAAATGTGCTTCCATACATTTAAATTTTGTCATGAGACATTCGCAAATGCATTTTCCGACCAAAAAAAAAAAAGTTTATTCTTACAACTTGAGCATAGATCTTATTTATCAATAGCATACAAGGAACATATAAATGGCATGTATTAAAATAAATAGAATGTAGAAAGACTGCGCTTTATCAATTTCTGACGTAAGTTTTGTTTTTGATGACGTCATTTGTTTGCGCGTGAGGAGCCTTACAGCTGGTCAAACAGTGTATGGTGCTGTTATTTGGCCATTACTTATTTAATGCTTTTTCCGTGGATTAAATCCTAATTTTCTCAGAACTGGCACAGATATTTTTTGAGGACTTTTTTTTTGGTAATTAATATAACATTGCCCTGTGTTTTGGTGTTAAAAGAATTTCTCAAGGAATTAGTTTGACCATAAAAATTAAAGTACCTCGCCTAGGTGTATATTACATACACTCCAGGTTTTGCAGGATGAAAGCCTACACAGTAATCATGTAATTACGGTAGGGATCTTTAACCTGCACAGGGGATGGTTCTCCCTGCACAGGGGGCCTCCAGTTAACGTCCCGATCCGAAGGACGGTGCACTTAATGACATTCATCCCTGCAAATGATGCCAATGGAGCGTGTTCGGACACCGAAATTTTATCGCCGCTGCCGGGGATCGAACCTCGGACCTCTAGCATCAGAGGCAAGTGCACTAACCACTGAGCTATCACGCACCCCTAGCTACTACTACTTTTTGTTTACGTTATGGTCGAAAAAGGGTTAATTTTCCTTTTATTTACTAAGAATAATAATTCCTCATGTCGTTAGAATATATTTTGACGCTTGTAGACAGAAGAGTGGCATTAAAACTGAATGAACAGGCGCCATATTTGACAACAGCAGCGCTGTGATTTTTGCCGACACACATCTCGGTCACAATTAAAATGCTCCCTCTAAGATTTAGGCTTAGCTGTCTTGTTACACATGGTCTACAAGGCGTACCATTTCACTGAATGGCTCAGTAAGAGTTTGTGCGAGGAAATATAGGCTCAAATCAGCGTGTTTGTGTGTTTTTTTCCAACGTGAAACCCACCCACAACCGACTGCTACACATGGAATCGATTATACAGTGACTGGGTGCATGCCACGTAGAGCCATTAATAATAAAATGAACTTCAAATAAGCACAACGCATTCAGTAACATACCTTCAAAAGCATAGAAATGCTGAATCCAAAATGGCGATTTGTTTATGCTTTGAAACTGACAGTTGTGACGCCATGTAGCCAGGTCAAAATCGTAACGTCACCGCCTCGGGTCGATCAATAATTACCGTAGGCTAAGTGTCCCAGTAAATTATAAAATAAAAAGAACATTAACTTTTTTTTGACGGATACCAAAAATATCACAGCTTAAAAATATTCAACTGTTGAAGACTTAAAGGGAATTGGTACCCTTTCAGGGGAGACAGCTCCTTCAAAAGTATTTTTATCTCCCATTGTCAATAGGGATCAGCTCTTAAAGGAAAGAATTTACTCCTTAGGAGCAAATTCTTTCCTTTAAGCGTAGACCACTTTTTCAGTGAGACAGGGCTTATAGGAAAGCGAACAGGAAATCCCGAAAGATGTCTCCCTTTGAAAAAATGGAGGAAAAAATCTGCCAGGTGTTCCCATTCCCCTTAAATAAGACTTCATAAGCTGTCTGTTGTGGTTCAATAATAACAAGACCGTCTTCTCTTTATTTTAAGATAGCTACTGCTGTATCTATTGGAACCGTTTTTTGATAAAACAAAAAGCACCAAAGCAGGCACATGACGTATTTGTGACGTCACGTCAACGTCGGTAAATCGTCATTACGTTTATGCAACGTCAAATCAACGTCGATGCATGACGTTGCATCGACGTTGCCCTAGCGACGTGTGCCTGCTGGGACGGCCTCAGTTTCTTATAACAGGTCAAACAGAAAAAAAAAGAAGTGCAGGCAATCATCATGAATCAATACAATTTCCCACACCTCCCATCAGAGTCACCTACGAAAAAAAAACAAAACAAAAAAAAAAAAAAACGAACATGAAGTAACTAAACCCTAATAAAAACATCACAAGCAAAACCCCAAAAGGATAGTTACTTTCCCATAAAGAGTACTAAATAATATATGGTATTTTGGGAAGATTCCGTAAGCTTTTTTTTTCTAATAGCAAACAACACCAGGGTGAAATAATAAAGGTCCCTTCCAGTTATTGCAGTTCCGTCCTGGTTAATAGATCCCTTCTGTTCCGGTTATTAAACGCCCGTGTGCAACAGAAAGGTGAATACTCTTTAAAAAAATTGTGTATCTTCAATATCCAACACCCTGCAGAATGATAGGGAACTGAAACTTTAAAATTATCCTATTTTATCATATGACGGCGCGTCTGCCATGTAATAAATTCGATAATCCACTAGTGGATTAAATATGCAAATTAGTTAGATACGCCCCATAATGCTGCATGTACTTGTCCTTAACGACGTTGCGTTTATTGCTGACGGAATATTATATTGACACTTTTCTAAACGAATCGTGAATAAAATGCGTTTAAAAAGCCATGTGATAAATAGAATCTTATGTTCGTGCTCATGAATTATTAAATTGATTAAACTCGTTGAGAAAAGGGGATAAAATGCTCGGCAAAGTCTCGCAATTTATCTCTTTTCCTCAACTCGCTTAATTAATTCAATAATACATGAACACTCATGTAAGATCCTCTATAGGACACTGTGAATAAGAAATATAGCCTTTTTTCGAACGGCCATTGTTCCCATACGTCTCGATAATTTTTTAAATATCTTTAAGCATCACGAAAACACGCCTACATAATTTTGACCCCATCGAACCCCACTTTTATATAATGAAAATTTGGTTTACAGGGGTAACTTTTATTTTTTCTTATTTCTGCTCTAAAATATAGATTATGGGTACTCGTTAGAACCGCCTCTATTTTTTTTTCCGGGGGGGGGGGGGGGGATCTTAAATCGATTTTACGTGGCTACAATCCTCGCCCTTACTTCCGTCGCGATTGAGACAAATAATTTGTTCAGTCCGCATGGAGGCCTCTTAACTCTTCAGCACAACATATCCGTGAACGCGAAAATCAATCAACCACAGAGATAAAACAACGGCGAGGACTCGACAGCAAGAAACCACTGAAATGTTGAAGCTATAAAACTTAGGAAAAGGCTTTTACGTAATTCATGATACCGATAAACCTGATTAAGAAGTTTAGCAGTTAATAATTTATTACAAATGTTGAAGTTAGTTACATAACTAGATATTCTGTTAAACCAAATAAATTGCGATATACAAACTTCGTATGATGTCGCACTTTTAATAAAACACGGCAAGTGCACATTTGTAAACGCCTTAGCAGGTCAAAATAATAATCTTGTCACCAAGGGTCCGATAATTTTGAAAACTGTTATTTAACCCTTCTCTTACCTAAATACCGTTCCATAGAACTATATAGACATTCTGGCAAACGGAATAAATTGTGATATACAAACTTCGTATGAAGTCGCACTTTTAATGAAACACTTCAAGTGCACACTTGTAAACGCCTTAGTTAACTAATAAGTGTTATTATTAAGTTATTGTCATTTTGGCTTTCCACTTGTAAAGTTTTCATTATGATAAAGTTATTTAATGTTCTCTCCATTTGGTGTCTTGGACTGTAGGTGTGAGGCGATTCCTGATTATTGTCTACACTTCTATTAGATCAAAGAGCCTGTCCAGGCAAAGCGGTGCGCGTCGGCCTGCCCATGCTTATAAACCCTAATGGTTTAATTGGGCAGCAGGTCTTGAGATGATCTATACAGTGATGACGGGGACGTTAAACATCAAATCAAACAAAAACAAAGATAGTATATTATCGTCTGGCAATTATTCATACTAAGAAACTAAAACCCGCGGTTTTTGAATTGAGACAAGCAATTAATATATCATGTACGCCCATTTACATATTTAAATAAAAATGAATCTATACAGGCAATTTAATGTATCATACCGGTATAGACACATTTGCATATTAAGATCTATAGACTTAAATGAAAAACATAGCATTGGTGATCGGTGGTTATCAAAAATCTAAGAGAAATACTGAGAAAGGGTCACATTTAAAAAGTCTAACGCTGGCAAAGCAAAATGGTGTACCAGACCGTCCCTGCTTACACACCTTATTGGTTTGTTTGGGTGGTAGGGCTTAAGAAGTCATTTCGTTTCAGTGTCGGGTGAAAGTCCCACACAATTGGAAACACCGTGTCCAAAATGACCTAATTAGTGTTGACTGGGACATAAAATCCTAATTAAAACAAACAATGCATACAAAATGGTGGACTTGTTTCACGTTGTCGGCGTTAGCCAATGTAGATACCGTAAAACCAATTTTCCTACCATTCCATACCTTAGAGGTACGGCCGCATTGGGACGGTAAAACTGTCGCTAGACATTGTCAATTCTAACAGCGGGCCTGTATTCCGCCCAGTGATTAATTTTTTTGGCGATTAGTAACATGGCGGATGAACGTGATGCGAAAAAGAATTTTGCTCCTCAGAAAAACTCTAAAAGAAAAGAATTTGCTCCTGAGGAGCAAATTCTTTCCTGTAAGAGTAAGGCTTTTTTCAGTGTGACACGGCTTATAGAAAAGCAAACAGGAAGTCCAGTAAGTTGTCTCCTTTTGCAAAATGGCGGAAAAAAGTGTCAGGTGTTCCGCTTCCTCTTAAATTCGCGTGTAATAGTCAATAGTTGGGGCGAAAAGGTAGGGGGAATTTGAAGGAAACGACCTCGTGCAGATTTTTTGTGTTAGAATCGAAAGAGGTCAGATCTAGTGTGTGAATCGTTGAGTAATAATAAGTCAGTTGTAAAGTAGACCAAAATTCGAGCGCGGTGAGCGAGTAATGTTTTTTTTTTTTTCTTACGACTGACTTAATCAACAATTTCCTGCACAAAGCCACGATGGAGTATTGTACGAAAGAGCATTAGGGCCACTTTAACTTTTATTTTTTTGACTAGTATCTCGAAATTTCGACTTAGTATCTCGAATTTTCGACTTACTATCTCGAAATTTCGACTTAGTAACTCGAAATTTCGACTTAGTAACTCGAAATTTCGACTAAGTATCTCGCAATTTCGACTTATTAACTCGAAATTTCGACTTAGTATCTCGAAATTTCGACTTAATCACTCGAAATTTCGACTTAATATCTCGAATTTTCGACTTATTATCTCGAAATTTCGACTTATTATCTCGAAATTTCGACTTAATAACTCGAAATTTCGACTTAATATCTCGAAATTTCGACTAAGTATCTCGAAATTTCGACTTAGTATCTCGAAATTTCGACTTAGTAACTCGAAATTTCGACTTATTATCTCGAAATTTCGACTTAATAACTCGAAATTTCGACTTAATATCTCGAATTTTCGACTTACTATCTCGAAATTTCGACTTAATAACTCGAAATTTCGACTTAATATCTCGAAATTTCGACTTAGTTTCTCGAAATTTCGACTTAGTATCTCGAAATTTCGACTTAGTTACTCGAAATTTCGACTTATTATCTCGAAATTTCGACTTAATAACTCGAAATTTCGACTTAATATATCGAAATTTCGACATAATATCTCGAAATTTCGACTTAATATCTCGTATTTTCGACTTATTATCTCAAAATTTCGACCTAATAACTCGAAATTTCGATATACTAACTCGAAATTTCGACTTACTATAATTTCTACATACTAGCTCGAAACTGACTCTGTGATCTGCGCTGTGCATTCAACTCTGAATAGGGATTTGCCATAACAGGAATCTTGTTATGGTCAACTCAGAGTTGAAAGAAGACCTCAGATGTCATAACCAACTTTCCACAACTTCATTATCACGGTTTAAATATGGAGTTTGGATATTTTTGCATGTTTAGCGCCAGAAGTCATGCCTCATTTTGAGAACGAATCATTTGCCACTGGACCTGTGTGCTAGACCCCGCCGTTATGGAATTTAAACATTTGCTTGGCTAGCTAGAAGCCCGGATTTGAATCCCCTGGAACATATTTGGGAGGATCTTGGGCGTCGAATACAGAACATTGAACACACCCACGCCCCCCCCCCCCTCCCCCACCACCACACACACGCGTGGCTAGAGCTGACCAGCCATCAATTTCGACGTCTGACCGATGGGATGAAACGAAGGGTCTTGGAATCTGCTGCTCTGTCAAAATGATACATCTTGAACACGCAACGTATTCTGATACCGCATTTTCTGTCCGGTTGTTGCTTTGTTAAGTTAGTCATGGTGTTCGTATTGCATAGTTTACCATCTTTTGGGTCGGGTTTTTTTTCATTCGACCCAAAGTAACAACCTACAGAAGCTTCTCGCCTGCTATTGTCCACGTGACTATCGCTGACCATCTACACCATGAACGTACCGGTTATTTAATGAAGCTCTCTTATGCGGCGTCTGATCAGGTTCTACACTGTTTGCAATGTCCATGTTCCCCGGCCCAGTCTACATGGGGCACTGACGTCACAAGGAAAGACTATAGCGCTGTTATAAATAGCTCGACCTGGATTTTGAACATGGTCAGTGATAGTCACGAGGTCAATAGAAGGCGGGAAGCTTCTGTAGTTAGTAGCTTTTAGTCAATTGATAATTAATCGACCCAAGTGCGGCGTCTGATCAGAATCTACACATTTTGCTTATAGTATAGGAATTTAAAGGATAAACGAAACATGTTCAAATCCACACTCGAAGACAATCGACCCAACAGTGCTGTCAGTGCTTTTACAGCACACAATGTGAAAGTTTGATACCGAAAAAAAAAACTGTCAAATATGACTTTTAGCCCGCTTGTATTTTACTGAAACGGGGTTGAATTTGTTTGTTTGATTTGGGGTTTAACGTCCCCGTCAACACTGTATAGGTCATTTTGAAGACGTTGCTTCCACTTTTGTGGGACTTTTACCCAACGTTGTGATGAAATGACTTCTCAAGCCCTGTCTCACTGTTTGTTTGAATTTAGGTTTAACGTTCCCGTCAACACTGTAAAGGTCATTTTGGAGACGTTGCTTCAAATTTTGTGGGACTTTTACCTGGCATTGAGGTAAAATGACATCTCAAGCCCTGTTGCCCAATGGAACCAATAGGGTTTATAAGCATGGACGGTCCGACTCTTGCACGCCGCTTTGCCTGGGCAGGCTTAGATCCTCTAATCGGTTTACCAGTACTCGTGTGCGGGTCGGATTCAGCTCTGCGTGGAAGCATCATGCAGCCCATATATTTCTTCAAGCCAAGATGGGCGGGGCCGCCCTGTCGCCTTATGAAACCAATATGAAACCAATAGGGTTTATAAGCATGGACGGTCCGACTCGCACCGTTTTACCTCCTCTAAGCGATTTACCAGTACTCGTGTGCGGTCGGATTTCAGCTCTGTGTTGAGGCACTATGCAGCCTATCCATTTATTCAAGCCCCGATGGGCGGGGGCCGTGAAACGGGATTGAATGCGCGACGTCCTGATGAGACAGAAAACCCTCTGACTCTTACATGATACATATGTTTTGGGCCTCTAGTTTTATAGTTCTTGAGAAATATTTGATAAAATTAACATTGGCCAATATAGAGAGTAAGAAGAATGAAAGAACATGTGACAAAATACACCGAGAAAGGTCATTGGCGTTTACACGATACAAGTAAGCCGATAATGACCATAGTCTCACAATGTTATCACATAATTTGCATAATCTGCTTGATGTAAACTTGTTTTCAAAGATGGGGTATAATGAAACGGGGGTGTTTAACATTAACTGTGTGTATAAGACTTAATATCTCGTAAGTCGAAATTTCGAGATACTAAGTCGAAATTTCGAGTTACTAAGTCGAAATTTCGAGTTATTAAGTCGAAATTTCGAGATACTAAGTCGAAATTTCGAGATACTAAGTCGAAAATTCGAGTTAATAAGTCGAAATTTCGAGTTATTATGTCGAAATTTCGAGAAACTAAGTCGAAATTTCGAGTTAATAAGTCGAAATTTCGAGTTACTAAGTCGAAATTTCGAGATACTAAGTCGAAATTTCGAGTTACTAAGTCGAAATTTCGAGTTATTAAGTCGAAATTTCGAGATACTAAGTCGAAATTTCGAGATACTAAGTCGAAATTTCGAGTTAATAAGTCGAAATTTCGAGTTATTATGTCGAAATTTCGAGATACTTCGTCGAAGTTTCGAGTTACTATGTCGAAATTTCGAGATACTAAGTCGAAATTTCGAGTTAATAAGTCGAAAGTTCGAGTTACTAAGTCGAAATTTCAAGATACTAAGTCGAAATTTCGAGATACCTATCAAAAGAAAAAAAAGTATATCTGGCCCTAATGCTCTTTCGTAGTATTGTAATCATAAGAAAGAATTTCTTGACTAGATTTTTTAAAATTAACTCTGCTTACCATTTTTTTTTCAAAACATTCATTGTCAAAAATTAAAGAGCGTCCATATATTGACGAGTAGAATTAAAATAGCAAAAATAAAGAAAACAATAACTTGATTCGGGTAAAGCTACAACCAACTCAAGGATTGGAAGATCAATCAGTGATTATTGAAAATATGACCCAATTTTGAATATACCCTGTTGCTAATGTTTGTCTCTTCATGGTGGCTAAACAACACAGTCTATGGGTGTAAATAAGCCATATAAGCCAAGAGGCACATGAAGGAACTTACTTCCAGTTCAAAAACCAATGCCTTCTAGTACAATTACTGAGTTAGCCCCATTAATATACCAGTGGGGTATGCGTTTTTGCCATGTCACAAGGCATGGTTACATACTGAAGTGCAAATATCTAACCTTTTATCGTTAGATGGAATGGGATTGCAATTGTGGTTCAACGATACGATGCTTAGGAAACAATAAGCAGAACCAGTGCTTCAGCTGAAGTGCACGACCCGCCGGATGCTTTTAGCTTTATGAGTGTTACCATATATGGGTATGGCGGCCATTTTGGTCATGTGACCTGGACATAAAACGGTTCCCCCAATAAATGCGCCTTATCGTAAGGAGCAAAAATATATCTTATACTTTAGTACTGTATTCTGAATCGTTTGCAGGATAAAATCCAACACAAAAGCATATGTGTCAAAGTTTGACCTAGGCACAAAGAAGGTCAAGGTCAACCCAGGGTCACCATTTTAGCAATTTATGATGGGCCTACGTTCCAGATGCTATTTATCAAGTTTCGTGGAAATCTGCACAGTGGTTCTGGAGAAGACTATTTTTGAAGGGTTTTTACCAAATATTGCTTGGCGGCCATTTTGGTCATGTGACCTGGACCCCATGAGGAAATTTGGTTTCCCCCATCCCGTAGAGGCTCCATATGAAATTTGACTTCAATCGGCCCAACGATTTCCGAGGAGAAGCAGTTCGAAAATTTTCACATTTTTCGCCTCGGCGAGGCTGTACTGAATGGAATGTCATATTTCACAAGTTCATTGATAAGATCTCATTGATATTTATCAGTACGCCAAAATTGTTTAATAATTCCAAGCGGTTAAGTCACTATCACCAATTTTCACAAACGGGTTACGGACGGACAGATAGACAGACCATATATGGCTTGGCGGCCATTTTGGTCATGTGTCCTGGACCCCATGAGCAATTTTTGGTTACCTCCCATCCCATAGAGGCTCCATATGAAATTTGATTTCAATCGGCCCAACGGTTTCCGAGGAGAAGCAGTTCGAAAATTTTCACATTTTTCGCCTCGGCGAAGCTATACTAAATGGAATGTAATATTTCGCAAGTTCATTGATAAGATCTCATTGATATTTATCAGTATGCCAAAAATTGTTTAAATATTCCAAGCGGTTAAGTCACTATCACCAATTTTCACAAACGGGTTACGGACGGACAGATAGACAGACCATATATGGCTTAGCGGCCATTTTGGTCATGTGTCCTGGACCCCATGAGCAATTTTTGGTTTCCCCCATCCCATAGAGGCTCCATATGAAATTAGATTTCAATCGGCCCAACAGTTTCCGAGGAGAAGCAGTTCGAAAATTTTCACATTTTTCGCCTCGGCGAAGCTATACTAAATGGAATGTAATATTTCGCAAGTTCATTGGTTAGATCTCATTGATATCTATCAGTATGCCAAAAATTGTTTAAATATTCCAAGCGGTTAAGTCACTATCACCAATTTTCACAAACGGGTTACGGACGGACAGACAGACAAACCATATATGGCTTGGCGGCCATTTTGGTCAAGTGACCTTGACCCCATGAGCAAATTTTGGTTTCCCCCATCCCATAGAGGCTCCATATGAAATTTGACTTCAATCGGCCCAACGGTTTCCGAGGAGAAGCAGTTCAAAAATGTTCGAAAATTTTCACATTTTTCGCCTCGGCGAGGCTATACTAAATGGAATGTAATATTTCGTAAGTTCATTGGTTAGATCTCATTGATATCTATCAGTATGCCAAAAATTGTTTAAATATTCCAAGCGGTTAAGTCACTATCACCAATTTTCACAAACGGGTTACGGACGGACAGACAGAATGACAGACTGACAGACTGACATATTGACAGAATGACAGAATGACAGAATGACACGGTGATTTTAGGGCACTCTTAGAAAAAACCGACTTCAGTCGGTTGCTTTTTCTGCGGGTCGTGCAATTTAAAGACTTATTCCGTTCAGTGTTTGGGCACAATGCCGTAAAAATAGGGTGTCGCTAAAACAGCACTCACCTACCGTAACGGATCTATATCTGGTCACAGTGTGCAGACAGGAATAATTCTCTGCTTATAACTATGTCTTATATTCCACCAAAGGAATGTTCTGATAAATAAACCATTAAGTGTTTGATTTTCTTTCGAAATAAACATAATATGAAATCTGAAAAGTGGATAATTAATTTGACACTTTTCAGAGCCTCACCTCCGTAACGGTGCTTTCAAAAGGTCAGTGGATGGAAAGGAACACTTTAAGCTAATTGCCATATATTTTGCATAAGATTGTACTGATATAAAACATAATATTGACCATTGGTTCAACAACAAAAGTTTGGTTGATAAAAAACAAACTGTCCTCCACCTCCGTAACTTCTCTCCTCCGTAAAGTAAAAACCTAAGCCGATATAGGTATCGGGACATCTTTGTGTGCATCGAGTGCTGTTTGTGCTAGTAATATCAAATCACTAAAGCAAAAATTGGATTTTGTTCGAGCTACAGACTGTGGGGAGAAATCTATCGTTATGGAAGAGATGTTACGGAGGTGAGTTAAAATGTTACGGAGGCGAGTAATTTTAGAAGTGAGCGTTACTTATTCAGACAATCAGTAGCCCAACGACGTGTTGTTTGTTGACAAAAGCTATGAGTTTATTTTCATAAATATAGTCATTGGGTTAGCATAGACTGTTGGATTAAACAGACACAAGGACTTACAAATATAAACTCTCCTCCGTAACGAGCATGTTTTACTGTCAAAAACTCAAAAACCATTGAAATGATGTGGGTAAAAGTTTGGGTCAAATGTTAAAATGTGGAAACAAACCGAAAGAAAACATATCAGTCGAAATTCTATAAGGTTCATTTTTATACCTTTTTGGTTTCATAATTGGGTCATTTTTTCAAGAATCACTGTAATACATAATAGCATAGAGGTACAAGTTTCCAGTCGCTCGAATCGTGAACCTCAACAAAGTTTTACTGACTATAATATAATGTTATAAATCAAGTAATTTCGTATTGGCCCAGGTACAGGTCCGAGGTCTGCTGCATTGGCCTGAGGGTGAAGGAAGATGGCCAATGCAGCTGACCGAGTAAATGCGAAAGAACTTAAAAAATGACAATTTTATTAATTGACACGATCAAAAAAAACTTGATTGTTGATTTTTTTACCTCAATTGACCTCAGTTAATATTGGTTGACCTGGTGTTAATACGGATGACCTCCGATCAATACAGGATATAGTCAATTAATACTAAACCAAACTCCAGAAGATAAATAGATGTCCTCACGATACCTTTAATTGCTGGAGCTTGTGTTTAGTGTTGCATGGTTGCAGTAGAATGTCTTTCCTTCATCATACTGCAGCTTATAGAGGATACAGACCTTTTTTAGATGAATGCCATAAATATTTCGTCGAGCGTGTTGAAAACATCAGAGTTTTCACGAGTGCGATAGTCGTTGAATTCACCTGCTAAGTATAAAATAAATCTGTTTATTTCCTTTTGATAATCTAACCAATTGTAAGCCACTCATGTATCACTGATGAAAATTGAAGGACCTCCGTGGCCTAGTGGATATTATAAGAACGTTGGCTCTTAATCATTAGGTCTCTCATAACTGTGGGTTCGAGCCTGGCTCGGGTCAGATATGAGACGCCAAGTTCTGCAACAGAAGGTCAGGTGGCTTTTCTCCGGGTACTCCGGTTTTCGATCAACTCCGATTAACGATCGGCTTGATATGAGTGAAATTATCTTGAAAGGGCCGTAAAATCCACCCCCCCCCCACCCCCCAAAAAAGTAGATATATAAAAAACGAAAAGGGAAACGCTCAGAAACTGATAAGTCAGATATCAAATACTCCCCACAATATCACTTGATATCAAATACTCCCCACAATATCACTTGATATCAAATACTCCCCACAATATCACTTGGAGTCAAAACATGGAGTGGCGACAGAAAACCATTAGGATAACACACCCGTGCGACACAGTGCATTTTTTCACATCTACAAAATGGCTACTTTTCTGATGAAAATGTATTGTAGTTTTCTTAGTTCTACTCCTAAAATAGGTTGTGGGTGCTTGTTAGAACCGCCCGAGGCGGTTCTAACGATTACCCACAAGCTATTTTAGGAGTAGAAATAAGAAAAATAATGTATACCCCAGTAGACCACAGTTTTCCCTATATAAAGTGGGGTTTAGTGGGCATTCATTTCACGACTTGTTCACGTGATGAAAACAGACCACTGGTAAACCCAGTCAGCAGCTCATTTCCAAATCGGTGGTGACTCAGAGTATCCAAAGGTAACTAAAATGGAACAGCAAACATAATGGGGGGCAGAATCAGAATCACCATGACAAACACAAAATTGGAAGGACAGACAGAACTGAAAATAAACAACAAAAAAGGGGGAAAGATCAGAATGGCCAACATAAAAACATGCATAATTAGGATAAGAACCAGAACCAACAATATAGACATGGAAGGAACAACGGCAAAAACACCAAATTGAAACAGTCAGTAAACAAAAAATACTGTAGGGCTTAAGTATACTGTACCCGACCCCAAGCCTCCCCGCCCCCTCGATTTTGCTGAGCTTCAAACTCGTATTTGTTACGGAACTCAAAGGGAACAACACACATGATAAGAGAAATTATCAGTCACCCCCTATATTAATTGCATTGTAGCACATTGACCTGATAAACATATGCTATCTCAGGACAAGTGAGCTTTATCAGGTCAACGTGACATTGTACTTCTTAGAACTGGACTGCTGAAAAAAATGGCAAAAAATGTAAGTGTATAATGGGATAAACTGATAAATAGAATACAAGATTCGTGTCATTTGATATCAAGTTTATCAGGATCGGCTTCGAGAACGCATGTAGAAACGCTCGGCAAGCCTCGCGATTCTACAAGCGTTCTCGAAGCCTTGCCTGAAAAACTTGATATCAAAAGACACTCAACTGGTATTCTCTATGAATCAGAATCACATAAAATGCAAATTGGAAAACAAAAAATCAGATATATATAGATAGTGCCGGTTTTGAGGTAATTTATTCTCTACGCTCACAAATTACCCCAAAACACGGCACTATCTATATATATAGACACATATATATTTTACCGCAGTATATACTGCGTTAATATCGCAGAACAACAACTAACACACTATAGACACGTCATACCACATATATTCTGCACCGCAGAACAACAACTAACACTCTATCCTATTCACAGTATGTTATCACTATTTGTTGAAACAATCGATTGAAGATTACGCTGTAATCGGTGATATATTTGTCTATACATATATATCAAAGACAATTACGCGTAATCCATTTTGTTGAGACTTTTTATTGATGATTACGCGTAATCCATTTTGTTCATTTCAACGGCGATACAAACTATATCGCCGACTTGAGCATAAAAAAAATTAAATTATCGCCCTCTCAATAACACCTGAATCATCCTCAACACTCTATCATATTCAATCTCTTTATCTCTTCCTTATAAGGTTTAATATGACAATAATTTGTTGATGATTATAGTATAATCACCAATAAAGTATTGCTATAAACAATCACTGATATATAGGTCAAATTGCTTACAGCATAATTATCTTTGACCCGGTTAATGGTGCATTTAATTTACAAATCTTTTGTAGTATGACAATAATTTGTTGATGACTATCGTATAATCGCCAATAAAGTATTGCTATATGTTAATGATTATGCAAGCAATTCTTACCGAATTTATTGATTCCATCCTAATTCTTTGCAAATTTCTTTTATGGTTTTCACCTTATCACAAGGTGTGATGCGTCTCAGTCAGTGTTCAGATAACAATAATTAGAGGTGATATTAAAAATCTGCTCCGACAAAAGTCGCGGATAGACACTATATAGAAACATATTAAAAAGAATTTTGAAAATTCCACTTTGGGGCAAAAACTTTAACCCCTCCTGAAAGTGCCTTTACATAATCCAATGACCACCAGATTTTGCACATATAACAAGACTTTAAGGCTGTATAATATATTAAAATTCCAAGTTCCTATGACAACTTTTGGAATTTCTGAAAGTCTTTGAGTCTTCCTAAAAGTGGAATCCCATCAACCGATTAGTCTCAGATTTTGCATATGTATTTGGGTTGCATATATACATATTATCACAAAATTTCAAAGTTCTAGCATCATTTTGGAATTTCCTGCAAGTCTTTGTTGTAAAATAACATTGGTTCAACTAATTACCACCAAACTTTGTATATATGTTTCAACATACAAAATGCACATTCTTATAAAATTTCAACATTGTAGGTCGGAAGTGAAGCAAAAAAAAAAAATATTAACTTTCATATTTTGGTGGTGGGTCATTTACTATTGTAATTTTATTGAATAAAATCAAGCATTTTCTATCTTTTTTTTCATTTCATTCTTTGCTTGAGCCTTGCCTTCCTCAATAAGTTTCTTTCTCTCACTTTCACTCAATCCTGTTTGTTTTGAATGTATATTGTCTTTGAGTTTATTATATTTGTCCAACTCATCCAACACAAGTTTAAATTCATTCTCAGATATCTGTCCGTCTGTCAAAGCCTTAGAAATCAAATCCTTTATACTATTCAACTTACTATCAGCAATAGTTTTAATCTCATAATGTTTCTGTGCTTTTGAAGTCATTTTACGCCTAATTAGTTTAACACACACACCCAAACTCCCACACACAACAGCACCAATCTCTAAAGGCAACATAATTGGAACAGTTAATCCAACACCTGCCAAAATAACACTTGTTGATATCAAACCAGTATCAACTCCATCAGTAATATTTATTCCACGTTTGTATTTTTTGTATAATGCTTTTCTCACATCTCTCTCATTAATTAACGTCTTCTCTATCTCAGATATCTTCTGTAATCTATAATTTTGACCATCTTCAACAGGCAATTCAGGATATAATGGTGCAGTAGGTTGTTTCATTTTTTTCTTAATAACATATATTTTTTTTATTCAATAAATAATTCAATTATCATCGAAGCCACAGTATTAACACATGTAGCATTATTAGTCTGACAAACAAAATCAATCGCATCACCAGCCCTAACCTTTAACGGTGTAGCAAAGTTATCGTGTTTCCTTAAAATATCATTCAATGATATACCATATCCTGCTTGTGGATTTCCATTTATAGAAACAACAACAGATACATCACCTTTTGTTCTTTTACTCGATAACCCCACACCCAATATTTGACCTGGAAAGTTCATCACATATCCACAACCTACCTCTCTACCACCATTACCAAAACTAAACACTTCATTCTCCTGCAATGATCCTTTACTCTCTGCACAGATGCTTATCAATTTTTTGTCTGACATATTTTCAACTTTATTGTATAACAACCGATGATTGACATGTATATCCCGAACTCTATTTTGAAGTTCTGTATGTCTATCATTCAATGTATTTATTTGTGTAAATGCTTGACCTCTCATATTAAATATTTCTTGTTTCAACCCCAATGCATCTACGTGTTTTCTCTTAACACCAAATATACTCATTTTTTTATTATAATTATATAATTTCCAAAACGCAATTAATTGGTAGATGATTAATTACCTTGTTGTTATTTTCATCCCTGATTTCTAATTTCAATTCTGCTATAGCATCATTCACCAAACACTTATATTCTGGATGCTCAAATCTCACTGTTGTTATCTCTCCAAACTCTTTATTTTCCACTGGAACAACAGCCAACACAGTATTCGGCATACCATCTAAATAATTATTTGAAGTATTAAGCTGTTCCAAATGAACATACAATGATTTATAAACAGCAAAATCTACAGCTCTCTCACCATAATGAGTTTCATTAACAGCAAACTTTCGCTTATTTCCAAACCCCAACATTTGTTTTAAGCCCTTGCTTATCTTCAATTCATCCGGTGTAATTAAAGAAGCAATTCCATTTGTTTCATTTACAGATAATGTAATATTATTACTTTGAAATAAATCTGCTATTTGTTGGAAACTATAATAACCATCTATAATCTTATGAGGTCTCTCTTTAGTCTTCTGCAAATATTCATCAACAACATTATACCATCCAACACCATATGTTATAGATTTCAAACCAATACGTTTATTCCCATCTCTGTTATCAATGTATTGTTGCAAGTTTATTGTCTTGTCAATATTCGAAATTGTATGATACATTTTTATTTTTTATATATAATCAATAATAAAAATGATACCTAAAGAATTCAAGTACAATCCCAATGCATCATATAACCCCAATACTAAATATACCGAAAAGAATATTGAACTTATAAAACAAACGATTTATGTTAATAAAGACGACCATTTTCCAGTAAAGTTTCCCGACTTATTTCAAAACTATCAAAATCCAACATTACACACCAATGAACCGTGGAATACATGGCTTCATTCATCATTTGACTGGTGGCAATGTCAATTAAATTTTGCTGTTTGGTGTGCCACTGCAGGATGTGGAGTAAGTTATCAAGACCATTTGCAAAACACTTCAGGACTAAATTAAACAGTATATACATTTCATGTTTATTATTGTATTGCTCGTATTTTGAAAGAACTTAAAACACCTTTACCAACAGATGAATCATTTTGTTATTACAAAAACCCATACGACAAAGCAACCTATCAAAAGTTATGCAATGAATTCAATGTTTCACCTAATACAGATTGGAGGCAAAAATTAGAAAGTAGTTCTAAATGCAGTGGTCTAGGGAGTTACACACAATATTTTAAACCAAGTGGAAAATATAGACAAGAACATCGAAGTGAAGGTCCATTCTTTAATCCAAATGATAAAATAGAACATACAGTAGATATAAGTGACGCCTGGACAATGTTTATATTAGACAAATCAGAAGGATTAACAAAAACAGGTATTGAACGAATTAACGAAAGTATTAGAATGTTTGTATGGGCACTATTAGCAGCACAATCTCAAACACGTGTAGAAATTCTAAAAATAGGCACATGATTTGATGCTCAGAAACAATTTCTTGCTAACATTGAAGATGCTATTAATAGTCCAGTTGATTTACCAAGTCAAATACAAAGATATCAAAACACACTCAAATATGCAAGAAGTAAAGTAGATTTTGTTTATGGTATTGGATTATATATGTCTCCCAGTGATATGGTTTTACAAGTTGGCACTATCGCTGGATATAATAATAAAATTGTAATTGCAACAGAAAATCAAACACTTGGTTTCAATAGTGATGTAAATGTTAAACCTGTTGCATCTGCTACACAACCTGCAACTATACAAGGCACACAAACAAAGAAATCTCTACCAGATTATCATCAACAAGCAGTTGATTATGCAAAGAAACACAATCTGTCAAAAAGTTGGGTTGATGGTGCTGGTACCTCCGATGCTAGAATAGCAGATTGGTTTAATCATCACAAACTTGCTAACCAATCTACTACAAAGAAATCTCTACCACAATCTCTACAAGGCACACCAACAAATAAATCTCTACCACAATCTCATCAATCTCTACCAGAAAAAAAAGAAGCCATACAACATGAAGACAACAAAACAGCATTAATAGTAGGAAGTATAGTAATTGGACTATTAATTATGTATGAAATTTATTAAGTTCTTTTTTTTCTTATAAACTCTCTCGCAGATGCATATAACAATCCAGCAACCAATACAACTAATGCCCATAAATGTTCTCCAAACCAACCAACAACTTTACCCGCAGAAGACAACAACCAAGACACAATAGAACCAATAACACCTGGTAATGCAGTAGCTACTTTTCCTGCAAGGATAGAAAGTAATTTACCAAGATTTGATAATTGTTTCTTAACCCAATCTTTAACACCATCTTTAGGAGGAGGCTTTGGTGTAGTTCCACCACCACCACCAGTTGTAGGAATAACAGCCTCAACAATAACTGCAATAATCATTCCAAAAGCGGTTAAAATACTAACAATTGTAATGCCTTGTTCTCTGAATAATGTTCTAATTCTTTCACCCAATGTAGTGTCTTCTTTTAATACTTTGTTTATAGTCTCTTTGATTCTATTTACCTGACTACGTAGTTTATCTTTATTAACATTAATAACTTCCAATCTTGCACTTCTCTCACTTTCTAACTCTTTGATTCGACTACTTATCCTTTCTATTTGAAATTCATCATTGTCTGCTTTGGCTTGTTCTAATTTTGTATTTTCTTTTGCTAAGTCTTTATTTGTTTCGTTCAGTTTTGCCAATTCATTTGCTATCTCTTCTTTGACTGTTGTCATTGCATTTGCTATTCCATCAATCTCTCTTTTTGTCCAATCTGTTTGTGTTTCTTGTTCATTAGTAAATGATGTCTCCAATGTTTTCACAGCAGTTTCTACATCAACTGTTGTATTTAATAGTTCTTGAGTTTGTTCTTGTGATGATATATCTTGTAAAGGTATTTCTTCTTCTGTTTGTGTTATTTGAGTTCTCGTTTGAAGTAATTGTGTGAATGCTTTTCTACCTTCTTTAAGTCTTGTAGCAGATGGTTTAAAATCATCTACACCTAATACATTCCTAACAAAATCAACACCATATTTCCTTTGCAAAGTATTAAATGATAAAAATGTTGCTATTTCATCTGGTGCATTGGAACGATAATATGTTAATGCAATATTCTTTCCACCTTCATCTTTAACATATAACATTGGTCTCCCTATATCATCTTTCTTGAGAGACAAACCTTTGATTTTACGTTTAGGTTCTTCATTCCTTTCGTAAAATCTATCTATCATTTTTTGACCTATGCTATTACGCAGAGTTTTCCAATCATCACCGGTTAAATCATTCAAACTAGCAAACTGACTATTTAATGTTCTCTGAAACTCTTCTTCATCTGTAAAAGATGTTTCTGCTTCTTTATCATAATCATCCTTATCATACTCAGGATTTTCATATTCAGCCATTATTTATTTATTATTTAAAAATATTTTTTTATCTTTTAAAAAAATGTCAGCTTACGGAGATAAACTAAACCCTTACAGAAAATTAAGAGAACCACGTGGTGTAAAAGGCATTCGCCAAAGTGTAGTAATAACAAATAACCCTTCAACTATTGACCAAAATCAACAATTGTTAGTGAGATTTCCTAATCTAAGTGGTAATGATGTTATTGTTCCCGGAACAGTCAGATTAGCATTTGAAATTGAACTAACCTCTAAAGATGCAAATGCAACTATATTTCAAAACATAGGAAGAGCAATAATTAAGAAAACAACAATTAGAATAAGTGGAAATGAAGTTATGTCCATTGACGATAGTGACATCTATCATTGTTATATTGATTTATGGAAGACTATTACAGAACGTGTAAATATGGTATATCAAGGCGTTGGCAAAGAGAACATGTTGAAACATAGAGTGGGTGCAGGAAACGCAACAGCAGATAAAGAAGATCAAGCCATCGCAAAAGCATATGGAAACAGGTTTTGCATCCCACTTGATTTTGAATTATTGGAAACCCATATGCCTTTTTATCAAGCAGGATTAGGAGATAGACTTGAATATGAACTTACATTCAATGATTATAATAAAGTAATTAAATCAGGCGATGCAACTTCATCTTATACAATCAAAAATATTTGTTTGGAATTTGATATTGTTTCTGATACTGAATTAGCAAGACAAATAAGACAGCAAGTTGATGGTAAAATGGTTATTTTGTATGACAGAATACTAAGACACAGAAAAATAACTAAAAACAAATCTGATACACTATGGAATATCAATCTAAATGTTCCTGCAAGAAGTATGAAAGGAATTCTTATGCTATTCGAAGATCCTGAAAGGGCCAGCACAGAAGAATATTATAATCCAGAAATTACAAAAGTGGAAATGACAATAGAAGGGATTCCGAATCAATTGTATAGTCAAGGAATGAAGTCCCACCAACACTGGGACGAAATAAATAAATTCTTTGCTTTGAATTCAAAAAGAAACAAAGAAACAAGTATGGTCGTTAAAGATTTATATTTTACTGATACAACAATAGAAAAATATCTAACGAACAGGTATGCTTTATGGTTGGATTTACGTTCAACTGATGATAATACACTTCATGGTTCTGGAAGAAGAATTGAAAATGCATCAGAAGGTATCACAATACAAATAACGAAAGAAGCAGGAGCAGATGAACCAATCAATCTTTATTTGTTTGTTATACAAGATGCACAAATCAACTTTGAAGATGGTAGATTTAAAGAAGTCAGTTATTAATATTTTTTTTTTACAAATAAAAATGGAACTACCAAAATATCCTCATTGTGCTATTATATGTGGTCAAACTGGATGCGGGAAAACAGAGTTTGTCCTTGACCTTTTGGAAGAGGAATATCGTCAAGTATTTAAACATATTGTTATACTTTGCCCAACCATTCAATGGAACAAGGCTTATAAAAATCGTGAGTGGATTGGTGATGTTAGAAAGCCTAAAACAAAAAATATAACAATTGTTAATCCTATTGTTAATGGAGAAGAAAAACTACAAGAACTATTAAGAATGTTCTTTAATAAATATGCTGGTCATTCTACTCTCTACATTATTGATGATTGCAGTGCAACGAAAGAACTAACAAAGAAAAAAGATATGTTATCAGAATTAGCATTTTCTGGTAGGCATGCAGAACAATCAGTGTGGGTTATTTCGCAGAGATATAATTCTGTGTTAAAAGATTTAAGAGAACAAACAAAATGGTTATGCATGTTCTACACAAAAGATAGAGATAGTTTTGAAAATTGTTTAAGAGAGAATGATGTTATTCCTACTTTGGAAGAACGACAGAGAATAAAAGAAGAACTGAAAAAAAAGAAGCATCGTAAGTTAATTTTGAAGACTGACCAGCCTACTGGTTATCGGTTGGTTGATTGATTATTTTTTTTTAGCAATGATTAAGTAATGTTTATGCAATGCTATAGCAAATCTTAAGTAATGCTTATGCAATGTTTTAAGTAAAATAGCAATACTAAAAAACAATGCTGATAGAAATATTATCAATCACTGCAATCTTATCAATAATCATAACAAACACTGCAATCTTATTAATAGTCGGATATGCGATGTTTTATTTTTTAAAAATAAAAAATAAATTACATAAAATAAAAATGGACGCTGAAGAACTATTACAAGACATTGAATGTGAAAGCACAGAAAATAATGAACAAGAAACAAAACGTGAGCGATTATCAGCCATTGTTGCTGGTGGTGGTAGTAAGCAGTATCTTGGTAAAGACTTACAACTATCAGACATTGATACAATGACAGCAGAACAAATAAACAAACTTTACTGCAGATATGAAGCAAGATTGGGAGCAAGTATGACTAAGACATTGGGTAATTCTTTCATTAGCTTATACGTTATGGGTGTATCAAAGTATTTCAATGTTGTTAATCCACCTAAACTGATACAAGACTTAGAGGAAGACCCTTTTATCAATCACGCTTTGACAAGTTCGTGTTGTGAATTGTATTATAGATATGGAATGTATCTTGCTCCATTAACTGCAATGCTAACAACAGCAAGACATATTGATTTTAATAAAAAAGAAAATATCCCCTTAGAAAAAAATGAGTGATACTGAAGTTAAAACAAAAGACCCAAGACGAGTATCTGCTGGTAAGAAAGGTGCAGAAGCAAGAAAAAGAAATGCAGAATTAAGAAGAAAGGAGACTGAAACTATAAAGAAAGAAAACATGGAATTAAAATCTATAACAAAAGATGATGAAGTCGGCTCTCCAAATTCACAGAATATAAATATATACAAAAATTATATACCATTATGCATAACAGTTGGAGTTGTTGGAATAGGATTGTATATGTACAAGTCTAAACAAGTTGTACCACAACAACCTATGATGCAACAACCTGCACCTATTATACAACAAAAAGAAATTGACCCATTTGAATTTAATTAATTTAAAAAAATAATATTCTCATTAAAAAAAAAAATGACAACCTCAATAGACGGAAAACAAATTGCAAACATGTTATATCATGCTGGAGTGGAAACTGTATTAACTGTTGGATATTCAGAATTAGGTAGAAAACTATTGAAAAGACCACCACCAAAAGTAGATTTTAATATGACAAATTTTGGTATGTTGTCAATTGATATATTACTTGCAATGGCAACAAAGGATATGCTTGTTAAGCAAGGTATTATTCCTGCAGATATTATGAAGTAATTTTAATATTTTTTTTTCCATTATATAAAAATGGCAAGTGCAGTAGCATTAATGGTTGGAGGAGCAATTACAAACGCCTTAGCCTTTTCAGGTAGTAATTATTTATTTTCACATATGGGTAGTAATAGTGATGAAGAGAGAAAAAGACATGATAAGGCGATGGAACAATTAGAATCAGCAACAACTGCGTGGAATGAGAAGAGAACAGAAAGATTGGATTTTATTAACGAACAACTGAAGAAGGAACATCATGCTTTGAATGAGTTCAGTGATGCTGATACTGCTATGAGACAGTATTACTATATTACAGGAAAACAATTGCCAGATAATTTATCCACACCATTACCACCAAAACCTACATTAAGTGATTTTTACACTCCATCAGAAGACCAGAAAAATAGAGAGATTGCATTTGTTGTTGGTGGTATGGCATTGACAGGATTTGTTGCTTGGAAGTTGATGTAGGTAAAAAAAAAATTATTTTTTGACATAATCTTTCTTTGGAAAAACTAAATCATAAGCATGATATTTATTTTTTTTATTATTCTTACAAGGTTTCAAACCAAGTGGTCTTACATAAAATGGTGGTTCTTTACCTTCTATCTTCTTTGTGAGATGTGCAGGACTCCATACTTCACCATTGTCTTTGAGAGTTAAAATTACACTCACACCATTTTCTGTGTTAATTTCTCTGTAGTCAGTGATTGTATAAATGTTGTTGATTTCTAAATCAGTCCATTTCTTTGTGTTAAATTGACTTTGTTCCTTTAACAGCTCTTCAAACTCTTCTTTTGTAGGTGTATAGTCATCATCAAGCAATTGTGCTATATTTTGCGTTTGTGCATTCTTTGACATCTTTTTATATATAAATATTTTTTCTTAAATAAAAATAAATGGAGAAGATATACTATAGTCCAAAAGGTTTCTGGAAAGGACACTCAGCAGTTAGTAAATTAGCAAAAGAAGCAAAGGTTAGTCAGAAACAAGCATTAGAGTTCTTAAAGAAACAAGCAATTTGGCAAATATATTTACCTGCACCTAAGAGAATAATAAGACCAAAATTTGATGTGTCTGCAGAGAATGAAGTTCATCAGGCTGATTTGTTGTTTTTACCTCACGATACTATTGGTAGAAAAACATACAAGTATGCATTAACAGTGGTTGATATTGGAACAAGATATAAAGAAGCCGAAGGTTTGACGTCGAAAGATAGTAAAGAAGTTGCAAATGCTTTTGAGAAGATTTATAAAAGACATTTGAAGTATCCTAAACTATTGCAAGTTGATCCTGGTAGAGAATTTATGAGTTCCGTTTCAACTTTGATGGAAAAGCATAATACCAAAATAAGAAGAGGCAGAAAAGAGATACACAGAGACCAAGGAATAGTAGAAAGATTTAATAGAACCTTAGCAGAAAGATTGTTTGGTTATCAGTATGCTAAAGAGATTGATACTAAAAAAAGAAACAGAGAATGGGTTAAGAGATTATCTGATGTTATTAAAGCATTAAATAAGGAGACGAAAAAACCTCCTCCAATTATAACAAGAAAAGTTGATGCTGAAATTTGTCCTTATGCAAATGTTAGATATTTGTATCAACCTGGAGAATTAGAAGGTGGTGGAAAGAGAAGGGCTACTGACCCAGTATGGTCTGTTGATATTCATAAGATTGACTATCATATTATAACGCAGGGAATAAGAGTTTATTATTTGAAATCTCCTGCACCTAAGAGAGGGTTTGTCAAAGAGGAATTACTTATTGTTCCGGCTGATACCCATACGCGTATGTCGTAATGCCATCGTCAGTTATGTATCTTTTTGTGTCTAAAGGAGAAAGTGTAGTCTTATTTACTTTTAATCCATATATGTTGTGATGCATTGAGCGTAGCATGTTCATTGAGTGTGTGTATTTCTTTTTGTTGAATAATGCATCTCTGTAGTTTTCAAAATTGATTTGTTTTTTGATTACATATTTTTTTGTTCCTTTCGCTTTTTTGATGACTTGTTCATCTGCTCTTAATACTGAATATAATTTAGGACGAAGACCAATATATTCTGATATTGGAACACCAGCACATTCATCCTTCATCTTACCTATGACCTTCTTGTTTGTTTCATCGTATAGTGGATGTTCTTTTGGATAATCAGAGAAATCATATTCATCTTTCATTTCAGACATATCTTTGTAAGCATCTTTGGTTTTGATATCTACTAATAAACTGTCTGTGTCGGTGTATAACAAGGTGCAGTTATTACCATACTTCTTTTTCAATGTATTATAATACCAATCATACATAAGATGTTTTGATAAATCTAAAACACAGAAGCCAACATATATTGGTTTATTGAGAGTTAATCTTGTTTTATTCACTTGAATGGCAGATAACTCATTAGAGAACTTTATTCTACGATTGAAGTTTGGTTTGGCTATTATCTTGCGGATTTTTTCATTTTCACTGCCATCTGTTTTGACTAATTTAATATCAACTCTTTTACGTATGTTTTCCATTGTCTTGCCAAATACTGAGTTGTTCATAAGTTTAAAGAAATCTTTTTCAAATGTAGTTTTTGCTTTTTTACGTAATTCTGTATTCAGACGTATGTAAGGTTCCATCCAAGGTTTCTCATCAAATTCTAATATTCTGTGTATTTTTGTTATTTTCATACCAAGTTGTTTGTATAGTCTTAAGTTTTTGTAATGTACTACATATTTCTTCTTATCCATTAGATTGGGGACAAGTTTTTCTGTTTTTAACATACTATTTTCAATTAGTTCATTTTGATAGTCGGATAACCATTCTTTTTTAATTGCTAATTTTTCAGGTGCAAGTGGATAGTCATTATGTAGTTTATGTAAATGTTTGGGGTATTCTAAATCTACTTCATATATTCTTCCTCTACCTTTTTGTAATTTTGGAAGTTTTCCATCTATTAAATCTTTATTAGTTATCCATTTGAAACCACCAAATGGAAGTGGTTGGCTCATTGAATGACCATATAAATTATTTTCATCTAAATACATTATGTAATTGTCTTCTTCATTTGGATTATAATCTGCTACATATTTATTGTTTGCTTTTGCGTGTCTTTTAGAAACCATACTTATTCCACCTCTCATTCCTTTTTCAATGAAAAGATGCATATCCAAATCTGATAGAAGTTGTAATTCTATTTCTGTGTATTTTAGAAGAGCATCCCAAGATAGACCAGGTGCAGTGTAGTAATGTAGAGGGTCAAGTTTATAGTTATTCATACAGGTTTCTCTAAACTTTTGAAAAACATCTGCAAGTAAGAGAACATCTGTTTTGAGATATAAATCATGATAATCACCAAGTGTTTTACAGTTAAATTGTTTCCATACTTTTTGAGCGTGTTCATAGTCTTTTTGTTTGATACTTTCATCTGTAAGACTGCTGTAGAATTTGTCTATGGGTGGTAGTTGTGTTTCATCAAATCTATCAAAACTATCAATGTATTCATATGGATAGATACCTTTACGAGCAAGAAGATGTGAGTTAGTTGTATGTTTTACAGTTAATGGTAAGTCTGATTTGTTGAGTTTTTTATATCTTGTATTGTGACATTTTTTACATTTTGCTGTTAATAACCAATTTTCATTGATGTTTATTTCTTCTGTACCTTTACATTTTTCACATTCTGTCTTTACACCAATTGCTCCATCTACCAACTTTTCAAGAGAGGAAGCCATTTTATATCTTGTATTGTGACATTTTTTACATTTTGCTGTTAATAACCAATTTTCATTGATGTTTATTTCTTCTGTACCTTTACATTTTTCACATTCTGTCTTTACACCAATTGCTCCATCTACCAACTTTTCAAGAGAGGAAGCCATAAATTGAAAACTGTCTAAGAATTTCAGTTGTCCAATACTGAATGAGATGAATTTCTCTGAATTATTTGCAATACAAGTAATGTTTCCACTTGCTTTGTGTATTTTCTGCATTATTAGATGGCTATCATAACCTTTTAAGTTGTGGAAGATAACTGGAATTTTGGTTTTATTTGGTTTGATTGCAAGTTTGAGATTACAGGATTTGTGTGCTGGTCCTCTGTATTCTCCAGTGAAATGACAGTGGTCTTTTACTTTTGGATTCTTTTCATTATTAATTTCTTTTTCACATATCCAACAATGGGTAGCATTTTCATAATCTTGTATGTTCTGTTCTGTTGGCATTATTAATGGTTTAGGATGTCTAAAGATGTTGTTGATGTTATTCACTTCACATTTTAAATGATTTAGAAAAACCTCTGCAACATCTTCACCTCTGTATATTACTGGTTTGTCTGCTTTACCATCATATCTAACAACTTGATATCCAAATCCACACGCTTCGTGTTCGCTTGTTATTTCTGATTTATCTCCTTTTTGTTGTGATTTGGGTTTGATTTGTGCTTCAAAGTCAGCATAGATAACATATGGAACAGGCATTTGATTTTGATGGTTTTTAAACTTGATAAGACCTTTTGATGGTATTTCTATTCGCATTGGAGATTTATTTATGCCTTCACAGTCTTCTTTGTGTTTGATTAGTAGGTCTTCTCTTGTAAAACCATAAAGACATCTATCACAGAAATGTGTTTTATGTTTGTGTTTATTGTTCTGATTGTAAAGTAATCTATTAAGGTTTTTAATAAAACAGTAGTGATATTTTGTTTTTGACTCATCAGGAGGATAGTCATCAGGATTATAATCTTCATCTATCATTTCTTCTTCACTATCATCAATTTCCTCTTCAACATCTTCAGTTATCAAAAGCAGATTAATTCGTTCTTTATCATTTGGTTGATTTGAAATATGATATGGAAATATAGTAAGTTTCTCTGTCTTTTTTGTTAATGTGTATCCATAAACATTGATTGCTATATTATTTTGTTTCTCAACTTTTGGTATTTGTGAGATTGGTGTGGGAAAGTCTATTCCTTCCATATTTAATGTGCCTAAATATTTACGATAACTTGATAACTTACTTGGATTGTTTTTGTTTGGGTATTTAGAAGCAAGTATAAGCCATTCTAAACATCTATCATCATCATTTGATAAATTAATTATTGCTTTTTTATTTGCTATTGCACTTGGAAGAGAAATATACGAAGAACCTTTGAGTGGTTCATATTTTGCTATATTAAGATAAAGTTTGATACAATGGTCAATTTCTAAACCCGTTGCGGTATTTGTGAATTTTTCAATCCATGTTTGTATATAAGTTGTTTGTTTGTTATAGTTTTCATCTAAATTATTTCCATCAAGAACTGCACATTGTTCTCCGTGTGATGCACCGGTAACTTCTTTTCTTTCACCATTAAGTTCATCTTTAAAAAACTTTATAAATAACCCAATTGAAAATTTAATACCATTGTATTCTTTAATGTTTTCATTAATTTTATCTATAATGACAGATTTTTTATCATTAAACAAAATATTTGGGTCTTTATATTTATGAGCATCTATTTCATACGCTTTGAAGTAATTGCATAATGGTTTATCAACTAATTTCAGAGCACTTTTCTCTTCTTTAGTATCATCATCTATATCTTCATTATTAATTTTTTCACTTGTTTTAACAGCATTTTGTTGCTGTCGTTTTCTTTTCTTTTTATTTCTACGTCTTTTACGCAGATTATCTAATGCAGAAGTTTGTTGTGGTGCATCACTCTTCTGTTTCTCAATATCTAAGGATTTAAGACCCTTGTCTAAAGCCTCATCACTAATTCTTCCTTCACTATGCAATTGTATTAGTCTCTCTACAGAACTCATTTTTTGTTTTCTTTTAAACTATAAAAATTTTTTTTTAAATATAATAATAAAAATGGATATAGAAAAAGCAAAGATGCAAAATATATGTGTTATGTTGCCGTTAGGTTCAAATAAACCATGTAAAAACAAATCAGTAAAGCATTCTATATACTGCAAGGCTCATAATTTTATTATAAAACATAACAAAAGTAAAGTAGTGAAATGTTTGCAATGTGGTAAAGGTACTACAGCAAAATATCAAATCTGTGATAAGTGTGGTGGAAAGAATTTTAGAGAAAAACAGAGATATTTTAACTCTATAAAACCTTTTAAGCAGGAAATTGCAAGATTGAGTATGATAGAGTGTTGAGGATGATAATTTAATTTTTTTTATGCTCAAGTCGGCGATATAGTTTGTATCACCGTTGGAAAATTGTGTTATAATATATAGATTATGCTCCAATCGGCGATATAACGAACGAAAGTAAGAGTTTTCTACAATTTATTTTTAGAATGCCCAGATATGCTGCCTGGTGACGGTTCTTGTTTATCGAGTTGCTTAGCAACCTTTCTTAATTAAACCGATTACAGTGTTACCAGGATTTTTTTGTATTTTTTCTTTTTTTAACCCATTTTTATCGCTTAGAAACGCTTTTTATTGAAACCGATTTCGCTGTCATCATTTTTATTCAATGTTCCATTATAAAAAGATTTTTATGTCATTACCGGGATTCGAACTCATGCCCCGCCATTTACAGTCCAAACCATCTAGACCACTCGGCTATCACGGCTTGTACTAGAATAGTAAGAAATTGAACGTAAATAAATGACTAGTTTTTTGTCCAGTGAATGGTTTTCTAAATACTGAAATAGTCCGTAGGTGATTTCCCTTTTGGACTTTGATGTCCAACTATCAGTGTGGTAAAGATAAATTGACATGTAATAGTCGGTTTATCTGTCTGCTCAAAATACTGCGGTAAAATATATATGTGTTAAGATGTGTTTATATATAGATAGTGCTGGTTGAAGAGGTGATTTGTGAGGGTTTTTAACAGATTACCTCAAAACCGGCACTATCTATATATATATATATCAGAATCACCACCATTAACAACAGTAAACATGAAAGAACCCCACCAAAAGCACCGACTTTGAACGGTCAGTTAATTTACTAGTGGGTTTAAGTATACTTTACGGGATCCCAACCCTAACCCTTACTTTCACTGTGGTTCAAACATGTTTTTGTTCGGTCCGCGTGAAGGTTTTCTAACTCATCAGTGAATTAACTCGGTTAACAAGGAAATCTAAGTTCAAGCCAAATTGGCACAAAGATGAGAACTTGACAGTAAAACAAATTGAGACATCCGGTGATGCACACAACGCCACAGGAACACTGTCGTAAACGAAAACCATCAGTTGAACCCCGTTGGACCAAGCAACAGACATAAAAGTTCAGGCTCCGACCCACAAATAAATAGCTTTAAGCCAGAGCTATCATGGAGTCTGACCTCCGATCCACCCGCGTGCAGTTAAAGGGGAAAGCATACTGTCTGAATGCACGCAGACTGTTGAATAGCATTTATATTGTAGTCAATGCGTTTGTAACGTTTAATTTGTTTGTTTGATTTGAGGTTTAACGTCCCCGTCAACACTGTAAAGGTCATTTTGGAGACGTTGCTTCCAATTTCGTGAGACTTTTACCCGACATTGAGATGAAATGACATTTCAAGCCTTGTCGCCCAATGAAACCAATAGGATTATTAGCATGGACGGTCCGCCTCGCACCGCGGTTCCTGGACAGGCTTAGATCCTCTAAGCGGTTTACCAGTACTAGTGTGCGGGCCGGATTCAGCTCTTCATGGAAGCATCATGCAGCCCATATATTTCTTCAAGCCCCTTCTGAAAAGGTTTGCCTGTATTTTTCTTAAGTTATATATAATAATGCCAGACAAAATAAATAAATAAAAATAACAAATAACTCAGAATAATTAGTAAAAATAAAAATAGCAAGTCTGACCCCGAAAACTTTCTTGTGTGTGTTTCTTCTTGTATGTTTCTGTTTCCAAATATCTATGTCTTTCTGTCCCTTCCTCTGGTACGAGAATGGCAGTTGTTACTTTCTGGTGTTTCTAGAGTTTCTGGCGAAAGAATGTGCACTTTAGTGGTTAACAATTTACGTGAAAGCTTGCCTAGGAAAAGTACGATAAACTGACCGGCTGGGTATGCTTTTGTTTTGGGGTCGATTGTTTATCAATCGACCCAGAGGTATAAAGGACAAAACCTCTATTAGTGCTGGAGTCCACGTGACTATCACTGATTTGTAGGAATCCACGCAAATTATTTATAGAATTTTATCGCAGTGAGGTCAGCGTGTTTGCGTGAAAAGGTTAACTGTAAAATCTGGGCTGGAATCATGGGTTGGGCTAGGCAAACAATGTAGACCCAGATCAGACGCCGCAGAACGCGGCGTCTAATCAGGGTCTTCACTGCTTGCTTAGAGTATAGGATTTTAAGGGTCAGGCGCCGAAACACGCAGCGTCTGATCAGGATCTACACGGTTTGTTTTCAGTAAAGGAATTTAAGGGTTAAACGAAACAGTCCACGCTCAGGCCCATTTATCCTAACTACACCCAGGGACAATCGACTCACCAGTACTCTCAGTGCTTTGATTTTTTAGTGTTGGAGTTATACGGCCAAGTCAGCACTCTTTTCATTCATTCTTGAGCCAGTCAGTTTATCTTTCCACACTTTTCCTGGCCAGGCTTATATGTAAACGGTTACCTATCCATTTTTCCTGGCCAGGCTTATACGTAAACGGTTAACCAGTACAGTGCACATCCTTTCGCCAGAAACTGACAACTGCCCTTCATGAATCAGCGGAAGAGACAGAATGACCGTGGAAAAGATTTCATGATCAATCTCCACGAAAGAATGTTGCCGACCTCGGCAGGCATCGAACCCGCGTCCTTCAGATCACCAGTCAGACGCGCATCCGACCGGCTGGGTATGGTGTAAAAATTACACCATAATTACACCATCATGTTTCTGGCAAAAGAATGTGCACTGTAGTTGTTAACAATTTACGTGAAAGCTTACACATGGAAAACCGAGGCCGGCTGGGTATGGTTTAAAATTGTTAACAGTGTGCTACAAAGTCGTCTCTCAAATCTGTAGGCTGACATTATTTAAACGACCTTTTTCCACATTTTCCCTATTCCTGCTCCAAACAAGAATGTGGATGCCCACAATCTATACTCAGGTTCGATGAAAACGCACCACTTTTAGAATTTTGATTTCTTTAGTTTAAGGTACAAATGACTGATTTTTTTTCAACTGATAAATACGGTATTGTAAAGTTGTCACCGAAGCAAGAGTCTGTTTGACACGAATACTGTGTTATTTTCATGATATGCATGTGCACGTGCAAAATGAACAAATTGCAAATACATGTATTTCGTAATAACGGTATTTTTGCACCTTCTGTACTGTCATTATAAGGTCCGGATTCTTTACGTTAAAAGCCAGCAAACCATTTCATAAGAACAAGCCAATGGGACGTCTAAGTAACATCGATCGTCATCGTGCCCTCGGTATGGTTGAAGCTTACTGAGTTAGCTGAAATCCATCAGCAGTTTGTCGTTGTTCCAGCTGACAAGGCATCTAACAATATTGTGTTTGTTTGCAAAACACACTATATAAACTGCTTAAAAGAAGAGCTTGGTTTGAGCACTATGACAGGCAACCCAACCTATAATCTTTCTTCTTTGTCCAAAGATGAAATTCTGCGAAACCACCAATCGGTGATGCTTTCGTTTGGAATTTCCCTCCCAGAGGAAGATATGGAACTTCCAAAGTAGAAGTAAAACAAAGATCAGGAATTGATACAATTAACTTACTCCATCCATAAAAGACACCAAAGGGAAAGAAATACAAACATTAAGCGACCAGACCATAATGGAAACCTAAACAAAGGAAGGCCATAAGGACAGTTACTTTCCCACAAAATGGCCATATGGCCATCCAAAACCAAAAGACACAAGTGATACACACAGTAAGTAACAAACAACAACATAAATAAATCGCCACAGAAGAGCCGCCCTGTACTAAGCTTCACAAGAATCCGTACAAGCAGAGATATATCGCGAGTTCAGCTAAGTGCTCAACCAAGCCTCTTTCACAGATTCTAACACGAATCCTTACTGCATTTAAAGATGGCCTTCAGAAATATTGTGACACTGCATTATGCCAGGAGTGGTGTGAATCAGATGTGGATCTTGAAAAACTCCAAAGAACTTCTAGAAATCTTCAGTCACAGTCTTTTCTCTCAGTAAACAGCATAAAATCGTTCGATTTCTCAACGCTCTACACAACTATTCCTCATGATAAATTGAAATCTAAACTCAAGGAAATCATAAATCAGTGTTTTTTTTTTTTCACAAGAATGGTAACCGTCGCTACCAATATGTTGTCCTTGGCTACAAAGACACATACTTCGTTCGAGAACACTCTGATGCACCACAAAAGTACACTGATGCAGATGTCATAAGGATGCTGGAATATCTAATTGACAATATGTTCGTGGAGTTCAGTGGCCTATTATTGCAGCAAACAATTGGCATACCAATGGGTACTAATTGTGCACCGTTGCTTGCCGACATGTTCTTGTACTCGTATGAGGCGGAGTTTGTACAAAGTCTCCTCAAAGCAGGCAAGAAACGCCTTGCACAACAATTCAATTTCACCTACAGATATATAGATGATTTATTGTCTCTGAAAAATGCTAAATTTGCAGAGTACTTGGAATTCATCTATCCACGTGAACTTGAAGTTAAGGAAACAATAGAGACTGCAACCTCCTCCTCATACTTGGATTGTTATCTCTATATTGACAACGGGAAGCTTACTACTAGGCTGTACGATAATCGAGATGACTTCAATTTTCCCATATTAACTTTCCCTTCCTGAGCAGTAATATCCCGTCTGCACCAGCATATAGAGTTTACGTTTCTCAGTTAATCCGTTATGCTAGAGCCTGTTCAAAGTATCAGGACTTTATGGAACGTGGGAAGGTGCTCACTACCAGGTTGTTATGCCAGGGGTATAAAAAACAAACTGGTATCAACACTAAAGAAGTTGTATGGGAGGCACCTTGATCTTGTGGATCCATTTCCAGAATTATTTCTGATATGTTTGCCAATGGAAAGCCATAGGAAGACTTCCAAAATCTCGGACATACCCTTCCCGGCATTTACACCTTTTCTTCGTTCGGGTCGATGGGCATGGTGGGCGAAGCTTGCTTACCAAGTAATGCTTAATATCCGCGGACGCCTGATTACACTCTTCTGGGTCCATGTCTGTTGATCCGAACATTGATATTTGCCATTTTGTCTATGGATTAACGATTTTGGATTAACGTTTTGGTACTACGAACTAAACTACCTTTAATACTGCCAAGTTGCAGAAAGTATGGGTTGTTCGCACACTACGATTGCTCGATTGGTTGAAAGGCACATCGCTACGGGGTTTGTGGACGATAGACAACGCACTGGGCGTGAACGTGTAGTTACTACACGTCAGCAGGACCGGTACATTGTATTGAGTCATCTACGCGACCGATTCAGGACGTCTGTGGAAATTGCCCAGGAGATGGTGGGAACCCATAACCTACGCGTAAGTGCCGTAACTGTGCGGCGGCGTATCAAGGGACGCGATATTTCTAGCAATAAGACGTATAGGGGGAAAGTTTTGACGGCGGAATGTCGAATCAGTCGCTTTAATTGGTGTCGACAGCGTATCCGATTGACCCAACAGCGTTGGCGTGGTGTACTGTGTACGGATGAATGCCGTTTTTGTGTCGAAATGTTTGATAGGCGGCGTAAAGTATGGCGTCGACGTGGAGAGCGAGTTCAAGACTGTTGAGTTAAACAGGAGTCACATTGGGGTGGTGGTAGCGTAATTGTGTTGGAAGGGATATCATGGCGCTCAAAACCAAAATCATCGTTGCTGATGGCTATTTGACAGCACGTCGGTACATCGATGAACTCTTAGAGCCTGAGGTGGTACCGTTTTAACGCAAAAATAATCGAAATTGCACCTTTGGCACCAGCTCGGAAAACGTGTGTACAGCCGACGTCATCCACAAATCAACCGTCAGCAGTTTGCCATGGCGCTACAGGAAGAATGGAACAACAACACACAAGATCAGATACAGCGATTAATTCGAAGCATGAGGCGTCGATGCCAAGCAAGCCTTTACGCTGGAACCGTCATAGAATCTGAGGCCTGTCCCACCGGCGTGCAATTATAGAGGGAAACGAAGTTATTATTATTGATTGGGTTAACTACAATGCTTGCTGTCTGACGTATAATATTTTATGTCGTACCCAATATGTTTATATCGAAGAATGATTTTACGGAATTGGATACTGAAATCATTGTATATAGTTTTCTAAATTTATATACTAAGTCACCATAAATTCGGGTTCCGATAGACCTTGTCGCAGAAGATTAAAGTCCAATATTGAATTTTGAAATTAAATCGGAATGGCGTCTATAAAATTTATACAAGGCTTTGCGTAGTTTATGTTACCGATAACCCTAATTAAGACGTTTCGCAGTTCATAAATTATTATGAGTGAGTGTTTCAGTTTTACGTCCCACCAACAGCCAAGGTCATACGGACACGGGACCTCGGTCTAAAGACTCATCCGAAAGTCTGGAGAAGCCCGGAATCGAACCTGCGACCCCTGAAATTATTATGAGTGTTGAAGTCAGTTACATGTCTAGACACTCTTTTAAATCGAATTAATTGCGAAATATAAAAACCATAGGATCCCGCTCGAGGAGCATCACCATCCAAGAAAGGAAACTATTCAGTCTCAAAATCAAAATCAACGCGGTTATCATAAATTTTCCCGTTAAATCCAAAAACTGGGCTTCGGTATCAGAAGAATTTGCTGTTATTTGGGTGAATTTGACTGAACAACCATCGAAATAGGTATTGTTTTTATTTAATAAATCATCTAAATATCTAGAAGTCAAGTTAAAGGCTTCAATGATTTCAGATTGGTTTTCAACGGAAAGGGACATCATGAAAAATCGAAGTGAAGGCAATAATCAGGAACCGATACAATTAACCCACACCTCCTATCCGAAACACCAACGGGAAAGAACCCAAACATTAAATAACTAGACCCTAATGGAAATAGCAATAGCGGAAAGCCAAAACGACTTTTATTGCTCTTAAAGGAACTCATTTTTGATTTTTATTTGCCTTCACTGCAGCTGGTGTTGTGCCGTGTGGCGGCCGTAAAACGTCTCCCCGTACATCAACCATAGTGCAGTTTATATTTTACTTTTGGTCCTTTGAGATAAGCGTAAATATTCTGAGAAATCAGAAATAAATTATTGGTTTAGACTCATATTCTAGACAGGTTTTTTAATTATTTGGGCCCCGTTTTGATTTATATCGGTCTTTGAATCGACTGCCTATTCAAAATTCGCAAAAATTGCAGTATGTTTCCTCTGGCTTTTGTTGCCGGGTCATTACAGAGTCACTGATGAGGCTTAATTAGCCGAAACTACGTAGTATGACCCATCTTCTTTCTTATGAATGTTTTCATTGCTCTTAAAGGAACTCATTTTTGATTTTTATTTCCCACAAAATGGCCAATAGGCTATCTAAAAATATATACTAGCGATACACACACTCAAAGACAAACCATAACAAAACTAAACCTCTTATGAAGTCTCTTTCATAACAAAACAAAAACAAGGCGTATTATATTAAGATAACTTGAAAATAAAAAGAAAATATTGAAACCTATGTATAAACCTGATATATTTAATTGAAGGTTTGATTCTTGCATACATTACTTTTAACGATTTTGAGTATATTGGCGCTAGAAAATGTACGTTTGATATGTGCTCTGGCATCACCTCAGAAAAAACTTCATTGTTTTTTGGTGCTTAATCAAACGTTTAGTTAGCTTTCGCAGGATTCTAGGAGATATCTTCATCTTCCTTAGCCAAAGCACGTTTACTTTGACAGTGATAAAACTAAAACGAAGTTTAAGGGTCTACCTTTCATGACTAGACTAATCACTTTGAACAGAATACAATACTCATATTCCGTATTTAGACCTTAGACTTAACAGAAGTTGTCCAGGACGAAACTGCCAGTGTACAAGGATGAGAATTATATTGGCTATGATACTAGTAGTGTTAGCGGGAGCCGCTATGGGTAACCGTTCTTTCTTTCTTTCTTTCTTTCTTTATCTATTTCTTTCTTTCTTTTACCTTTTCTTTTCTTTTTTGCATTACATGTTTTGTATCAGAAAGGGAGTGAAGCTCTCACCTTGACAACATTTATATAAGATTTGGTACTATATTATTTGGGTATGAATTTCGTATCCATTGTTGCTGATTTGTCCTTGTTCTGTTATGAAAGAAACTTCAGGATGTCTTTTTCTGAAGAAAAACAATTTGAAATTATTTCAGCTATCAGCTCGACATCAACCTACTGTATTCACTGGTTGAATGACTGGTTGATGCATTCACTAATTTATTCATCCATGCATCCATGAATTCATTCATTCATCCAACTGATTTTTGGTTCATTCAGTTGGTTTGTTCATCAACTTATTTATTCATTTTCTGTCCGTTAATCTGCCTATTCAATCAATTGTAAAATATGTGTGAATGTTAGCATAGTGAGTGTAAGGGGGAACGATCATTGTCTTAAATCCTCGTATCTAATACTTTTCCATGTGTTGTATAATTTGTAAATATTGGGGGCCACAAGGGAGATTAGTTATTGTTATTATTAAATATTTGGATGATTTATTAGATATCAACAATATCTTCTTCGATGGTTTGATAGTCAAATTTGCCCTGGCCGCGAGGTTATAAAACTTGTTTCATGCTCAACTCACTTGTTGGCATTTTAAAATTTGTGAGCAGGACAAATAACATTCTTTGCCATCTGAGAAAGAAAAATCCCTCAACTTCTTAGTATTTTAATTTTTATGAGCACCACAAGTTTCATGCTCAGCTGAGTTGAGCATGATAAAAGTTTTATAACCTCGGGGCCAGGTTTAATAACTGATTCATATATGCTTGGTCGACGATTATCAGCCTTGATTTCCCTTTTTTCAAGATTGTCGCCAGCAGGAATCCAAGACTTAGATGTTTTTCTCAAATAAAGCTGGTATGAAACATTCGATTTAATAGTTGCAGTCACCATGTAGGAGGCTGGCAACACAGGTGTTGGAGTCACGCGCCCCTTTTATGACATTTTGCTTGTTTGAAGACATTCTTGTTTTCCTTCCATCACAAAAACAACCCGTGCGACAAAGTGAATTATCTCCTATCTTCAAAATGTCTACTTTTCCGAAAAAAAAAATGTAATATTATTTTTTTCTTCGTGTCTGCTTCACTAGGATTCTGGCGGGTACTTGCTGCCTCTGTCTTTGGGGTATTGTACATCCATGTAAACTCCACTTTCCTTATATGAGGTGGGGTTTAGTGGGTATTCCTTACGAAAACACGCTTATACAAATGCATTGCAATCTTTACCGCCGAAAAAAAAAAGATATGATCAAAACTGAAGGGATACGGTACCAACAAGGTAAAATAAGCATTTTCAGAAAAGTAATGGACAAACCTACATGCGTAATCAACCGATATCGCCAGTTTTCAAATATATCCGAGCTTTTATGCCCGACTTACATGAAGATCCGATCAAAACTGAATGGGGCTACGTCGATGAGAAAGTAGTGGACATTACTCTGTAAGTAATCGACCGACATCGCTAGTTTTCAAACTCGTCCCAGCTTTTAATCCTGACTTTCCTGTATGTAAGTTTCATGATGGTCCGATCAAAACTGAAGGGGCTTCGGTGATGACAAGGTCCAAAACAGGCACTTTCAGCAAGCAAGGAGACGTAACTCTTATGACTGACGGGCCGACTTGGCTGGTTTTCGAACTCATCCTAGTTTCTATCCTCAGCCACCTTACATATAAATTTTAGAAAGATCCTATCTAAACTGAAGGCGCTATGTTGATGACAAGCATTTTCCTAGCAACCAAAGTTTTTGTTCGATTTCGAAAAAAAATCTCATGTCATCAAAGCCCCACCAGAGGCATGCTACAGATGAGAAACGGTTGAGATCAGCCTGCAGGTTGTAAAGATATAATTGGTCAAAACTGTGGACGGACGGACGACGGACGACCAACTATACCTCAGCCCAGGTGAGCTAAAATTGTCATAATTTTTGCATCTTAAAACTTTCAATTTTTCGGCGGTAGAGTTAACAATAGGCGTGTTGTCGTAACGGGTAACACAATCAAGGTCCATAACTGTTTTGTTATAAATTGGGAAGACAACAAACAAGAGTTGTTTCACACTAATAACTACTTTAATATACAAGGTAAGTTATCAATACGGAAGCTGGAATAAGAGTGATTCACGTGGCAAAGGCGTCTGAGTAAAAACTAGCTAGGTAGACTAGCAGTAGATACTGAAACATCTCCCTTCTTTAAAATTAATGGTAATTAATTGTACTGATTAATGCACAATCAAGCTGTCAAACGTTCTAGTCACTGGCTGTAGCATCAGGATAACTATGGTAATTCACCTAAGTAAATACCGCATGTGAATTGTCTGATTGATATCGCTTGTAAGAAATGTAAACATACTGAAATCCGATACAACCGGCGGTGTCTATTATAAATGCCTGATAAGTATCATAATTGCTGTGGTATACATGATCCAGATAAGCAGAATTCCATAAAAAAAATGTTCTAAACCACAACTGTTTCTATTCAATCAGTACTGCTCCAAAACTCTCGGTTTCACCTGTCTTCCGTAACGAGTTATGTAAACAGGCTTATCAACCTTTGGAATCTCTGACTTTGTTTTTGGAGAAATGGGAGGCTGTGGTGTTTCCAATATTGCAGGCTGCTCTGGTTCCGAAAGTGAAGTTTCCTCCGGAATATGCATTTCAACATCTGGTGTTCCTGGCATGCATTCGTTTGTTTTAATAAGATGTCGTCTGTTGCGTCTGTAAGTTGCTCCATTTTGAGTTCGCACTGAATATGATCTGTCATTGTGTTTATCAGTGATGACTGCTGGCTGCCATGTTTTGTTTTGCATGTTTTGTACTCGTGCGGAACCTCCAAGGTCAAGAGGTTCAAGCGGCTTTGTTCTCCTATCAAAACAGGATTTTTCCATTTGCCGGTACGATTGTAACCTTGAGCGAACTATTTCTGGGGAAATAGCACGTGGTTTCAACTTTTCTTTTGAGGTCGGTAGGATTGACCTCAGTTCGCGGGACATGAGAAGCGCGGCAGGAGAAAAGTTTGTGCTGCTTAACTTTGTGGTCCTATCTTCCAATAGACCAATAAAAGGGTCTGTATTTGCAGATTTTGCCTTTGTGAATATGCGCTTGCATATCTTTACATACGCTTCCGCGAACCCATTTCCTTAACTGTGATGCGGTGACGACGTCACATGCTCGAAATCCCAATCTTTCGCGAGCTGCGCAAACTCTTCTAACGAGAAGCATGTTTGATTATCAGATATGACTCTTTCCGGGATACCTAAACGAAAAAGATGCCTTTCATTCGTTTGATGATAGTCAAACTTTTCATGTTAGGTAACTCCTTAACTTCAAAGTAATGGCTATAGGGGTCTGGAATCTTTTTGATTCCATGTGAAGAGATCGGTACCTACAATCTGCCAAGGGTATTCAGGGATAAAGTGAGGCATCAACGGTTCCTTGGGATTGGAGCTTCGATGCTCTAAGCATACGGCACAGTTTAGCACCAGTTCACGAAAACACCAGTAATCGATATAACCTCAGGCTGACAGTGCTTCCTGTAGACTGGCCACCCATCCAATATAACCTGTTTTTATACGACTAGCTGCTCATCCGGCTGAGTTTGGCTTTTAAATTCCTGCAGTTTTCTGTCACTAACAGGCAAATTTGAGATGACCATATTGACCTGTACATCCAAAGTTTCAGATAAATTCGGACATGTGTCACTGTCAGATTTCCGAGACATGGTGTCCGGGACAGGGATGTCTTTACCTGCCCCAAATCGAACTTAACCCAATCACGGTTGGCAACTTTGCTTCCCTCTTTAATTGCACGCCGGTGGGTCAGGCCTCAGATTCTATGACGGCTCCAACGTAAAGGCTTATTGAAAATTAAAGAGATAATGTTGGTTGGTGCCTGATGCTCTGTCTCTGGTCGGGCTCATCGGAGTCTAACTGTTGGTTTTCTTTTGCTCCAGCATTTCAGTGGTTTCTTGCTGTCGAGTCCTCACCGTTGTCTCACCTCTGTGGTTCTTTGATTTCTGTGTTCACGGAGATGTTGCACTGATGAGTTAGGAGGCCTTCATGCGGACTGAACAAAATTTTTTGTCTAAATCGCGACGGAAGTAAGGGCGAGGATTGTGGCCACGTAAAATCGATTTAAGCCCCCCAGTGGAAATCTTCCACTGACCGTTCCAAGGCGGCTCTTCTGTGGCGATTTATTTATGTTGTTGTTTGTTACTTACTGTGTGTATCACTTGTGTCTTTTATTTTGGATGGCCATATGGCCATTTTGTGGGAAAGTAACTGTCCTTATGGCCTTCCTTTGTTTAGGTTTCCATTATGGTCTGGTCGCTTAATGTTTGTATTTCTTTCCCTTTGGTGTCTTTTATGGGTGGAGTAAGTTAATTGTATCAATTCCTGATCTTTGTTTTACTTCTACTTTTCAATGTCATAACGTTGCATCTGAATCATCATTCGCTACAAGCGGGCGGGACACAGGTAAAGGGGCTTCTTGAAAATCGGTATCAAACTGAGATGATCAGTTTTAACTATGACCTTTCTGCCATAAACCCAATGGTGATACCTCTTTAACCCAAACAATATGCCGAAACACTCAAGTTCAATCTGCGCATAGTTCTTCTCGCTTGATGTCAGCGATTTGGAAGCATAAGCTATAGGTTTCCCTCTTGTAGATGTGTGGCCCCCACACCTGACCTACTACTGTCAGTTTGCAAAATAAGCATTTTTGCAGGGTCATAGTAAGCTAATACCTGACCTGGTTCCTGAGTGATTATTTCCTTAACCTTGGAGAAGGCTGCTTCTTGCGGTTTGCCCCAGTAAAATTCCACTAAATTACCAAGCAACTCACGAAAAAGGACACGTGGCTTCCGCCAAATTGGGAGCGATCCGTGAGAGATAGTTTACCAATCCAAACCAAGTTCCAAGCTCTTGCCGATTGACTGGCGGCGGCATGTCTCTAATGGCTGCGATTTTGGCCGGATCAAGGGCGCAAACCCCCATCTGACAAAACGTGGCCGAAGTACTTAACTTCACTGAGACCGACTTCAAGTTTGTCCTGATTAAGCCGAATACCCTTTTCTAATGCCCTGTCCAAAGCTGCTTTCAAATTATAGTCATGCTCCTCCCTAGTTTTGCCGTAGCACAAGATATCGTCTTCAATGGCGACCACCCCGGGTAAGCCCTCAAAACATTCATCCATTTTTGATTGGAAGATGTCCATACTCGATTTTATGCCCATGGGAAGCCGGCGTTACATATACCTGCCAAAACAGGTGTTTAAGGTAGTCAAAAGTGAAGAGTCCCTATTTAACATGACGCTCCAATAAGCTGACGTCGTATCCATTTTCGTGAAAAATTTTGCGCCATTGAGTTGCGGCAAGACGTGATCAATGATTTTAATTGGGTAATGCGGGCGTTGCACATTTTTGTTAAGGTCATGCGGATCTAAACAAATCCTCAGTTTACCTGACTTTTTCTCTACAATGACCATAGAATTGACCCACTGACTGGGCGCTTGGACTTTCTGAATTACCCCTAATGACTCTATTCGGTCAAGCTCGGCTTTGCATTGGTCCTTGAGCGCGACAGGTATTTTACGCGGCGGATGGACGACAGGTATAGCGTCCGGTTTGAGGTGTATTGAACATTTGCCAGGAATGGAACCATAACCGTTAAATAGTTGCGGGTAATCTTTAAAGACTGAAGACTTAGTCATGTGACCATGCACGACCAGCTGTTTGCTGTCGATGACATAAGTGATCTTTACGAGATCGAACTCAATGCATGATTTCAAACCAAACAATGGTGTCGATTAGATTAAACATATTTTATTGCATAAACATACAAAGGGATTGGACACAAGTTATGACAACATTAGATAGTCCTTTCCCTAAACATAACAACAAATCATTTCAATGGTACAATGGTGGATGCAATTTAACATATAATTTATACCGGCTCAGGTTTAATACACACATGTGCAAGAATGCAAGCACGTCTCATGCACGCGCACGCACGCACGCACACACGCACACACACACTAATACATCATTTCACACATGAAACCCCACCCGTTGTGGTAGCGCTGTTCTTGAAATCATTAAGATGCATGTATTTGGGCCAGCAAACTAATGAACCGAAAAGGAAATTAATCTACGTATTTTCTTCAAACATGCGTGTATCCTTAATGAATTTAGTGATGGACTGTATGATTGATCTATTAGTAATGTGTGTCGATTGAGTATCAACAACATGAAACTCAACCTGCCCGGTGTGGTTTGTGCCTGCATGTATGCATGTCAAATTAATAGTACCCTGTGAGTGCAGCGGATTGCCGTTGAATGCTGAAAGCTTAGTGCTTGAAGGTCTGAGTGCAGCCTTAATACCAAGTTGTTGAAAAGCATTTTAAGGTAATATGTTTACCTGGCTTCCGGTGTCAACTTTGAAGGTAAGCCTCTTTTTTGACGGACCTACTTCCATTTCAGCAAAAATTTGGTCAGTGTTAATCCGTGACTCCACACTATCAATAAACAAGTCATCAAATTACACATCCTTCAAAACGTCAACATTGTTCACATTTTTAGATCTACACTTTTCTTTGAAATGGTTCCATTTCTTACACGAAAAGCACTGCTTACCCTTCGCAGGGCACATCCCTTTTGCATGTTTTTTGCCACAGTTCCCGCACTGTCTCTGAACCGTATCCACCGGTTTCGTCGGTTTACCCTTTGTCGGATTCCAGTAGGAGCCCCTGTGTGATCCCTTCGGTTTGGCACCCCTGACCTTTGTGCCCTGGCCCGAACCATGTCCTTTGTCTACGTAATTTACTGCAGCGGTTGCTGCACCCATGCTGGCCCCCGTGGTTATCGTTGACGCCATTGTTTTTAGCTGCTCCTGAGCGTACTCATACGTTTGACATATTTGCACTGCATTGGCTAACGTAAGGTCAGCACCAACCGTTAGGAGTTTCTTACGTATGTCCTGTGAATGTACTCCAAATACCAAACGGTCTCTTATCATATCATTTATGTACGCCCAGTAAGCATTCTACATAAATCTACAGTGGGCCGTTAGCGGCCCTTCAGGGTAGCTGACGGGCCGCTAACGGCCCGCTGTAGATTTATGTAGAATGCTAGCAGGGCGTGTCTTCAAACGAACAGTCCTTGGAAAGCACTTTCAGTCGTGTAACAAACTGTTCCAACGAGCTGTCCCCTTGGACCTCATTATTAAATTTATAACGAACAAAAACTGGTTTTGACTATGGTTGTACATGATTCTGAAATGCCGTGCAAATGGCATCAACATTTTGTCTCTCCTCAGCTGTTAGGGTGAGGGTGTTGTAAATCTCACGGCCCTTTTCCCCCACCCAGAGAAGCAGATATGTCACATGTACTTCTTCTGTCTTTTCTGCTAAAAGCACCTTGGAAAATTAAAACCGCATTTTGCCTGAATTTCTTGAAAGCTTCAAGAAGATTGACACTATTCCAGTTCATGCTGGGTATTGGCACGCCTGATACCTCCATATTGTACCCGATAATGTACAATAATTAGTACCAAGAAAGCTATTTATAAGTTCTCCAATTATCTGTAATTATCACTTTTACTGTCTGACACCATATTTTGTTATATATTGGGAAGACAACAAACAAGAGTTGTTTCACACTAATAACTATTTTAATATACAAGGTAAGTTATCAATGCGGAAGCTGGAATAAGAGTGATTCACGTGGCAAAGGCGTCTGAGTAAAAACTAGCTAGGTAGACTAGCAGTAGATACTGAAACAATAACTTTGATTTTCTCTTTAATTGCACGCCGGTAGGTCAGGCCTCAGATTCTATGATAGCTAATATTTTAGGTTTTGTCGATCAGTACCTGATGCTCTATCTCTGGTCGGGCCCACCGGTGTCTAACTGTTGGTTTTCTTTTGCTCCAACATTCCGGTTATGCTGTCGAGTCTAAACAAATTATTTGTATAAGCCACGACCGAAACAATGGCGAGAATTTAGGCCACGTAAAATCGATTTTACACCCCCTCCCCAGTCAAATACATTTTACTGACCGTTGCCAGGCGGTAGTTCGTCTCTGCATGTATGTATTGCTTATATATTTTTATTTTGGTCCATTTTGTAGGAAAGTAACAATCTGTTTGCTTTCCGTTTGTGCTGTTTACATTACAGTCTAGTTACTTCGTGTCTGTGTTTCTTTCCCTTTGGTGTCTCTGATGGAAGGTGTGGGTAATTGCATCGTTTCCTGATCATTGCTTTCACTTTTGTTTTATTACATTATCAGACGCGACGGAAGAAATATTCTTGCACACCAGATAAATACATAGTTTTAGCTTTGGATAGAAATCTTGTTCTGACCCTGGTGCTCTTAGCCAAAATTGAATATCAGCGCGTGTTTGATAAATGCACCTGTTGAATACGAACTCATATGCGCCGTCGTTAAGGTTGACGTAACCGCACGTTACGTGACATCACTAAACATCACTGTTGTGTCATCACAATATGGCTGACTTCGGTAACCGAAGTGCCTGCAGCATTAAAAATCCGCGTTAAGAAATGGAAGGTATGCAAGAAAAAGAATCCTATATGGGTGTGAGGGGTGAATAGAAAACGTTCTATTGAAAAAAGTCTGTCCCTCGGGATCATTGTCCGGCATCACTCGGTAAGCCTCGGGATGCCAAACAGTGACCCTCGGCACAGATTTTTCCATCCAATCCCTCACATTCATGTAAGATTCTTAAGATATTTTTCAGATGACCTCCTTAGGTATGATAAATAAAATCTTGCATTTGTGCTCATTTAATATTGAATTTATTTAACTAGTTGATTTTGTTTGTTTGATTTGATTTGATGTTTAACGTCCCCGTCAACACTGTAAATGTCATTTTGGAGACGTTGCTTCCAACTTTGTGGGACTTTTACCCGACATTGAGATGAAATGACATACCAAGCCCTGCCGCCCAATGAAACCAATAGGGGTTATAAGCATGGACGGGCCGGCTCGCACCGCTTTGCCTGGGCAGGCTTAGATCATAGTGTATTTTATATTTTCTTGTCCTTTGGGACCATTGATTCCATTGTGGAATTTTGAAAATATTTGAGGGTCATTGATGAGGCCTAATTGAACTAGGTAGTCTGGCCCAGAAAATATGTACACTTCATATTTTCCAGTTCTTTGCTTCCAAAGGATAACCCTTTTATAGAACATATTTAATTCCTCTAAGTTGTTTACCAGTACTCCTGTGCAGGTCGGTATCAGCTCTGCGTGGAAGCATCATGCGTGTGTTAACGAAGACCAAGACAAGCTTCCTACGCTATACTGGTTACCAAAACTTCATAAAAAACCTTACAAAGCACGGTTTATTGCAAATTCTAGTTCTTGCACTACCACTGAACTTTCTAAATTATTAACTTCCTGTCTTACTGCTATTAAAACGCATGTAAATAAATATTGTGATAAAGTCTTTGAAAGATCAGGAAAAAATCTGTTTTGGTCTATAAAAAAAATTCGAATGAGGTTGTAAATAAATTGAAACCTAGACAGTTTCGTGCTTCTAGTCTGTCTACCTATGATTTTTCCACTCTTTACACTACACTTCCTCATAATCTTATAAAAGAAAAGCTTAATGATTTAATTGAATGGGCTTTTCACAGAGAAGATTCTCTCTATCTTGCATGTAATGTCAGAAATGCATTTTTCACTTCTAAAGAGCATAAGAATTATACACTTTGGTCATGTCAGAAAGTGTGTGATGCCCTCACCTTTCTACTTGACAATATTTATATTAGATTCGGTACTAAATTATTTAGACAAATTGTGGGTATTCCGATGGGTACTAATTGCGCACCTCTTGTGGCTGATCTGTTCTTGTATTGTTATGAAAGAGACTTCATTTTGTCGCTTTCCATTGATAACCAATCTGAAATTATTGAAGCTTTTAGCTCTACTTCTAGATATTTAGATTATTTATTAAATATTGATAATACCTATTTTGATGGTTTGATCAGTCAGATTTACCCCCTAGAACTTCAGTTAAATAAAGCAAATTCTTCTGATACCGAGGCCCCGTTTTTGGATTTACATCTATCTATTGTAGATGGATTTGTTTCGTGCAAAATTTATGATAAACGCGATGACTTTGATTTTAAGATTGTAAATTTTCCTTTTTTGGATGGCGATGTTCCTCGTGCGCCATCCTATGGCGTTTATATTTCGCAATTAATTCGATTTGCTAGAGTGTGTAGTCATGTAACTGACTTCAACACTCGTAATAAATTATTAACGGCTAAACTCCTTAATCAGGGTTATCGGTACCATAAAATACGCAAAGCCTTTTCAAAATTTTATAGACGCCATTCTGATTTAATTTCAAAATTCAATATTGGACTTAAATCTCTTTTGCAACAAGGTCTATCGGAACCCGAATTTTATGGTGACTTAGTATATAAATTCAGAAAAAATATATAACCGCAATGACTTCAGCACCCAATTTCGTAAAATCATTCTTCGATATAAAAAGATTGGGTACAACATGGATATTATACGACAGACTGCATGCATGGTAGTTAACCCAATCACGGTTGGCAACTTTGCTTCCCTCTTTAATTGCACGCCGGTAGGTCAGGCCTCAGATTCTATGACGGCTCCAACGTAAAGGCTTATTGAAAATTAGAGAGATAATGTTGGTTGGTGCCTGATGCTCTGTCTCTGGTCGGGCTCATCGGAGTCTAACTGTTGGTTTTCTTTTGCTCCAGCATTTCAGTGGTTTCTTGCTGTCGAGTCCTCACCGTTGTCTCACCTCTGTGGTTCTTTGATTTCTGTGTTCACGGAGATGTTGCACTGATGAGTAAGGAGGCCTTCATGCGGACTGAACAAATTATTTGTCTAAATCGCGACGGAAGTAAGGGCGAGGATTGTGGCCACGTAAAATCGATTTAAGCCCCCCAGTGGAAATCTTCCACTGACCGTTCCAAGGCGGCTCTTCTGTGGCGATTTATTTATGTTGTTGTTTGTTGCTTGCTGTGTGTGTCGCTTGTGTCTTTTAATTTTGGATGGCCATATGGCCATTTTGTGGGAAAGTAACTGTCCATATGGCCTTCCTTTGTTTAGGTTTCTATTATGGTCTGGTCGCTTAATGTTTGTATTTCTTTCCCTTTGGTGTCTTTTATGGATGGAGTAAGTTAATTGTATCAATTCCTGATCTTTGTTTTACTTCTACTATCTATTTCTTCAAGCCGCGATCGGCGGGGGCCAATTTAAACCCGTTGAGGAAATGGGATAAAATGCTCAGCAAAGTTTTGCATTTTATCCCATTTCCTCGACTCGTTTAATAAGTTCAATAATACATGAACGCTCATGTATATGTAAGATCATCTACTTAAACGTCGGAAGAAATAGTACTATACCTCGTATTTTCACTTTAACTCTTTTGGTAATATTGGGATAAATATAGAATCTTGCAAAAGCCTCGCATTTGATCCCTTTCCCTCAACGAGTTCAATAACTGCAATAATACATGAGCATTCATGTCAGATCCTCTATTTCACATGAAATCTTTAGGTACGAGTATATACGGAACCCGGGAAGGGACATGATTTTTTTTTATTTTATAAGTTGTGCGCACAAGATAATATCTTGTGCGGACTAGATATTATCTTGTTCGCACAACATATTATCTTGTGCGCACAAGATATTATCTTGTGCGCACAAAATATTATCTTGTATGCACAAGATATTATCTTGTCCGCACAAGATATTATCTTGTTCGCACAACTTAATATCTTGTTCGCACAACATATTAAAAACAATTCATGTCCCTTCCCGGGTTCCGTAAGTATCTTTTACAGGTTTTGATCGTTATAGTTGCGAAGAGTTGCTGCGGAAAGCTAAAGACAATAATACTATTCCAGAAAATGCGACAATTGTACGTAGATTGCTCTGAACTTATTCCAGTGCATGAAGAGTAAAATCCCTATATTAAGACCCCCTTTGGGACTGTTCAAAAGTGGTCTTTTAGACCACTTTTGAACAGCTCCAAAGGTTGTTTCTGGCCAGAGGACACTGTATGCATAAAACACAAAGACAAAATAACAGCAACCTTCTTAATAAGTTTTTTTACAGTAGTAGTAGTCTTAATACGTAGAGGAATTTCACTGAATATTTTTAGAAGCCTCTCAGGCTGTGTCGTGCGCTGGCCCATACGATATCCACATAAATATCAAATATGATACATGCTAAACATTTTACATTGTTTTCACTTCAAAATATAGCCTTCAACTGAAGTGTTGAAAACATAATACTAATTCATAAATTAGCCAGCGCATGACAAAACCTACAATAAGACATGTGTGCCCAACGTAGACACTGATCAGCCTGCGCATCCGCGCAGTCTGATCAGATTCTTCGTTGTGCGCTCAAAGGACAGCTAAGGGCCAAATGCTCCTTCATGCAGCAAGTGAAGTTTCTGGTTAGACTATATTGATGAGCAGGCTGATCTGAGTCTTCGATGGGCGTACATGTCTTATTGTAGGTTCTGTCATGCGCTGGCTCAAACGAATAGATACATTTGTTGTACAAGCATACAAACATATCTTAGCTATATTAAGTTTAATGAATGAATGAGTTAATTAATGAATTAATGAAATTGAAAACAACCAACGGAATGTATGACAGGATGCATGGATGGATGGATTAGATGGATGGATAGATGGATGGATAGATGGATGGATGGAAGGATGGATATATATGCGCGTGCATGCATGGATGCATGCAACGGAATGTATAGCAGGATGCATGGCTGGATAGATGTATGTATGTTTGGATAAATACATATGCGCCTACATGAATGGGTGCGTGCATCCGAACATGCGTGAATGTATTGAGTTATAAATGATGAAAAGGTTTCTATAAAATGATTTCATTTAGCTATCCTCTTTGCTTACAAAAACATAAAATGAAAATCCTTGAATGCATGTATTGCTAACATATTTAAGAAATAGATCAGCTCTAACTGTGATTTGTTGAGTAATAAAATCACAGTTTGGAGGTCAGTTGTAAAGTAGACAAATCACGAGCGCGTAAAACTGACCGACAAACTGTGATTTATTACTCAACAAATCACAGACATGAGCTGATCTATTTCGATTCTAACACGCTGAAAATCGGCAATAATGTTGCTGTTTCCTTCAAAACCTCACAACCTGTCGCCATTGTTAGAAGAAATCCCGTTAAAATTATCGACTGAAACACATGCATTTATATCCTTTTCTTACGTTTTCGATGCGCGAAAATGACGTTACACCGTCTAACGTCAAGGAAATCGACTAGTGACGTCATAAATTGGGAATTTTAATGACGTCACTCGTCACGCTCTTTCGAGCTGTGATTTGTTGCAGAATAAAACACAGTTATTTTCCATTGCCTATATAGGCGCGCTGTGTTAGAATTTAATTTTGAAACCAGATAGCCGTTTGGCAATATTGCAGGGAAGTATTTTCATTATGTTGAAGTTGTTTTGCTTCTTTCCCTTTGGCGACTTGGACGGGAGGTGTGAGGTAAATTATATAGATTTCCTGATAGTTGCCTTCACTTCCATTCTGTTGGGCAATGAATGACTTGAAGAACCAAATCAAAGTGAATGATGTTCTCCTTGTATTCTTGTACTAAACAAACGGATTGGACATATCTCGTATGTGTAGAATATAAGAATCTGATATGGGGTTCTGTTGTAGATGAGCGTTTCCAACCCGAGAGATGACCGTGCTGAGCGGAACCGAGGCTACGCCGAGGTTCCGCTTAGCACGGTCATCCCGAGGGTTGGAAACGCCCATCTACAACAGAACCCCATATTGGGTGCTTTTTCTTGCACAATACCTCCGGTTAGTGTTGACAGCTCGCACATGTATATTGTTTACAAAATAAAAGTAGTGCGGAAGTAGTTCCGGAAGTTGAATAGAATTGAAGCGCATTTATGTTAGTTGCCTGGGTCGGAACACCAGGGTCAGAACATAAATTTCTATCCCAGGGTAAAATCACGGATTTCCTTGTCTGGTGTGCAAGAAAAGATAATTCTTTGAGTAAAACAGACATTTTTCCCATCCAAGAATGAATGACTGTATTGATAACATCGGGAATGTTACGAGATGGAATAGGAAACCTCTCTGGTGCTTACGCACATCTAAGTTATTTTAGTAGGTATATGGTAAGGCGGTGCGAGTGAAATATTTTAGGTGAAATATGGTAGGCAAAATGTGCTGCTCCATGCACAAATCATGCACATATCATACGATGTATGCATGAGTGGTTTGTGGAGATCTGTTTTTACAATACAGGGGGCCGCTATAAGGCTGAGTTCTATAAAATTTGCCTAAAAATCGCCAACCGCCAAATTGTGCCATATATGATTTTCATTCCCGTCACGTGTTGTGTGGGTGTTCGTTTTGACAGGAGTCATGGCATGGATTTATAGGGTCGTTTCATCATTTTTTTCCTATTGGAAATATACTATTTGAACGCAAATCCAATATCTACTCGATGTTTGCTAGCTGGCTTTAATTGCGGACGGTATCTCCACCTCGCCACGATTTTAGCAAGCTAATATGAGTATGCATGATTTTCCGGTAGTATTCATAGATATAAAAATCCTGAAAAAACGATCACTCTTTAGCAGCAGGTCAAGTTGTAACGTATCCACACAACATTGTGACGGGACAGTGAAAGTATATTGAAAGGTATGTTAAATCTATGTTTAGTATTATTTTTGTATGAACATGCTTGTAGGTTTTGGAGGGGTTTACTTCTAGTATACCCCAACTTTCTGAAGCCTATTCTGAATTCACTGTTGAAGCCTGTAGTGATTAGGCTACTAGCTTTGCCAGCTAGAGGTCGCAGGATCGATCCCAGGCTTCTCCAGAAGTAGAATGAGTCTTTCTAAGTGAGGTTCTGTCTCATTCTGACCCTAGATGTTGGTGAGACGTAAAGTTTGGACACCCGCTCATTCTACATTCATTTAGGCTTTTAGACCCTTTTTGTAGAATGTAATTAATAAACGCCGGGTCACTTGTTTGATCCATGACTTTTGACTAGCTGTGGTTAGAAAACCGTGGTCCCGTCTCTATATGATATTAGGTGTAGAGGGGACGTAAAATTAAGACGGGTTTAACCATATCTTCATCATCAGGGCAAACACTTACAAGAGCCTGTTGGGTTATCCGTGATGATGAACCGTAATGAATTTTATTTTACAAGCGTGTTCATGTTGAGTAGAAATAATTTTTGTTCAAGAAGAATTACGAGTTCATTTTGTAATGATGCCGTTTTTGTCTGAGAACTCGGTTTGTGCATGTATGTACATATAAAGAACGTGATGATGATAAGTGAAAGTATTTGGTCGCCACACGTCATAACGGCTTAAGCGGCGTGGATGACGTCAGCTGCGTCATCAGCGTCACGAGGACGGTTATGACGTGGTGCCTTCCAAATACAGAGAGAATTTACGGCAAACAGTGTTGGCCCTTATGAAACACTAACAAATGTTGTGGATTATAGATGAAAATCTTTCTGTTTGTAGTTTCTATCTGTTGTTAATGTAATGAATTTGTGAATAGCTATATTTGTGAGCCGTGTCGCGGAGAAGGATATGAAATAGAGTTTGTTATGTTTCCTGTAATTGGCGGCTGACCAGGTAGCGCAAAGGCGTTGTCTGTTCAATTGCCTCTTACTTGTGATAATGTAGTGAGCACAAATTTGATGAGTATTATGCTCAGTAGTAGCGAGCATTGATTTCTGTAGTGCTCAGTAAGGAAACATGAACTTTGAGTATTATTGTGTCAAGCGCTGGGTGCTGATAATTTGATGCACAGTCAAGTTGAGTTCTGCTGTACGGTTATTTGTCACATGCACTAATCAGCCTCTGTGTCTGGTCGGCGCATGCGCAATAACGGCATATGCATGAACATATTCTTACTTCTCCGGGAGGGGATCATGATATAGCATGTATGTTTCGTGAACTGTATCTTAGTCCAATTATCGTAATTTGCAGGCACAACAATGTGTGGTGACCTGCTGCTCCCTGCGAAATAGCAGCAGGTACTGGTACGACGCTGTCGGTTAGGGTCCAGCAAGGGCGGACGAACCAACATGAACAGGTCGTAAAAATGTGAGACGAATGTGAGACCATTCAAATGAAAGAGGTCGAATAAATAACCTGCAGGCGATTCAGGCGAATCAAACTAGTGCGCAATCGCTAAATAATACATATCAACCTGTGGTCGACAACAATGTCGACAAACTAGTTTACACTAGTGCGCGAGAGGGGGATTCACGCGAGTGGGGGATTCAACCTAAGTTATAAACTGGCCAGTCGCGTCTTGTGTTGTTTCTTTTTTTTATTTTGTTGTTGTTTTGTTGTTTGCTTCTGTAGGCATTCACGTCACCCGTTCCGAGCACAGAACATTGTTTTGCTTTCGGGGCGGACTTCTTGAGTGGGCTGCAGAAGCAACTAAATGTGATGTTTGTGTTTGTATTGTTGTATATAAATGCTGTAAATAATTCATGTCATTCATCTAATATCTTTCTTGTGCCTTACCCCACAGCTGCCCGTACACCTGTCAGAGACCACGCTCGGTTGTCTTGTCAGCATGAGGGTTTGCGGGACGCCGTAAACCCACATGTAACAGTGAATGAACAATACAAAATGAAATTTGACCTTCGGATTGTAGCATTTTACTGTAAACGTCGTCAGTTTATGACGTCATATTAGACTACCAGTGCGCAACGTCATACTTTGCTGAAAGCATTTGACATTTCAATTCGCGTGCGCTTTAATAACTAACGTTTTAGTTAGATTAACGCGTATAACACATATCTTAACGTTTTAGTTAAGCCCATTCAATCATCACTGATCATAACTGATCAGTTTATAGTGGTTTTGATAGTAACGTGAGATTTACGTTATCAATAATGGAGCGTTTAATGCAAGTGGGAAAGGACTTAGGTTATGAGGGGAAAGAGATACAAGGTTTTGTTAAGGAGCAGCAAGATATTGAGCGGGCAGAAAGGCAAGAGCAAAGGGATTTAGAAAGGTTAAGGTCTGAAGAAAAGGAAAAGGAAAGGGAGGAAAGGAAAAGGAAAGGGCACATGAACTAGCTATGTTGCATGTTAATAAGGAGCTTGAAATAGCACGCATTCAAAGTGAAAGGGAGGCAAAAGAGATAAGTGAGGCCCATTTAGAACAAATAAAACATGGGTTTGAGCTACAGCACCAAGAATTAAGGAACCAATTAGAAATGCAGAGAGCGAAGCTCGAGCTAGAATTTGAAAAGCAAAAAGCTGAGAAGGTGGCCCATGCCCGGGATCCTAAGTTACCTTATTTTGAGGAGGGTAAAGATAAAATGGATAGTTATTTATCTAGGTTTGAGAAATATGCTACGGCTAATAAATGGGATAAGAGTGTTTGGGCCGCGTATTTAAGTGCATTGCTTAAAGGGCGCACACTTGACGTATATGACCGGTTGTCAAATGAGGATGCGGCGGATTATGATAAGTTAAAGGATGCTCTATTAAAGAATTTTGACATGACAGAGCGCGGATTTAGGAAGCAGTTCCGTTATAGTAGGCCCGAGAAATCAGAAACGTTCATACAGTTCAGTAGTAGATTGAGAAGTTATTTAGAAAAATGGCTTAATATGGCAAAGATAGAAAAATCTTTTCCGGCTGTCTGTGATTTCATGGCAAGGGATCAGTTCCTGGAGTCATGTAATAGAGAACTGTACATCTGAAGCCAAAACAGTTTAGTAATTTAGATGAAATGGCTAGGGAGGCAGATTTGTTTGCAGAAGCGCGCGGGGGCGTAAATAGTTGCATTAATAAGGGACAACGCGATAATAGAGGCGCAGTGCAGGGTAAACAGGACAAAGTTGACTCTAACAAACCGAGTGGTAGATCGGGTATCAAGTGTAGCATGTGCGGTAAGGGGCATTTAACAATTAAATGTTTTAAGAACCCCGACAGAAAACAATTATATAGCGCAGAGCCAGGAGCAACTGCAGTTGGGGATAGCGGTGTTAAGGAAAATTTTAACACGCGCGTAAAGACTCAAGGTTCTCAGGTTAAGAATCAGAATACGCAGAATGTAGGTCATGGTTATACACGTGGTCGTTGTAATTTTAGAGGGTCTTTTCGCGGACGCGGTAAGAATAATGGCACACCATGTGGCGCAGCACACCGAGTTAGTTTTTGTCAAACGGAAGTAACTAGGAAAGGTGATTAGATTGGAAGTATTTTTGAAGATAAGGTTGGTGATCCTTTGATTTCGGATAGGGAGGAGTGTAGTAAGGAAACTAGGGAAGGTGTCTGTTACTTCTTAAAGGCAAGGTTACCGACGGAACAAGGATTGGTTAATAATAAAACGGTGGTTGTATTTAGAGATACTGGGTGTACAGGCTGTGTCGTTCGGAGAAGTTAGGTTTCGGATAGTCAGTTAATAGGGAAGGAATCAAATGTTACGTTGATTGATGAGTCCACACAAAGGTATCCTTTGGCAACGATTGACATTGATTATCCTTTTTTCACTGGGAAAACTGAAGCTTTGTGTATGGATGATACGTTGTACGATTTGGTTATCGGTAACATTGATGGATCAAAACTTCCTGATATGTCTCATTTCTCAGCTGCGGCTGTAACTAGGTCTCAAACTAGGCAGGATGTGAAGCCTTACAGAAAACTTAAGGTTCCCGATCAGATCATTAAAGATGACAAGGAGGATTTTAAGCAAGCTCAGGTTGATGATCCAACTTTGGAAAACATCAGGAAAAGGGTTGTATCTGGGAACAAGACTGTTAGTCGTGGTTTAAACCGAGGTGAAACTAGGTTTATTGAGAAAAAAGGTTTGGCATATAGGGAGTTCACCAAGGGTAACAAAGTCTCTTTCCAACTTTTGGTCCCTCAAAGTTTCCGAGGAAAGGTGTTGAAACTGGCTCATGAAACGCTTATGTCTGAACATATGGGTATTAGGTAGACATTGGATAGAGTTGTAACTGAGTTTTACTGGCCCGGTATTTGCGCTGATGTCGCTAGATTTTGTAAATCTTGTGATATTTGTCAGAGAACCATTCAGAAAGGTCGGGTCATTAAAGTACCTCTAGGAAAAATACCATTGATTGATACGCCATTTAAGAGGGTGGCAGTGGACATAGTTGGTCCAATTGAGCCTCGATCTGATAGGAAATCTCGGTATATTTTAACCATGATAGATTATGCGACAAGGTATCCAGAGGCGGTAGCTTTACCGAGTATTGAGACGGAACGTGTCGCGGAAGCGCTTATTGAAATGTTTAGTAGGGTTGGCATTCCTGATGAAATGTTGACTGATTGTGGATCACAGTTTACTGCTGAGGTAATGAAAGAAGAAAGAAGTCAGCTTTCTCTTCAACAGTTAACATGTAGTCGGAGACACCCAATTTGCAACGGCTTGATTGAGCGCGTTTCCACGCTACGTTAAAGCAGATGTTTCGTCGCATGTGTGCTGAACGTCCAAAAGATTGGGATAAATATCTTCCAGCTTTATTATTTGCGGTCAGGGAAGTCCAACAAGAGTCTTTAGGATACTCCCCTTTTGAGTTGTTATATGGACGTAACGTCAGAGGTCCAATGGCAATATTAAGAGAATTATGGGCTGAAGAGGTACGCGATGAGCAAGTTCTTTCGACGTATCAGTACCTTATTGAGCTAAGGGAACGGTTAGAGCAGACATGCAAATTAGCGCGTGATAATTTTAAGAAGGTTCAGATTAAGCAGAAAGCTTATTATGATAAAGGCGCGAGGTCGCGTAAATTTGACGTCGGTGATAAAGTGCTTTTGTTACCGACAGACAGTAATAAATTATTGCTTCAATGGAAAGGTCCTTATGAAGTGGTTAAGGTAGAAAACAGAATGGATTATAAAATTGACGTCAATGGAAATGTTAACACATATCACGCTAACATTCGGAAGCAGTGTGTTGAGCGTCAGACTGTGACGTCTCATTGTCTGATCTCTAAACCGATTATGTCGACAGACAGTCATGACAGAAATGACGTCGACGAGTCTTAATTCAAAGACAGCAGTTTTGAAACTGCAGAGCAACCGGAAATTGACAGTGACGTTAGCGTCCCACACACACTAACGTCAGAGGAGAGTGAGGAGACAGAAGGGCTGAGAGAACAGCGCCTTGCAGGACTGACATGTCAGACAGACCAAATTATATGTACCACATTTATGTCAGAACCTGTGAAAACAATCAAATATGTTCTATAAAAGGGTTATCCTTTGGAAGCAAGGAATACACCACAGAACTGAAAAATATGGAGTGTACATGTTTTCTGGGCCAGACTAGCTAGTTTCGGCCAATAAGGCCTCATCAGTGACCCTCAGATATTTTCAAAATTCCACAATGGAATCAATGACCCCAAAGGACAAGAAAATATAATCTACACTATGATGTAGGGCAGGGAGAAGTTTTACCGCCGCCACACATTCTCAAACACCAGCTGTAGTGAAGTCAAATATGTTCTATAAAAGGGGTATCCTTTGGAAGCAAGGAATACACCACAGAACTGAAAAATATGGAGTGTACATGTTTTCTGGGCCAGACTAGCTAGTTTCGGCCAATAAGGCCTCATCAGTGACCCTCAGATATTTTCAAAATTCCACAATGGAATCAATGACCCCAAAGGACAAGAAAATATAATCTACACTATGATGTAGGGCAGGGAGACGTTTTACCGCCGCCACACATTCCCACACACCAGCTGTAGTGAAGTCAAATATGTTCTATAAACGGGTTATCCTTTGGAAGGATAAGCCAGTTAAGCCAGAAAGGCCACCGCCAGTGAGATTAAAACGATATCCGTTTTCTAACAAACAACAGAGTGTCATGGGAACAGGAAAATTCTGGGGCAAACCACCATAACCTAGATAGCTAAATTTTACTTAAGAAAATTTGGGGGCAGACTACCTTAGCAGGTAATTTTCGCACGGTTGTTGTGTAAATAGCTGTCTTGTTTAGATAGGTTTCATCCTATTCCATCATTGTACACAAAGAAAAAACATTTCTGATTGTTTTTTCTCCAAAAGGGGAAACCTTTTGTTACGAGATGGAATAGGAGACCTCTCTGGTGCTTTTGCGCATCTAAATTATTTTAGTAGGTATATGGTAAGGCGGTGCGAGTGAAATATTTTAGGTGAAATATGGTAGGCAAAATGTGCTGCTCCATGCACAAATCATGCACATATCATACGATGTACGCATGAGTGGTTTGTGGAGATCTGTTTTTACAATACAGGGGGGGCCGCTATAAGGCTGAGTTCTATAAAATTTGCCTAAAAATCGCCAACCGCCAAATTGTGCCATATATGATTTTCATTCCCGTCACGTGTTGTGTGGGTGTTCGTTTTGACAGGAGTCATGGCATGGATTTATAGGGTTGTTTCATCATTTTTTTCCTATTGGAAATATACTATTTGAATGCAAATCCATTATCTACTCGATTTTTGTTATCAGGCTTTAATTGTGGACGGTATCTCCACCTCGCCACGATTTTAGCAAGCTAATATGAGTATGCATGATTTTCCGGTAGTATTCATAGATATAAAAACCCTGAAAAAAACGATCACTCTTTAGCAGCAGGTCATTGAAAGGTATGTTAAATCTATGTTTAGTATTATTTTTGTATTAACATGCTTGTAGGTTTTGGAGGGGTTTACTTCTAGTATACCCCAACTTTCTGAAGCCTATTCTGAATTCACTGTTGAAGCCTGTAGTGATTAGGCTACTAGCTTTGCCAGCTAGAGGTCGCAGGATCGATCCCAGGCGTCTCCAGAAGTAGAATGAGTCTTTCTTAGTGAGGTCCTGTCTCATTCTGACCCTAGATGTTGGTGAGACGTAAAGTTTGGACACCCGCTCATTCTACATTCATTTAGGCTTTTAGACCGCTTTTGTAGAATGTTATTAATAAACGCCGGGTCACTTGTTTGATCCATGACTTTTGACTAGCTGTGGTTAGAAAACCGTGGTCCCGTCTCTATATGATATTAGGTGTAGAGGGACGTAAAATTAAGACGGGTTTAACCATATCTTCATCATCAGGGCAAACTCTTACAGGAGCCTTTCGGGTTATCCGTGATGATGAACCGTAATGAATTTTATTTTACAAGCGTGTTTATGTTGAGTAGAAATAATTTTTGTTCAAGAAGAATTACGATGCAAATTCTACATCTAGATTCAAAATAATCAAAAGACATGAAGTTGAACTGAAATGGATTAAATTTTTACAGACCCCTTTTCCACTGGGATTTAATGACAACATTTATCATGAGGGTAATATTTCCAGAATGCCGGACTTTGATATTTTCTCACTCCTGGAATGTCGAAAACGCAGAACTAGATCTCACGGCACCAGGAAAAATGGTAACTTTAAACGTAAATCACGTGCGTTTAAACGAAACAATACTAGACTGAAGTGACTGTCAATTATATTATTAAATCATGGACGCCACTCTATGCTTTCTTTTTTAAGTTCATTACCCGTTTCTGTTTTACGTCTTCTGGACACCGAGGCGAATAAATTCTACGATAGTTCTCATCAGTTATATGATGCGGCTCTCTTAACTAGAGGCTATACTCAGCATACTCTCCGTCCTTACATTGCTTCTGAAATTAATCATAAACGCCATTTCTTCAAAATATCCTTCATTAATAAGGTTGTGGATTTTATAGATTTGCCCAGTATCTTCCGTGAGAGATCGGTGCTTTCTTCCATTCCTGCTTATTTTCAAAATACTGAAACACCTATAATTTGCTATAAATATAACAAACCTGTTAGATATATCATTTTTAATTTCAATAAACTTGTTTCAGATCTTGATATTGATACTAATACTCCTGATTCATGTGATTGTAAAAAACTCAAAGTATTGCTATCCTGCTGCTGGTCATGTAATTACTGGCAATTTGAAAATTATTCCTGATTCTAGGATAAGGAATATAATTTCTAAATGACCGAAATATCGGTTTCCTTCTAAAATTGATTTCAGTAAATGTAGAGATGAAATCGCTGCTTCATTGAATGAATTCGGTAATCGATGGTGTAAGCGAGATTATGTTGAGCATAAAGCCCTTAAGAACTGGAAACTTAGCATTTTAAAACTAGTGAATAAACGCATTTCTTTCTATTCTCAAAATACTAACTTATTACCTCCTAAGCCCAAGACGTCTTTACGTCATCTTAAACTAGGTATTCAAGAATTTCATAAGAAGTTTGTTTTGGCCCCTGCAGACAAGGCCGCTAACAACGTCGTTGTTGTGTGACGGCTCCACTATGTTAACACGTTTAAGCAGGAGCTTGGTGGTACTAAGGCCTATGAACTTCAGCCTTTAGCTGAAGAGAGAGCTATAGTAGATAAACATGTTTGTCTTTCAGCCACCAAATTTGCTGTGTGTGTTAACGAAGGCCAAGACAAGCTTCCTACGCTGTACTGGTTACCAAAACTTCATAAAAAACCTTACAAAGCACGGTTTATTGCAAATTCTAGCTCTTACACTACCACTGAACTTTCTAAATTATTAACTTCCTGTCTTACTGCTATTAAAACGCATGTAATTAAATATTGTGATAAAGTCTTTGAAAGATCAGGAAGAAATCTGTTTTGGTCTATAAAAAATTCGAATGAGGTTTTAAATAAATTGAAATCTAGACATTTTCGTGCTTCTAGTCTGTCTACCTACGATTTTTCCACTCTTTACACTACACTTCATCATAATCTTATAAAAGAAAAACTTAATGATTTAATTGAATGGGCTTTTCACAGAGAAGATTCTCTCTATCTTGCATGTAATGTCAGAAATGCATTTTTCACTTCTAAAGAGCATAAGAATTATACACTTTGGTCATGTCAGAAAGTGTGTGATGCCCTCACCTTTCTACTTGACAATATTTATATTAGATTCGGTACTAAGTTATTTAGACAAATTGTGGGTATTCCGATGGGTACTAATTGCGCACCTCTTGTGGCTGATCTGTTCTTGTATTGTTATGAAAGAGACTTCATTTTGTCGCTTTCCATTGATAACCAATCTGAAATTATTGAAGCTTTTAGCTCTACTTCTAGATATTTAGATGATTTATTAAATATTGATAATACCTATTTTGATGGTTTGATCAGTCAGATTTACCCCCTAGAACTTCAGTTAAATAAAGCAAATTCTTCTGATACCGAGGCCCCGTTTTTGGATTTACATCTATCTATTGTAGATGGATTTGTTTCGTGCAAAATTTATGATAAACGCGATGACTTTGATTTTGAGATTGTAAATTTTCCTTTTTTGGATGGTGATGTTCCTCGTGCGCCATCCTATGGCGTTTATATTTCGCAATTAATTCGATTTGCTAGAGTGTGTAGTCATGTAACTGACTTCAACACTCGTAATTAATTATTAACGGCTAAACTCCTTAATCGGGGTTATCGGTACCATAAACTACGCAAAGCCTTTTCAAAATTTTATATACGCCATTCTGATTTAATTTCAAAATTCAATATTGGACTTAAATCTCTTCTGCAACAAGGTCTATCGGAACCCGAATTTTATGGTGACTTAGTATATAAATTCAGAAAAATATATAACCGCAATGACTTCAGCACCCAATTTCGTAAAATCATTCTTCGATAAAAAAAGATGGGGTACAACATGGATATTATACGACAGACTGCATGCATGGTAGTTAACCCAATCACGGTTGGCAACTTTGATTCCCTCTTTAATTGCACGCCGGTGGGTCAGGCCTCAGATTCTATGACGGCTCCAACGTAAAGGCTTATTGAGAATTAGAGAGATAATGTTGGTTGGTGCCTGATGCTCTTGTCTCTGGTCGGGCTCATCGGAGTCTAACTGTTGGTTTTCTTTTGCTCCAGCATTTCAGTGCTTTCTTGCTGTCGAGTCCTCACCGTTGTCTCACCTCTGTGGTTCTTTGATTTTTGTGTTCACGGAGATGTTGCACTGATGAGTTAGGAGGCCTTCATGCGGACTGAACAAATTATTTGTCTAAATCGCGACGGAAGTAAGGGCGAGGATTGTGGCCACGTAAAATCGATTTAAGCCCCCCCCCCCCCTTGGGAAATCTTCCACTGACCGTTCCAAGGCGGCTCTTCTGTGGCGATTTATTTATGTTGTTGTTTGTTACTTACTGTGTGTATCACTTGTGTCTTTTAATTTTGGATGGCCATATGGCCATTTTGTGGGAAAGTAACTGTCCTTATGGCCTTCCTTTGTTTAGGTTTCCATTATGGTCTGGTCGCTTAATGTTTGTATTTCTTTCCCTTTGGTGTCTTTTATGGGTGGAGTAAGTTAATTGTATCAATTCCTGATCTTTGTTTTACTTCTTCTTTTCATTTTGTAATGATGCCTTTTTGTCTGAGAACTCGGTTTGTGCATGTATGTACATATAAAGAACGTGATGATGATAAGTGAGAGTATTTAGTCGCCACACGTCATAACGGCCTAAGCGGCGTGGATGACGTCAGCTGCGTCATCAGCGTCACAAGGACGGTATGACGTGGTGCCTACCAAATACATTTACGGCAAACAGTGTTGGCTCTTATGAGACACTAACAAATGTTGTGGATTATAGATGAAAATCTTTCTGTTTGTAGTTTCTATCTGTTGTTAATGTAATGAATTTGTGAATAGCTATATTTTTGAGTCGTGTCGCGGAGAAGGATATGAAATAGAGTTTGTTATGTTTCCTGTAATTGGCGGCTGACCAGGTAGCGCAAAGGCGTGGTCTGTTCAATTGCCTCTTACTTGTGATAATGTAGTGAGCACAAAATTTAGTGAGCATTAATTGATTTCTGTAGTGCTCAGTAAGGAAACATGAACTTTGAGAATTATTGTGTCAAGCGCTGGGTGCTGATAATTTGATGCACAGTCAAGTTGAGTTCTGCTGTACGGTTATTTGTCACATACACTAATCAGCCTATGTGTCTGGTCGGCGCATGCGCAATAACGGTATATGCATGAACATATTCTTACTTCCCCGGGAGGGTGATCATGATATAGCATGTATGTTTCGTGAACTGTATCTTAGTCCAATTATCATAATTTGCAGGCACAACAATGTGTGGTGACCTGCTGCTCCATTCGAAAGAGCAGCAGGTACTGGTACGACGCTGTCGGTTAGGGTCCAGCAAGGGCGGACGAACCAACATGAACAGGTCGTAAAAATGTGAGACGAATGTGAGACCATTCAAATGAAAGAGGTCGAATAAATAACCTGCAGACGATTCAGGCGAATCAAACTAGTGCGCGATCGCTAAATAATACATATCAACCTGTGGTCGACAACAATGTCGACAAACTAGTTTACACTAGTGCGCGAGAGGGGGATTCACGCGAGTGGGGGATTCAACCTAAGTTATAAACTTGCCAGTCACGTCTTGTGTTGTTTCTTTTTTTTTATTTTGTTGTTGTTTTGTTGTTTGCTGCTGTAGGCATTCACGTCACCCGTTCCGAGCACAGAACATTGTTTTGCTTTCGGGGCGGACGTCTTGAGTGGGCTGCAGAAGCAACTAAATGTGATGTTTTGTGTTTGTATTGTTGTATATAAATGCTGTAAATAATTCATGTCAGTCATTTGATATCTTTCTTGTGCCTTACCCCACAGCTGCCCGTACACCTGTCAGAGATCACGCTCGGTTGTCTTGTCAGCATGAGGGTTTGCGGGACGCCGTAAACCCACATGTAACAGGGAATGAACAATAAAAAATGAAATTTGACCTTCTTAAAAGATTTTGGCAAATTTCTCTTGCAGAAGGGCAAAGTGGTTATCAGCATTTACTACACCTGATGGGATATTAAGCTAAATAGTTATACAGATATATAAACTTGCTTCCCTCTTTAATTGCACGCGGGTGGGCCAGGCGTCGATTCTATGACGGTTCCAGCCTAAAGGCTTACTGAGAATTAGAGAGAATATAATTTATGTAATGTTGATTAGTCCCTGATGTTCTGTCTCCGGTCGGGCCCATCGGGGTCTAACTGTTGGTTTTCTTTTCCCCCAGCATTTAAGTGTTTTTTTGCTGTCGTCCTAAAAGTTGTTTCATCTCTGTTGTTGGATTTTTGTGTTCACGGAAATGTTGCACTGATTAGTTAGGAGGCCTTCATGCGGACTGAACAAATTGTTTGTCTAAAAAGCGACAGAAGAAAGAGCGAAGATTGCGACCGCGCAAAATCGATTTAAGCACCCCCTTCAGGGAGCTTCGTTTTTGTTCTGGTTTGTTCTTGAGTGTGTGTATCGTTTATATTTTATTTTGTTTTGGAAAACCATTTGGCTATGTTGTGGGAAAGAAACTATCCTTTTTGCTTTCCGCAATTCGTGTTTCCATTAGGGTTTGGATATTTGTGTTTGTGCTTGTTTTCCTTTGGTGTCCCTGATAAGAGCTGTGGGTTTACTATATCGATTCTTGATCATTGCCTTCACTTCTATTTTTATGTAATAGGATTTTACACACAACTGTCAATGCTAAAGAAAAGCAGTCGAACGTTTCGGTCTATAAAACAAAACAAAAAATAACTTTCCATTTTGAAATATTTGGAACTCGTTCTTATGGCCGGTGTACACAGGCAACTCCATGTTTCCTGCACCATTTTGTTTTATGAACCCGTGCCGACTATTCAAGAAATAGATTAGCTCTAACTGTGATGTGTTGAGTAATAAATCACTGTTTGGAGGTCAGTTGTAAAGTAGATCAAATCACAAGCGCGTAGCGCGCGTGATTTGATCTACTTACAACTGACCGTTTAAATGTGATTTAAACAAATCACAAACTAGAGCTGATCCATTTCGATTCTAACAGGCGAAAAATCGGCAATAATGCTGTTGTTTCCTTCAAAATCTCACAACTTTTCACCATTGTAAGAAGAAATCCCGCTAAAATAATCGACTGAAACACATGCATTTATATGCTTTTCTAGCGTTTTCGATGCGAGAAAAATGACGTTACACCGTCTAACGTCAAGGAAATCGACTAGCGACGTCATAAATTGGCAGATTTTTATGACGTCACTCGTCACGCTCTTCCTTGCCATGATTTGTTGTAGAATAAAACACAGTTATTTTCCATTGCCTATATAGGCACGCTGTGTTAGAATTCACAATATATACTACGTAATCTTAAATTACTGGACAGATCTCTTTCTCATGTGCCAAAGTTATTCAGAAAAGTTACACGAGTCTTGTTTGATTGTATTGACGTTTTCTTTCCATGAAATCAACTTTTCATTACAGTCTGATGGTGTGGATGTCTTAAACGAATCCTGTAAAGATTTCCAGACTTATCAACAGGTCGAATGTAGGACATTTGTTGAGTGTTTTGGATCAACAGTAACAACGGATCTTAACTCCATAGGTTGCTATTTTACATTCCTTTGCGACCTCGGTGGTATGTTCACATATAACATAAAAAAAAACGCTTAAGGGGAATGGGTACACCTTCAGGGGAGGAAACTCCTCCAAAAGTATTTTTGTCTCCCATGTCAATAGGGGTCAACTCTTTCCTGTAAGAGAAGATCCCTTTTTCAGTGGGACAGGGTTTATAGAGAAACGAACAGGGAGTCCCGAATGTTGTCTCCCTTTGAAAAATTGCGGAAAAATCTGTCAGGTGTTCCCATCCCCTTAATAGTAAAACCCCCTTTTCAGTGGGGACAAAATTTATTGAAAAGTAAACAGGAGGTCCCAAACGTTCTCTCCTCCTGTAAAATGGTGGAAAAATCTGCCAGGTGTTTTCATTTCCCTTAAGACCACGGCATTTTGCCGAAGTAGGGGGAGTGTGATGGTGGTTAGAACTAGCGATAGATCCGTATGTATGAATGGCATTATTATGGTATATATTTTCGGTTTTAATTTATTAAATAAGTAAAGGAAAAGGGTTTAAATGCGATGCTTTGCCGAGCATTTTATCCTTTTTCCTCAACGAGTTTAATATATTTAATAAGACATGAACACGAATGCAAGATTCTGTTTATCATATGACATTTACAACACATTTTATTAATGATTGTTTAACAAAAATGTCCATATTCCGCAATTAATAAACGCAACGTCGTTAAGGGCGTCGTTCGTACGTGTAACGTATTGGGGCATATATAATTAATTTGCATATTTAATCCATTGTTTATTATCAAACTTACTATATGGCGTTATCAAGTTCATATCACAAAAAGGTTTATCATATGACGTTGCGTCTGAGAAAGTAAAATCACGCCATTTGTGCCGTTGAATCAGAGAAACGATTTCTTTCACCCCAGCTGCCGAAGCAGTAAGGACAAGCACTGCGGCCAAGTGAAATTGATTTAAGCCACCCAGTGGAATTCTTTTCACCGACCGTGACAGGGCGGTTCTTCTGTCGCGGTTTTTTTTTTTTTTTTTTGTAATGGCTTGTCTTTGAGTGTGTGTATCTCTTGTACTTTTGTTATGGATAGACAATTGCCATTTTGAGGGTAAATAACTGTCATTTTAGAGTCCCACTATTTCTATTAGGGCCTAGTTATTTCGTGTTTGTGTTTCTTTCCCTTTGGTGTCTCTGATTGGAGCGATTCCTGATCAGTGCCTCCACGTCCATTTTACATAGCTGGAAAAGGCAAATCCAGATATAAAGGTTTTTAATTGGCGCTGCCTTCTCCTAGATTGGTTGCCTCCCAGGACTAAAGGGCTCTATTTGTCCTGGATTAGCTACACATACCCAGTTAACAGCTATATGGAAGGAGTATCTTGTGTCACATGCAGTCCTAAGCAGAAGTCCAAGGTACGGCAACGGAAATATAAAAAATAATCTTTCACCTCGGCGACATGTATAAATTGCCGCGACATTAATATTTAATTCGAAACAATTATTCGGTTTCTGTACATCCTTACGGGAATCATTTACGGCATTTAGCAGGCTAAAAGATATGAAAGCAGGTTTTGCTTTCAGCAGCGGGTGGTTGCGACCTTTCAACCACATCACGTGTGAAAACAGCCTGGAAGAAATTCAAGGAGTTGCTACCAGTTCTCTCTTTCCGCCACCTCTCTTTCAAGATACGTGGCCGTGTGTACAGCTCTTGTGTGCGGAGCGCAATGCTCCATGCCAGTGAGACATGGCCATTGACAAAGCCAAACCTCCAACGCCTTCAGCGGAATGACAGGGCAATGATCAAACAGATCTGCAATGTTAAGCCACAGGACACTGTCATCATCAGGTTCAGTGATTTACTTGAGCGTCTTGGCATTGAGGAAAGAGAGAAGGCTCCGCTGGTATGGACATGTGAAACGCTCAAACGGTGCAGTCAAGATTGTCTATGACATTCAGGTAGGTGGAAAGTGGGGGCCTGGAAGGCCCAAGATGACCTGGAAGCAGATGACAGAAAGAGATTGCAGAGAATGGAAGCTCTCTGCTATCGATCCTCATGATAGACAGGCCTGGAGATCTGGTGTTAGATCTGCCATGCATGCAGCAAGCCAGCTACCTGGAAGGGGGCCCACTTATGTGGACATTGCCCCTGTACCTGCACGTTAATAAAAAAAAATCCGTTGATGACGATGATGATGTTGAAATAGATATAAAGTCCTAATATATTGACATACGCAATATGGCGACAGTAACGGAAAATTAAAATTAAGGCTTAAAAATCAAACATCAATACAAAATCGCTCTCCAATATTCAATACTATTAATTTGAAATTTACATTGACAAATGGGCAACAAAACACTACAACTGTCTATGATAGCAATGCTTCATATTCATAACTCGCTTTAGACTTATTAATTGAGAATCAACCTCCAAATGAAGAGAAACAGTTTATGAAATGAAGACACACACACAAGCAAATGAAACAAGGCGTATACAAAATAAAATTTACATCATAGAAACATACATGTATAAGGTGGGTATTTTGTGATAACTGAAGTAAAGTTTTTGTCAAATCTCTATCATTAGGGCTATTCATTAAAAAGCGTGGTGAGGCGGTTCTAATAAATACCCACAGCATAGGTTTATATGGAGAAATGAGCAAAACTATCCTTCAGTTATCACAAAATATCCATCTTATCTGTTCCTTTGAAACATATCAGAAACGGTCGGCAGAAATACTATTATATTTGCTACTGAGGTATGAGTATATTTTACAGATGTCGACTGTGAAGTTTGTGAACAGCTGTATTTGCAATTAAAAGAAAATGAACATGTTCCGGAAGTTGCAACAATGGTACGAAAAATTCATGCTCATGCACTTGCGTATGATTGGATAACGTCAAAAATGTGTAACAGTATATTCTGCGATATACTGTCGGAAACCCGACGTCATCACGTAACGTCGCTTTTCATTGGCTGGCATTTGGTTTTACGCAGCTCACCGCGCTTGCAGAATGGGGATAACTGTATTAAAAATGTCATTTGGGGTAGTAAACGTCGGTTTTACGGTCACAAATTACGTTTTACGGCTCCCCTAACGAGTCGCCGTAAAACGAAATTTCCGACCGTAAAACCTCCGATCTACCTCCCCAAATGACAATTTTCAGTACAGTTATTCCCTAACTGAACGTCTTTCAGTGCGTGTGTATTTTTTCGGTTTCCTACCTTCCAAGCTCACCTGAATACTAAGTGCACATGTTGAACTAGTGTGATCGATCAATGTCCGTCTCTCGTCACTCGTCACTTGTTCGGCCCTATCGTTTTCAACGATTACTCCACATAATCCCTTGTGTCGGTTTCGTTTAAAGAGCACATGAAGTTACCGACTCGAAATGATTTAAATAGTGTAAAATCACGTAATCTTTTACCGAATCTCGTATAAATCACGTAAAATCGATTTACGTCCCCAGTGAAATGCGTATACTTTTCACTGATCGTTTCTTGGCGGTTCTTCTGTCGTAAATTATTACTGTTACAGGTCGTCTTAGCATGTGTGTATTTCTTATATCTTTTTATTTTGGATAGCTATTTGGCCATTAGTGGGAAAGAAGTTGTCATTTTGGATTTCCGCTTGTGAACTTTTCCATAACGTGTGTCCTCAACCTATGTTTTGGTGCAGAAATAAGAAAAATTATATTTACCCCTGTAGACCCTATTTTTTAATATAAAGTGGGGTTTACGGGTGTTATCGGGCTGTATATAGTAAACCTGGAGTTTGCAGGGCTAAACCGTATTTTTCTTACTTCTGCTCCAAAATATAAATTGTGGGTACTCGTTAGAACCGCCTCAACGAGGCGGTTCCAATTAGTACCCACAATCTATATTTTGAGCAGAAATAAGAAAACTATCACAATTTTTTATCTGAAAATTTTCATTTGTTTCGGCGGTAAAGTTTGCAATGTATTTGAAATGGCGTGTTTTTGTAATTATTACATATTTCTTCTCATTGCTGTCTATGCAGAGAGCAGTAATGCTGAAATGTTCTCTGACAATATGTGATAAATTTGAATGATATACTGGAAGATTTACAAAAATCTTATACCAACAAGTAGCTTTTAATCTCGAAAAGTTGCATTTGTGAGTACAATTTTATTGCCTTCACTTTAATTTTCCTATGAAATTCTCCAATACCTAGTTTAAGGTGACGTTGAGACGTCTAAGGTTTAGAAGGTAATATGTGCGTATTTTGAGAGTAGAAATGCGATTGTTCACTAGTTTCCGAATGTAATGTTACCATTCATCGAGAGCTTTATGCTCAACATACTCTCGTTTACACCATCGATTACCAAATTCATTCAAGGCAACAGCGATTTCATCTTTACACTAATTGAAATCCATTTGAGAAGGAAATCAGTATTTCAGTCCTTTAGAAATGTCATTTCGTGCCTGGGACTTCCGTGAAGCGTGGGTCATGTTTGCTGATGTTGGCTCGGTGGGGGACGCCTATAAGTCCGCGGGTGGGCGTCTCTTACCTGATGCCTCCAGTTGACCTGTCTCACGAGCTACATCGGTCGGTGTGTGCTCGGAGGGGGGTGTGCTGTGTTTGCCGGGTCTTGTCCATCATCCGTTTCGGTTTCACAACTTTGGGGTTGAGACACACTGATGAAGATTAAATATCAGAAAGGCCTCTGTGTCACTAAATTAGGTATAGTTACGCCTTAACTAGAATTAGGAATAATTTTAAATTGCCAGTAATGATATGACCAGCAGCAGGATAGCAATACACTGAACATTCACAGGTATCAGGAATGTTTGTGTCAATGTCAAGATCAGAAACAAGTTTATTGAAATTAAAAATGATAGGTCTAACAGGTTTATGATATTTATAGCAAATTATGGATGTTTCAGTATTTTAAAAACAAGCACTCTACCGGGTCGCTATAAAAGTCGGCTTGTACCACAAGGCAGTACAAGTGTGTTATATATACCTATACCCTATGGCATTTCTACTAACACGCTGAAAAAAATGGTCGGTAGTTAGGAGAAACTTGTTGTTATTTTTTTATTTTTTCTCTCTCGAAAAAAAAAAACAAAACAAAAAAAAAAAACAGGCTCGGGTCTGTATTTTTTTATGTGTTTTTGTTTTTGAGAATGTTTTTGTTAATAAAATTGCCTTGTTGAGACTTGCAGTGTATATTCATTTTAGATGCTCAAAAAGTCATTTCTGTAATTTGGAAGGAACTAAATGCCAAAAACTACAAAAATATACTTAAAGAGCGAGAAATTACTATGGGGAAAATGCGAAGGAATAATCCTTAGGTGGTCCCCCGGTCAATTGCACATCTAGGTCACAGAAGCTGAAATAGATTTTTTAAATGAAAACTTTAAAAAATCTTCTTCCCTAAAACTGCAAGGCCCAGGTCTTGGATGTTTTGTATGAAGCTTCATCTAGTGGACCTCTATCGAGATTGTTCAAATTATAGCCCTGGGGCCAAAAATGCCCCCGCGCCGGGTCCCACCAGATTCACATAGACTTATATTGGGAAAACCTTTTAACAATCTTTTTGTCTGAAACCAGAAGGCCCAGGTGTTTTATATTTTGTGTGAAGCTTCATCTAGTGGACCTCTACCAACACTTCAAATTATAGCTCAGGAGCCAATAATACCCCCGCCCCGGGGACCTTTGGTTTTACATAGACTTATATAATGCCAATCTTTAAAAATATTTTTCTCTGAAACCGTAAGGCCCAGGTCTTTGATATTTGGTATGAAGATTCATCTACTGGACCTCTACCAAGAATGTTCAAATTATTGCTCTGGTGCCACAAATGCCCCTGCCCCGGTGCCCTGTGGTTTAAATCATCTTATATAGGGAAAATCTTTAAATATCTACTTCTCTGAAACCCCAAAGCCCAGTTCTTCGATATTTGGTATAAAGCTTCACCAAGTGGACCTCTATCAAGATTGTTCAAACTATAGCCCTAGAGGCAAAAATGTCCCCCCAAGGGCCTTTCAGTTTTACCTTAGGAGGCCTTCACGCGGACTGGACAAATTATTTGTCTTAATCACGGCGGAAGTAAGGGCATGGATTGTGGCCACGTAAAATCGATTTAAGCCACCCCCCCCCCCCCCCCACAGTGGAATTCGTTTCCGCTGACCGTTCCAAGGACGTTCTTCAGTCGAGTTTTATTTTTGTAATGGTTTGTCTTTGGGTGTTTGTGTCGCTTATATTATTTGTGGGAAAGTAACTGCCCTTTTGGCTTTCCGCTGTTGGTGTCTCAGTTTGGGTCTGTTGCTTCATGTTTGTGTTTCTTTCCCTTTGGTGTCTCTGGTTTGGAGCTGTGGGTTAATTGTATCGATTCCTGATCATTGCCTGTACTTCTATTTTACATAGGCTTATATAGGGAAAATCTTTTTTAAAATCTTCTTCTCTGAAACCACAAGACCCAGTTCTTTGATATTTGGTGTGTAGTCTCATCTAGTGGAAATCTACCAAGATTGTTCAACTTATAGCCCTTGGGCAAAACATGCCTCCACCCGGGGCCCTTTGGTTTTACATAGTCTTGTATAGGGAAAATTAAAAAAAAATTGTTCACTGAAACCGCAAGGCCCAGGTCTTTGATATTTGGTGCGAAGTTTCATCTAGTGAACCTCTATCAATATTGTCCAATTTATAGCTCTCGGGCAAAATGCCCTCAGCCCGAAGCCCTTTAGTTTTACATAGACTTATAAAGGGAGAAATTTAAAAATCTTCTTCTCTGAAACCGCAAGGCCTAGGTCTTTGATATTTGGCGTAAAGCTTCATCTAGTGGACCTCTATCAAGGTTGTTCAAATTATAGCCATATGGTCAAAAATGCCCCCGCTATGGGGCCCTTTGATTTTCGCTATGGGGCCCTTTGATTTTACATTGACTTATGTAGTGAAAATCTTCTTGATTTGTATCGATTCCTGATCATTGCCTTCACTTCTATTTTGCTCATTCTACGGTAGTTATCGTTCAATCTTGTTTTAGCATGCGATTAATTTGTCCGACGTGCTGCATTTTACAATTTGCAGCATGTTAGATTATCAAAATTATCAATTCCGCAGACTTACGTTTATTTTCGTTATGGTTTGTCTTTGAGTGTTTATATCGCTCATATTATTTTGTCTTAGATAGCCAATTGGCTATTTGTCAGAAAGTAACTGCCCTTTTGGCTTCCCGCTATTGATGTTTCCAATAGGGTATGTTGTTTCATGTTTGTGTTTCTTTCCCTTGGTGTCTCTGATGGGAGCTTTGGATTAATTGTATCGATTCCTGATCAGTGCCTTCACTTCTGTTTTACATGTCCAATAAGTTGCTTAATCTGGACAAAAGGACAGATAATTGAATCATTTCGTCAAAAATTATGACAAACATGATGATTTTGATTTCGATATTGTTATTTCCGTTTCTAGACGATGATGTTCTTGCACACCAGACAAGGATATCCGCGATTTTACCCTGGGATAGAAATTTATGTTCTGACCCTGGTGTTCCGACCCAGGCAACTAACATAAATGCGCTTCAATTCTATTCAACTGCCGAAACTACTTCCGCACTACTTTTATTTTGTAAACAATATACATGTGCGAGCTGTCAAAACTAAGGGGAGGTGTTGTACAAGAAAAAGAATCCAATATGGGGTTCTGTTGTAGATGGGCGTTTCCAACCCTCGGGATGACCGTGCTGAGCGGAACCTCGGCGTAGCCTCGGTTCCGCTCAGCACGGTAATCCCTCGGGTTGGAAACGCTCATCTACAACAGAACACCATATAAGATTCTTATATTCCCAGACGTTCTTCTTATGGAGTGTATATTTCTCAACTTATTCTTTTCGCAAGAGCTTCTACTTATGTTAACGATTTCAACAATCGTAACTTATTCTTGACTGATAAACTCTTAAAACAAGGCTATCCGTATCATAAACTTCGCAAAGCATTTTCGAAGTATTTTCCATAGACATCATATACCCTTATCTTGCTGTGCACGACAACCCCTATCTTCGCAAACAGTGTAGATCCAGATCAGAAGGCTTCTATATAAGTTATGAATAGTTAGATCTTTTGGAATACAAGAAGACACCAAATAAAAGAAAATAAAAGACTCGGTTTTATTGATAATTAAAAATTAAAATTGAGTTCCTTTAAGAGCAATGAAAACATTCATAAGAAAGAAGATGGGTCATACTACGTAGTTTCGGCTAATAAAGCCTCATCAGTGACCCTGTAATGATCCGGCAAAGAACGCCAGAGGAAACATACTGCAATTTTGCGAATTTCGAATAGGCAGTCGATACAAAGACTTATATAAAGTCTTTATTGAGTCTGTTCATGACCAGTACTGAAATGTGCTACACCGGCCACGCCCACTAGCACCGGCTTAAGCAGAACTCTATTTTCAAAATGATTCTAAATGAACTCAATGATCTGATCTGATCAGGATCTACAATGTTTGGCATTCAGTTTATGAAGTTGTAGCAATAAATTACATCAAGTAATTTGATTGGTTGATAGTCAGAAATGGGTATGGCTTAAATAAATATTCAGCAAGATAAGGGTTAATTGATTGAAACATATATGGTCAGCTTGCTTGAATCACGCCTGCAACAAGGGGTGTCGCAACCTGTATTTTATAGAGATTTGCTCTATAAATTTTAGAACATTTTAGGCAACCCTAATTTTTCGGAGAAAATAATAAAAAACTATAATTCGTTATAAAAAGGTTGAGTACAGTTTGGAATTCATACGACAGACCCCACCGAATTACGGTAGATAGCTATGCTGGACTCTTTGATTGCACGGCGGCGGGCCAGGCTTCACGGAGATGTTGCACTGATGAGTTAGGAGGCGTTCATGCGGACTGAACAAATTATTTGTCGTAATCGTGACAGAAGTAAGGGCGAGGATTGTGGCCATGTAAAATCGATTTAAGCACCCCCCTCCCCCCACCCCCACCCCAGTGGAATTCGTTTCCGCTGACCGTTCCAAGGCGGTTCTTCTGTCGCAGTTTGTGTGTGTGTGTGTGTGTGTGTGTGTGTGTGTGTGTGTGTGTGTGTGTGTGTGTGTGTGTGTGTGTGTGTTTTACGGTTTGTCTTTGGGTGTTTGTGTCGCTTGTATTATTTTATTTTGGATAGCCTTTGGCCATTTTGTGGGAAAGTAACTGTCCTATTGGCTTTCCGCTGTTGGTGTTTCCGTTGTGGTCTGTTGCTTCATGTTTGTATTTCTGTCCATTTGGTGTCTTTGTTGGGAGCTGTGGGTTAATTGTATCGATTCCTGATCATTGCCTCCACCTCTATTTTTCAGACGCAATGACGGCTTCGGCATAAATCTGTTATAAGAGAGTTGAGGCCTGTTGCTATGTCTTTCGCTGGGCCCATCATGGTTTAACTAATAGAGGATCTTACATAAGTGTTCATGTATTATGTAATGTTTTAAACGAGTTGAGGAAAAGGGATAAAATGCGAGGCATTGCCGAGCATTTTATCCCTTTTCTTCGAGTTTAATAAATTCAATAATACATGAGCACGAATGCAAGATTCGTTTTATCATATGGCATTTAAAATGCATTTTATCCACGATTGTGTGACAAAATGTCAATATTCCGCCATTAGTATACGCAACGTCGTCAAGCACGTCGTACACGTCACGTTACGGGGTGTATCTAACTAATTAGCATAATTAATCCACTAGTGGATTATCGAATTTATTACATGATGTAATTACGTACTCAGACGCGATGTCATCTGATAAATGATTTTATTTTGCTCTGGCCAACAGTGTAAAGGGAATCGGCTAGCAGCCCTCATCTTTGCTTCATCCCAGTGTTTGAATTTGATTCATGTCTCTGTGATGATGCATTGATTGAGTTAGGAAATCATTATGCAAACACAATATTTAATGTCTATTGTTGGAAACAATAAGCTAGGGCGAAGATTCGGTTGATAAAAGATCTTTAAGCACCCCCTCGAGGAGTTCAGTGGTCTAATATTTCAGCAAACAATTGGCATACCAATGGGTACTAATTCTGCACCGTTTCTTGTCGACTTGTTCTTGTACTCGTATGAGGCGGGGTTTGTACAAGGTCTCCTCAAACACAACAATTAAATTTCACCGACCGATATATAGATGGTTTATTGTCTCTGAAAAATGCTAAATTCGCAGAGTTTTTGGAATTCATCTATCCACGTGAACTTGAAATTAAGGAAACAGCAGAGACTGCAATCTCCTCCTCATACTTGGATTGTTTTCTCTATATTGACAACAAGAAGCTTACTACTAGGCTGTACGATAAACGAGATGACTTCAATTTTCCCTTCCTGAGTCTGCACCAGCATATGGAGTTTACGTTTCACAGTTTCTGCGTTATGCTAGAGCCTGTTCCAAGTATCAGGACTTTATGGAACGTGGGAAGGTGCTCTCTACCAGGTTATTATGCTAGGGGTATCAAAAACCAAACTGGTATCAACACTAAAGAAGTTCTATGGGAGGCACCATGATCTTGTTGATCCGTACAATGTGGCCATTTCCAGAATTATTTCTGATGCTTTTGCCAATGGAAAGCCATAGGAAGACTTCCAAAATCTCGGACATACCCTTCTCGACATTTACTTCTTTTCTTCGTTCAGGTCGATAGGCATGGTGGGCGAAGCTTGCTTACCAAGTAATTCTTACTATCCGCGAACGCCTGATTATACTGTTCTGGAGCCCATGTCTGTTGATCTGAACTTTGATATTTGCAATTTGTCTATGGTTTAATTATTTTGGATTAACGCTTTGGTACTACGATCTCAACTACTTTTGATAGCCGTTTGGCCATTTTGTAGGAAAGTGAATGTCCGTTATGTGTTCCGCTTGTGGCGTTTCAGTATGGTGAAGTTGATTTATGTTTGTGCTTCTTTTCCTTTGGTGTCTTTGACGGGAGGTGTGAGGTAGATTTCTGATCATTGCCTTCAATTCTATTTCGTTGGGCAAGTCAGCGTGAATGCGGTTTTATTTGTAGTCTTGTACCAAAACCTGATGGGACATATCGTATATGTACAGACTTTAGGAAACTTAATTCTTAGTGTGAAACAGACAGTTTTCCAATTCGCGATTTGATAACTGTATTGATATCACCGGGAATGACAATACATACTAAAATTAGACCGTAAATGAATTTGGCAAATTCCTCTTACAGAAAGGCAAAGTGGGTATTAGCATTTACTACAGCTGATGGCTTGTTCAGCTATATAGTTATAAAATATATATTTTGATTTTACATTCAACTGTCTTTGCTAGATAAAACAATCAAACTTCTCGATATATTAAACAGATAACAATAACTTTATATTGTGAAATAATCAGAAATTGTTCATATTGCCGATATGCACAGGCACTTTCGTGTTTCATTCGCCAATTTGTTTCATGAACCCGTGTCGAATATTTCACAATATATAGTCATTAATCTTTAAATTGCTGGTCAGATCTCCTTCTTATGTGCAAGCATTATTCAGAAAAGGTACTCGAGCCTTCTTTTATTATATTTATCATATGACGTCGCGTCTGAGAGTGTAATAACGCCATGTAATATTTTCGATAATCCACTAGTGGATTATTTATGCAAATTAGCTAGATACGTCCCGTAACGTTACATGTACGACGTCCTTAACGGCGTCGCGTTTACTAACGGTGGAATATTGACATTTTTGTAAACAATCGTGAATAAAATGCGTTTTAAATGTCATATGATAAATAGAATCTTGCATTCGTGCTCATGTATTATTGAATTTATTAAACTCGTTGAGGAAAAGGGATAAAATGCTCAGCAAAGCCTCGCATTTTATCCCTTTTCCTCAACTCGTTTAATAAATTCAATAATACATGAATACTCATGTAAGATCCTCTATTTGTATTTTCTCTTTTCCTTTCAGTCTGATGTTGTGGCTATCTTAGACAATTACTGTACACATATGCGAGATGATCGACAAAAAGCCTGTCACTTGTTTGTTCAGTCTTACGAAAATTTCGCGACTGCTGATCCCGTAATGATTATATCCACGAACTGGATTTGCTATGACATATATTTGTGCCCATTTAATGGTATGTTAACTCTTATTATGATGTTCACGACCTTTTTTTTAACAGTGTAGATCCAGATTGCACATTGCGTTGAGTAAGGCCTAAGAATAGCTGTGATTTTACTAACATACTGAAAACGGATATGGGTTGGTAGGTTTCAAAAAACATTTTTTGTCAATATTTTATTTGATGGAAAAAAGGCAAAAATAAAACAAAACAAAACAAAAAAAACACAAAAAAACACAAAAAAATATAACGGCTAAAATTTAAATAATTGTATTACCTGCAAACATTCATATGACGAGGTTAAAAGCATCAAAGAAGCAAAACAACAGGTTTCCAAGTAATAGTTTAGCTATTTTGACAATTGATGATTTTTATCAAAAGTGCTGGAAATTATAAAGGTAGGTAGTTAAGAGATTATTTTTATTTTTTCTAGGTGGCAATGAAAACTGTAAGGTCGGCACAAAAAACGGGGTCGTTCGGGTTAGTGAAAACACTGCTATTTTAGGCTAATTCATGTGGATTGATTACAATCAAACTTCATTCTAATGCACTTGCGTATGTAACGCGACGTCTGATTGGATAAGATCAAAAATTTGCGACAGTATATTCTGCGATATACTTTAGGAAACCCGACGTCATCACGTAACGTCGCTTTTCATTGGCTGGCGTTTGGTTTTACCCAGCTCCCCGCGCTTGCCGCCTTGTGCAAAATAGTACTATTTTAACTTAACAACCGATAAAATGCATTAGAATGGGGATAACTGTATTGAAAATTGTCGTTTGGGGAGATAAATCGTCGGTTTTAAGGTCGCAAATTACGTTTTACGGCTCCGCTAACGCGTCGACGTAAAACGAAATTTCCGACCCTAAAACCTCCGATTTACCTCCCCAAATGACAATTTTCAGTACAGTTATCCCCTAAATAACTTGAAAACCTTTTAGACCATGCCATTTGTCGAGGCAAGGGTAGTTAAATAAAAATCAAAAATGAGTTCCTTTAAGAGCAATGAAAACATCCATAAGAAAGAAAATGGGTCATACTACGTAGTTTCGGCTAATAAAGCCTCATCAGTGACCCTGTAATGATCTGACAAAGAACGCCAGAGGAAACCTACTGCAATTTTGCGAATTTCGAATAGGCAGTCGATTCAAAGACTGATATAAATCAAAATGGGGTCCAAATAATTAAAAACCTGTCTAGAATATGAGTCTAAACCAATAGTTTATTTCTGATTTCTCAGAATATTCACGCTGATCTCAAAGGACCAAAAGTAAAATATAAACTGCACTATGGTTGATGTACGTGGAGACGTTTTACGGCCGCCACACGGCACAACACCAGCCTATGCAGATTCTTACAAGCGATAGATCTCATCACGAAAACATGCCTATATGATTTTGACCCCCTCGAACCCCACTTTTATATAGTAAAACTGGGGTTTGCAGGGGTATACATTATTTTTCGTATCACTGCTCAAAACCATAGATTTTGGGTACTCGTTAGAACCGCCTCGTTGAGGCGGTTCTAACGAGTATCCACAATCTATGTTTAGAGCAGAAATAAGAAAAATATGGAAATTTTTCATCTGAAAATTTTCATTTTTCGGTGGTAAAACTTGCAATGTATTTGTATAGGCATGTTTTCATAATGGGATATAACAATTCAAAAATTACAATTAGCTTACAAGCTGTTCTACCTTGCCTTGCGGCCCTCTATAAATAACTATATATACATATACACAATAAAATAAGAAGAAAATAAGGTAAGACATGGTATATGTGCACATTCTAAAAGGATAAAATATATATGCCTGCTTTTAAAACCATATTTTATCCTTACCAAAATAATGAATATATAAAATATATGAGCGAGCGTGTAAAACATTAATGTGTAAGCAGAATATAACGTAATTAAATATATATATAGTTTTAAAACTTTCATAAAACTCAAATATTGTTTGTCTTAAAAAAGGCAGTTGTCCTAAAACAGCAACAATCTGAATCGATTATTGCACTGTTTCTCTGGAGAAATGTATCACATGGCAGAGATCTCATATCAATATTTGCTAAAATACCCTTTAGCTTGACGCCAAAAACATTGAGAGATGTTGTTTTTCTAACGGATTCTGGTAATTGCTTCTATAATCTGTGTGCCGAACATGAGGAAGCGCCATCAAACCTTGTCGTATATAATCTAGGGACTAAAGACCGTCTGTTGTTGACCTTAGCGTACGACCATGAATCTAAGACACTGGAGTTAGAAGTTCAGATATGTACGGAGGTGTTATATTATTTATTATATTTTATGATTATTTTATTTTATATATCAGAACCGACTTGTTAAAGTTATGGCGTTTAGGTATGATTCCCCAGCCAAGCTTTTTGAACAAATCAAATATCAGATGATGGTTATCAAAAGATGCATTTAAAGTAATACGTGTTGTTCGCTTTTGGAGTTTTGATAGCCTTTCTAAGTAACTTTTCGATGTAGTTCCAAAGGTATTACATCCAAAGTCTATAAGTGGGAGCATATAGCTTAGATAAAATATCTTATCAGTTATCCCCTGTATATATTGCATTGTAGCGCATTGAGCTGATAAAGACATGCTATCTCAGGACAAGTGAGCTTTATCACGTCAACGTGACATTGCACTTTTATGAATGAAACGGAGTACTGGAAAATGACAAAAATGTTATTGTAACTGGGAAAAATGGCAAAATTACTTTATATCATAGGACAAACATGGTCAGCTGATACTAAATATATCGGCCACCAGAATTCTTGGACGCACTGAGTACTGACCGTAAATTGCTAATTTAAGAGTGCACAAGGGGATAAACTGATAAATAGAATACCAGATTCGTGTCATTTGATATCACGTTTATCAGGCTCGGCTTCGAGAACGCATGTAGAATCGCTCGGCAAGCCTCGCGATTCTACAAGCTTTCTCGAACCCTTGCCTAATAAACTTGATATCAAAAGACACGAACCTGGTATTCTCTATTTCTGAGCTTCAGTTGAAATATATAAGGAAAGTTGCTTTAAAAGTGAGATCTTCGAAGTAGCCGTGGAACAAAAATTATCAATACAATCGGTCCAGAGTAAATTTTGGTCTATATGAACACCTAATAATTTTTGGTTTGTTACTGTTTTAATCTTATTGCTGTTGATACAGATATCCAGCTAGTTAACATTTTGAGTTGGATACCGTATACCTACAATCATGCATGTTGTTTTATCACAATGTGAAAAAAATGTTTTGTTCACTCCATGGTTTCGCATTGCTACAACCATATTGAAGTTTTGTTTCAACTTCGGTTTCGGTATCGGATCGGGACCCCCCCCCACACACACACACACACACCCTCCCCAGACACACAGTACAAAATATTGACCGTTCCAAGGCGGTTCTCCTGTTGTGGTTTATTTATTGTTATAGTTCGTCTTTGCATGCATGTTTTTCTATTGTATGTCTTTTATTATTTTTTTTTATCCGGGGGAGCTTATAGGATAGGCAGTTGTCCGTCGTCGTCTGCGGCGTCTGCGTCTGCGTCTGCGTTTGCGTCAACACTTTCAAACGACATCTCCTCCGAAGCCACTGGGCCGATTGGGCCCTAATTTTATCTGTAGCATTCTTGGGCCGGGGGATTGAAAGTTTGTGTTTTTTTATGAAAATCGGCTCATTAGTTTGGTTGCTATGTCAACTTAGAGTTTCCATAGACTTATAATGGGGAAACTTGAAAAATGCCATGTATGTTTTTTATTTTTTTATTTATTTTTTATTTTATTTTATTTTTTTTTTTGGATAGCCTTGGGCATTTTATGGGAAGGTAATTGTCATTTTTGGTTTTGCGCTTCTTACGTTTGCATCATGGTGAAATGGTTTTACGGTGGTGATCTTTCCCTTTAGTGTCTCTCACGGGAGATATGTAATTGTATTGATTCCACATGATTGCCTTCACTTCTGTTTGTCATAGTGTTGATTGTGAAGGGACTGAGTACACTATGAGAGTTATAAGACAGACCGCATGCGTGGAAGTTTACCCAATTATGGTAGGTGCATTTACTTCCCTCTTTAATTGAACGCCGGCGGTTCGAGCCTCGGATGGTATTGCGGCTCCAGCGTATGTGCTTACACATTTTTTACATTAGGTTATGTCGGTTTGTGTCTGATGCTCAGCCTCTCGTTTGTTTTTGTGCTCCAGCGATTCAGTTATTTCATGCTGTCGAGTCCTCAGCGTTGTTTCATCTCTGTGGATGTTCGATTTTTATATTCTCGGAGATGTAGTATTAGTGAGTCAGATAACCTTCATGCGGACTGAACAGATTGTTTGTCGAAACCACAACAGAACCAAGGACAAGGATTATGCCCCCCCCCCCACCCCCACCCACACACACGCGCCCGCCAGAGAAATACTTTTTGCTGTGTTTTGTGTGTGTGTTTTTATTTTGGATAGCCGTTTGGCCATTTTGTGGGAAAGTAACTGTCCTTTCGGTTATCCGTCAGTGATGTTTTCATAAGTTAATCCTTATCTTGCTGTTCACGACAACCCATAGCTTTGGAAACAGTGAAGATCCAGATCAGATGGCTTCTAAAGAAGCCATCTGATCAGGATCTACACTGTTTGACATTCAGTTTATGAATTTGTAGCAATAAATTGCATCAAGTAATTTGATTGGTTGAAAGACAGAAATGGGTGTGGCTTAAATGAATATTCAGTAAGACAAGGGTCTAGTTACTTCATGTTCGTGTTTCTGTCCCTTTGGCGTCTCTGATGGGAGGTGTGATTCTGTGACTCTGATGGGAGGTGTGCTTCTGTGACTCTGATGGGAGGTGTGATTCTGTGACTCTGATGGGAGGTGTGATTCTGTGACTCTGATGGGAGGTGTGATTCTGTGACTCTGATGGGAGGTGTGATTCTGTGACTCTGATGGGAGGTGTGATTCTGTGTCTCTGATGGGAGGTGTGATTCTGCGTCTCTGATGGGAGGTGTGATTCTGCGTCTCTGATGGGAGGTGTGATTCTGCGTCTCTGATGGGAGGTGTGATTCTGTGACTCTGATGGGAGGTGTGATTCTGTGACTCTGATGGGAGGTGTGAGGAAATTGGATCGATTCCTGATCATTGCCTTCACTTTTATTTTGGAATTTTGAAAATATTTTCGGGTCAGGAATGAAATCTAAATGGCGGAACTAGATAGTCCGGCACAAAACATCAAGGTCGGTCGTGTTAACGGAAACAAAGATATTTAACCCTTATCTTGCTGTTCATGACAACTCCTTTCTGTTTGGCATTCATTTTATGAATTTGTAGCAATAAATTACATCAAGTAATTTGATTGGTTGATAGACAGAAATGGGCGTGGCTTTATTCAGCAAGATAAAGGTTAAGCCCTAAGCTCATAAAAAGCCAAAACTCACTTCTAACTGTCATACTTGGTACTTAACATAGTAGTTTATTCAATTTAGAGTACACATCTTTGTAGAAGGGATCAAAATCAGAATTTATTAGTTATCCCCTATATTGATTGCATTGTAACATACTGACCTGATAAAGATATGCTATCTCAGAACAAGTGAGCTTATCAGGTCAACTTGACATTGCACTTCTATGAATGGACCGGACTGCTGAAAAAATGACAAAAATGTCATTGTAACTGGGAAAAAGGAAAAATTACCTGAAAAAAAAATATCATAGGAAAATATGGTCAGCTCATACTAATATATCGACCGCTAGAATGCTCGGATGCACTGAGGATCGTAAATTGTTAATTTAAGAGTGTAGAAAGGGATAATACCACATTCGTGTCATTTGATATCAAGTTTATGAGGCTCGGCTCCTACCCCCCCCCCCCCCCAACACACTCACATCCGAAAACTTTTGGTGTATGGCCCAACCGGCCGATAAAATTTATATTTGAGGGTATCTGGGGTCAAAAATGCCTCAAAACTGATGCTGATAAAACATGCTGCAAACAGTGAAAATGGCCAGTGCCAACCCCTTAATTCTTGCCTTAACAGCTGTGTGAAGATTAAGATTTGGTAAAAAATTCATGTGAAATCACACTTTATACCAACTTTGAGAAGCCCCCTTATATCCATAACGACAATGATCAAGCCATGAAAGGTTGCATTTGAAAGGCTACTGCCCAATGAATATCCATACCGAATTTGGTGTTAAAAAAAAACATCAATTATGAAACAATGGCTAGTTGAAGTTGCTGTCAGGTGCAACACTGTGAAAATCAGCGAAATTCACAAAATCCCTGAGCGGAAAAGGGTCAATAAAGAAAATCCAAACTGACCAAAATAATGTTTTTTCATCATTTTATTGCAAGAAACAATATTTCAGATATAAGTAATACATTTTGAACTAAAATTCAGTATGTTCCCAGATTTCAGTTAATCCTTTCCCACTCAGATACGTGTTTTCATGTGTCTGCACACCCACCCCCCATTTTAAGCCCAGAAGCACATAAAATCTGCATTTCCTACCCCTGGATAGTTATGTTTGCTTTAAGATTTGATGGCAAAAAAGTGACCTGTTTTTTCGCGTGCTCCCCCACTAACAATATTCTTGGGGAATGCTCGGATGCGCTGAGGATCATCTATAACTGATCGTAAATTGTTAATTTAAGAGTGTAGAAGGGGATTAATACCACATTCGTGTCATTTGATATCAAGTTTATCAGGCTTGGCTCGCCCCTCCCCCCCCCCCTCACATCCGAAAATTGTTTGGGTGTATGGCCCAACCGGCCGCTAAAATTTATATCTGAGGGTGTCTAGGGTCAAAAATGCCTCAAAACTGATACTGATACAACATGCTGCAAACAGTGAAAATGGCCAGTGTCAAACCCCTTAATTGTTGCATTGCAGCTGTGTGAAGATGAAGCTTTTGTAAAAAATTCATGTGAAATCTTTTTTTTTGCCAACTTTGAGATGCCCCCTCATTACCATGACAACAACAATCAAGACATGAAATATTGCATTTGAAAGGCTACTGCCAAATGGACATTCATACCGAGTTTGGTGTAAAACAGACCATCCATTATGAAACAATGGCTACTTGAAGTTGCTGTCAGGTGCAACACTGTGAAAATCAGCGAAATTCACAAAATCCCTGAGTTGTAAAGGGTTGAAGGAAAACATTGGCTCCACAGGAGCATTTTTTTTCTTTAAGAGTTGACCCCTTTTGACACGGGAGACAAAAATACTTTTGAGGAGTTGCTTCTCCTGAAGGTGTATCCATTCCCCTTAAAGTGTTCTTTCTTTCACATTTTGTTTCTTGGGCGCTAGCACATCCGTGCGAAACATCACATCTCCAAAATGGCAACTTTTCTGATGAAAATCTGTGTATTTTCTCTTATCTATACCGCAAGCATAGATTGTTGGTGCTCGTTAGAACCGTCCCATTATGGCGGTTTCAACGAGTACCCGCAGGCTATGTCTTGGAACAGAAATGGGAAAAATAATGAAAATCCGGTTAACCCGAATTTTCTTTATCTAAAGTGAGGTTTATGGGGTGTTCATTTCAATGGCTTCCCGCTTATTTTCAAAATACCGAAACACCCATAATTTGCTATAAATACAATAAACCTGCTAGATCTATCATTTTCAATTTCAATAAACTTGTTTCTGATCTTGATATTGATACTAACACTCCTGGTACATGTGATTGTAAAATTCAGTGTATTGTTATCCGGCTGCTGGTCATATTATTACTGGCAATTTAAAAAAGTATTCCTTATTCTAGGATACGCAATATAATAATATCTAAAGGACCGAAATATCGATTTCGTTCTAAAATTGATTTCAATGAATGTAGAGATGAAATTGCTGCTGCCTTGGATGAATTTGGTAATCGATGGTGTAAACGAGAGCATGTTGAGCATAAAGCTCTGAAAGACTAAAAACTTAGCATTCTGAAGTTAGTGAACAAACGCATTTCTTTCTATTCACAAAATACGAACTTATTACCTCCTAAACCTAAGACGTCTTTACGTCATCTTGAATATGTTCTATAAAAGGGTTATCCTTTGGAAGCAAGGAATACACCACAGAGTTGGAAAATATGGAGTGTACATGTTTTCAGGGCCAGACTAGCTAGTTGCGGCCAATTAGGCCTCATCAGTGACCCTCAGATGTTTTAAAATTCCACAATGGAATCAATGATCCCAAAGGACAAGAAAATATAATTTACACTATGATGTAGGGCGGGGAGACGTTTTACCGCCGCCACACATTCCCACCGCCAGCTTTAGTGAAGTTAAATATGTTCTATAAAAGGGTTATCCTTTGGAAGCAAGGAATACACCACAGAAGTGAACAATATGGAGTGTACATGTTTTCTGGGCCAGACTAGCTAGTTTCGGCCAATTAGGCCTCATCAGTGACCCTCAAATATTTTAAAATTCCACAATGGAATCAATGATCTCAAAGGACAAGAAAAATATAATCTACACTATGATGTAGGTATTCAAGAATATCATAGGAAGTTTGTTTTGGCTCCAGCTGATAAGGCCGCTAACAATGTGGTCGTTTTTAGACGGTTTCACTATGTTAACACTCTTCAGCAAGAACTTGGTGGTACTAAGGCCTATGAAATTCAGCCTTTAGCTGTAGAGAGGGCTTTAGTTGATGACCACATTTATCATTCAGCCACCAAGTTTGTTGTCTGTGTTACAGTAGGCCAAGACAAGCTTCCTACGTTATATTGGTTACCTAAACTTCATAAAAGACCATACAAAGCACGGTTTATTGCAAATTCAAGCTCTTGCACCACCACTAAACTATCCAAATTATTAACTTCATGTTTGACTGCCATCAAAAAGCATGTGATAAAATATTGCGACAAAGTCTTCGAAAGACTGGGTAGAAATCTTTTTGGTCTATAAAAAAATTCTAATGAAGTTTTAAATAAATTGAAATCCAGGCGGTTTCGTGCTTCAAGTCTGTCTACTTATGATTTTTCTACCCGTTACACTACACTTCCTTACAATCTTATAAAAGAAAAACTTACTGATTTAACTGAATGGACATTTCATAGGGAAGACTCCCTCTATCTTGCATGTAATGTAAGAAATACTTTTTTCACTTATGAAGAGCATAAAAATTATACTTTATGGTCATGTCAGAAAGTGTGTGAAGCTCTCACCATTCTACTTGACAATATTTACATTAGATTTGGTACTAAGTTATTTAGACAAGTTGTGGGTATTCCGATTGGTACTAATTGTGCACCACTCGTGGCTGATTTGTTTTTGTTTAGTCATGAGAGAGACTTCATGATGTCCCTTTCTGCTGAAAACGAGTCTGAAATCATTGAAGCTTTTAGCTCCACTTCTAGATACTTGGATGATTTATTAAATATGATAATACCTATTTCGATGGTTTAATCAGTCAAATTTCCCCTCCAGAACTTCAGTTAAATAAACCAAATTCTTCTGATACCGAGGCCCCTTTTTTGGATTTACATCTATCTATTGTAGATGGGTTTGTTTCGTGCAAATTTTATCATAAACGCGATGATTTTGATTTTGAGATTGTAAATTTTGCTTTTTTGGATGGTGATGTTCCTCGTGCGCCATCCTATGGCGTTTATATTTCGCAATTAATTCGATTTGCCATAGTGTGTAGCCATGTAACTGACTTCAATACCCGTTATAAATTGTTAACGGCTAAACTTCTTAATCAGGGTTATCGGTTCCATAAACCACGCAAAGCCTTTTCAAAATTTTATAGACGTCATTCTGATTTAATTTCAAAATTCAACATTGGACTTAAATCTCTTCAGCAACAACCTCTATCGGAACACGAATATTATGGAGATTTAGTATACAAATTCAGAAAAATTTATAACCGCAATGACTTCAGCACCCAATTTATGGGTTGATTGTATCGATTCCTGATCACTGCCTCTACTTCTATTTTGTTCACGTGATGGAAAGATGTTATGTAATTCAATCAATTCCTGATCATTTCCTTCTATTATATTTATTTTCTCAGGTTTAACGACGCCAATGGGCCCGGCATAATACGGTAAGTATGTCAATGTAAAATTCAACATTCTCTTTTGCGAATATGAAAAGTATGGAACCTCGGAAGGGACATTCAATTTTATTTTTAATATGTTGTGCGAACAGGATACTAACTTGTGTGAACAAAATAGTATCTTGTTCGCACAACATGTTAAAATAAACTGCATGTCCCTTCCAGGATTCCGTAGAAATGAGCTTGCACACGAGATAAGGAAATCCATTAAGCGTTGCATAGAAATTCTATTCTAACTCTGGTGTTCTTCGACTATTCTCGCGTGTTTGATAAATGCACTCGTTGAATACGACCTCATATGCGCCGTCGTTAAGGTTGACATCACAGCACGTTACGTGACGTCACTAAATATCACTAGTATCATCACAATATGGTGGACGTCGGCAACCGAAGTGACCCCAGTTTTAGAAATCCACGCTCAGAAATGCAAGGAAAAGAATCCTACATGGGTTTGAGGGGTGAATAGAAAAATACGTCCCTCTGGATCACTGTCCGGCATCACTCGGCAAGTCTTTCGATGCCGGACAGTGACCCTCGGCATCGATTTTTCCATCCACCCCTCACACCCATAAAAGATTCTTATATTCTAACACAGCGCGCCTATATAGGCGATGAAAAGGAAAGGTGATTTATTATGCAACAAATCACTAGTCGAAAGAGCGTGACGAGTGACGTCATTAAAAGGCGCGGTTTGAAGATGTCAGACGTTAGACGGTAACACGTTATTTTCTCGCATCAAGAAAAACATTACACAAGGACATAAATGTGTGTGATACAGTCAATAATGTTGACGGGATTACTTCTGACAATGGTGGATTGAAGAGAGACTTTGAAGGAAAATAAAAAATATTGTCGATTTTAGTGTGTTGTAATCGAAATCGATCAGGTCTTGTGTGTGATTTGTTGAGTAATAAAGTAATAAATCACAGTTTGTCGATTTATTACTCAGCAAATCATTGCTTTAGCTGATACTATCTATTCTTTTGACGTCATCAAATCAGACGTTGCGTTACATTCGCATGTGTATTAGAATTTAGAAAAAGATCAACTGTAGTTAAGCCGTAAATATGCCAAATTTAGTGACACAGAGGTCTTTCTGATATTTAATCTTCATCAGTGTGTCTTAACCCCAAAGTTTTGAAACCGAAACTGGTGACGGACAGGACCCGGCAAACACCGCACATCACCCTCCGAGCACACACCGACGGACGTAGCTCATGAGACAGGTCAATTTAGAAAAAGATCAGCTGTAGAGGAGAATTAATTATACCCCCGGCATACGAAGTATGCAATGGGGGTATATAGTTTTTGTCTTTTCCGTCTGTCTGTCTGTGTGTCCGTAAACAATTATTTTGTGTCAAAGATATCTCAGGGAACTGCTTCACATAGAAACTTGAAATTTTGCACACATGATCAGTATGACTACTTGTATTGTGGGAAAGAAAATAAGGGCCAAGGGGTCAGGCCTTTTAGAGTTATTTCCCTTTGTAGTTCTTGCTGTTTAATAGTGTATATTTTTATTTTGTGTCAAAGATTTCTCAATGACTACTGTACATAGAAACTTGAAATTTTGCAAACATGATCAGTATGACTAGTTGTATTGTGGGAAAGAAAATAAGGGCCAAGGGGTCAGGCCTTTTAGAGTTATTTCCCTTTGTAGTTCTTGTTTCAGCTGAGGTGATGGCACTGGCCGGGGGTATACGTGCCCCACTGGGCAATTTGTATAGTTTGTCATAAATCACAGTTCTGAGGTCGGTTGGTAGGTAACATCACGAGCGCTATAATTATTGAGTAAAAATCACACTTTGGTGGACAGTTGTAAAGTAGATCAAGCCCCGAGCACTACATATATTGAGTAATAAATCACTGTTTGGAGGTCAGTTGGAAAGTAGATCAAATATATTTTATCTACTTTACAACTTACCTCCAAACTGTATTTAATTACTGAATAATTCACTGCTTGAATTTAGAATTTATCTTTTTCGATTCTTACACATTGAAAGTCGACAGTTATGTTGTTGTTTCCTTCAAACTCTCCCAACCTTTCGCCATTGTAAAAAGAAATCACCGCCAAAATTATCGACTGTAACATATGCATCTATGTCCTTTTGTAATGTTTTCGATACGAGAAAATGGCGTCTCACCGGCTAACGTTATAGAATCGACGAGTGCTAGGGCTGGCTAATCGGGGCTGAAAAGATAATCGATTATCAATCCTTCAATTGTGGTGGATAATCGATTAGTAATCAACGAAGATTTTGTCATAATTTACCTGTCTGGCTTTCTGTCTGCTCATGACTCTCGATATGTTGTACTTCACCATATGTATTTGAACAGACAGGCCAGATCAAACAGTGTAGACCCAGATGAGACGCCACAGAACGCGGCGACTCATCAGGCTCTACACTGTTTGCCACTTATCCAGTTATTTTAGACGCAACTTTGGGTAATAAATTCTGCATATGAAATAATCGATTCCAAGCAAATCAATAATGATTATCGATTATCATTTTTTGTGGAATTTATCGATCGATTAATCGATTATCCGATTAATCGTGTCAACTTTTCGTGTCACTCTCTTCCGCCCTGTGATTTACAGTTTCTTTCCTGTAAGGCGCCCTGTGCAAGAATGCTTAATAATATAAGTAATAATAGTATTTTTTTTTTTTTTTTTTTTTTTTTGGTTTGGGTTTTACGGCCATATATTATTTCACTCATATCGAGCCGATCGTTAATCAGAGGTGGGCGAAAACCGGAGTACCCGGAGAAAAACCACCTGACCTTCCGTTGCAGAACTTGGCGTCCCACACGTGGCCCGAGCGAGGCTCGAACCTACGGCGGTGAGAGACCTAATGACTAAGAGTCAGCGCTCTTATCCACTAGGCCACGGAGGCCCGTAATAATAATAGTAATAATTGTACCAATAATAATATTAATAATAATAAACAGATTTTGCACAGAGCGTGCTGTGATGCGTACTCGTATCTGTTGTCATGTGTTAAGAATAAAATTGAGTTGGCGCATTACAAACTATCCAATAAGACCGGTGCAACCTGCGCACCAATCCACTAAGACAAGACCTTTTGCTTATGTCTCCATACATAGATATTAGCCTGTAGACGGTACATGCGATCAGAGAAGACTCTGATCAGACTGCGCGAATGTGCAGGCTGATCTGAGCCTTCACCGCTCGCTAAAGACTTCTCGTAGATTTTGTCATGCACTGGCTCAATTAGTTTAATGTATGAAGTATGAAACGATTTTTCTGTAATCAAACAGATGCATTAAATAGTTATTCTCTCAAAGAAATGTATTTGTTTTGTATTTCTTTTCAGATTTTGAATATTCAACATTGAAAACTGGAACGAAGACTACTAAACCGTTTATTTCCACGATGAGCTCAATTTTAACCCTTATCTTGCTGAATATTTATTTCCGCCACACCCATTTCTGTCAATCAACCAATCAAATTACTTGGTGTAATTTTTTGGCCACAAATTCATACACTGAATGTCAAACAGTGTAGATCCTGATCAGAAGTCATCTGATCTGGATCTACACTGTTTGCAAAGATAGGGGTTGTCTTGAACAGCAAGATAAGGGTTAAGAATATTTGAACCATTTGGTATATTGTTGGGCTTGTGCTCAATTAAATAAAGTATAGAATAAAAAGATCGGGTGTAGCATTAATGTAATACGACATATTGCACGCAATGTAGTTTGTCAACTTTGATTCCTTCTTTAATTGCACAACGGCGCGTAACGGCGCGTCGGGCCTCAGACTCTCTGACGGAAGCCCCCGCCCAACGGGGCTTGACGAAATAGATGGACTGTATGATGCTTCCACGTAGACTTGAAACCGACCTGCACACGAGTACTGGTAAACCGCTTAGAGGATCTAAGCTTGCCCAGGAAATGTGGTGCGAGTCGGCCCGTCCATGCTTATAAACATATTGGTTTCATTGGGCGGCAGGTCTTGAGATGTCATTTCATCTCAATGTCGGGTAAAAATCCGACTTAATCGGAAGCAACGTCTCAAAATGACCTTTACAGTGTTGACGTTGCACCAACGTTGATTTGACGTTGCCTTAACGATGCGTGCTTGCTTGGTTCACACTGACTTCACGCTTGGGGGCGTGGCCGGTGTTTCACATTTCAGTACTGGTCAGGTTTTTTTTATTTGGGGGGTTACGGCCTTTCAAAATTATTTCACTCATATCGAGCCGATTGTTAATCAGAGGTGGACTTAAACAAGAGTATCCGGAGAAAAACCACCTGACCTTCCGTTACAGAACTTGGCGTCTCATATGTGACCCGTATTGCTCATGAACAGACTCAATAAAAACCGAGTCTGCTATTTTCGTTTGTCTTGTGCACTCTTTGCTCCCAAAAGATCTAACTTAACAACTTATTCATGAATAAAATTGCTTGCGTTATCACGACAGAACTAAAGACAATGACTGCGGGCATGTAAAATCGATTTAAGACACACATCAGTTAAAAGACGGTACTCTGTTGTGGTTCATTTTGTCATCGCTTCTATTTGTATGTAGGGTCGTGTAATATCTATTATCATGGATAGCCGTTTGGCTATGTTTTGCACCACGTGAACAAGTCCGTGAAATAAACACCACCAAAAACCCCACCTTATATAGAGAAAGCTGGGGATTATGAGGTAAACATTGTTTCTAGTGCAACTTTGTAAGAAAAGGTCACTCAGGAAGGGCCAAAATCCAAAAACGCAGCCCACTTTTGATACCAAGAGGAAGAGGCAACATACACAAAACAAGAAAAATTACGAGTGTTTATGAAATGGAACAATCAGCCCTCTCTTCCCCACACGGGGTGATCAGACCATTAGAAAACACTAAACAACAATTCACAACAAATTCGCAGACATACAACAAAAATAACAGGAAGAGACCAACACCAAAACCACCGCCTTAGAACGGCCAGCCGCAGCATATGCCACTGGGAATCCTTAAATCGCACCATATGGCCTCGCAGACAATCCATATCTGCACGTTTATATAGATATACTTTACGCGGAACTATTCTGATTCGTTTAGCTTTTATATCGTATTCAACAAGGACTATGACATGATCAGCTTTGCCGACCGGGGGCATCCCCTTAACTTTTCCGACTTACAGGGGATGGGGATTTCTTTTTACAGTAAATCAATGGTCTTTTCTTATCGGGTAGAATACCATCTACTTGGACCAGACAGTGTTCTTTAATTATATCCAAACGTTGTTACTGCGTTTTTGCCTTTTAGATACCCCATGGGACGCCTGCATATTGCTCCAATCAATATCACCACAATTGAAGTATCCACCAACCAAAACGTGGGCATTTGCATTTGATATTATTCTAGACAAAGATAGATTAAAAGCCTCAAGATATTCTGGCTCAATATGATCTGATGGGCTATAAACTAATTCACAGTTGGAATCCAACTCCAGGGTTTTCGTACAGAGGTTGTCTCTCTTGAAAGCAACAAAGACACCTTCATGTGCATCATCAACTCTGTCTTTCCGGTTGTCCTAAAAGGATTCTGGAAAAAAAATTCTTGTGTTTTTTTGTTGGGGGGGGGGGGGGGGGGGTGGGGTTGGGGGTGGGGGATGGGGTAACCAAGACTCATTGCCCGACAGGATGTCTTGTTTTGCCGAGTTGATATTGGTATGAAGTTCAGCCATTTTATACTTAATTGGCTGGCCATTGATAATCAATATTCTGAGGGGATGGTTAAGGACCGCCTTTTTGGTCTTTTGTTGAGCTTCTTCTGACTGCAGTGCGATAGGCGAAGAAGATGTCGTGGTCGGGCCAATGTTGTCTGGTATCGGACTATCAGGCTCGGGCAGAGGTGATATCTGTCGCGTTTTTTGTTTGTTTTTTGTTGTTGTTGTTATGGTTTATCCTTGAGTGTGTGTATCGCTAACATGTTTTTTTTTGTTGTTGTTTTTTTTGTTTTAGATTGTGGCCTTTCCTGAGTGGCCTTTCCTTACTATTTTGGATAGCCAATTGGCCATTTTGTGGGAAAGTAACTGTCCATTTGGTTTTCCTCAATTGATGCTTGCATTAAGGTCTATTTGTTCCATATTTCTGTTTCTTCTCTTTGGTGTCTCTGATGGGAGTTTGGTTGGTTTGTTTGTATTGGAGTTTAACGGCCCAATCAACACTATTCTATGATATTTTGAGACGTTCAATTTACCTATCCACACTTTTCCTGGACAGGCTCTCTGATGGGAGCTGTTGGTTAATTGTATCGATTTCTGATCATTGCCTTCTCTTTTACTTTTTATACGTAAGCGCTTAGGAAACCAAGTGTTCTGTTTGCTTTATTACCTTGTGGAACCTAAGCAGCATCGATAGGGTCTCTGTATTGGAAATATGTATTGTGCTTGCTCAACAAGTGCCGACGATCTAGCATTCTTAAATACATGTGAAAATGGACTCCAAATTATGTTGAATGTTGCTACGAGAAATGCAAAACAAGATAAAGCAACAATACATCCGGACAAATCAAACGCTGTTCTTCTCAATCCACACAAGACTGTTACCAAAAAAGTCATTTTCAGTCAAAATGTGTGAAACGTGAATGCAATTGTCATCATCGACTACACACCTCGGACTGTTCAGAACCGAAGTACAAGAAAATATGATCAATATTGAAGACAGACAGTCTCTCTGCCCTTCATCATAGTGTAGTTTAAATTTTCTTGTCCTTTGGGATCATTGATTCCATTGTGGAATGTTGAAAATACTTGAGGGTCACTGATGATGCCTAATTGGCCGAAACTAGCTAGTCTGGCCCAAAAAACATGCACACTTCATATTTTCCAGTTCTGTTGTGTATTCCTTGCTTCCAAAGGATAAACCTTTTTTATAGAACATATTTAGTCTAGCTCGTAGGACATTGTATGCTCCTATTTACACTGGCTCCCATGGATCAAACGGATTGAATCCACGGGTTTCATATAATATCTACCAATGTTACGTACTTCCGAGGTTATTGTACACGGTCTGGAAATCTTACCACTAACTGTATCCCCTGCAGGCACAAAACGTTGACTCAACGTTGAACTAACGTTGAAACAACGTTTTCAACGTTGTTTCAACGTTAGTTCAACGCTGAGTGCCTGCTGGATCACAGATAAACGTTATACCTAACTTTCATTTGGACCATCTCAAGCGATTTCATACGCTACCAGTCAGAGTGGCAACCTGTGCTGTGAAACTTCTACAGGGTGCACTACCGATAAAGGCAGAGAGCCATAAAAGACAGTTTATCATATGACCTCGTTGATAAGCAGTGGATAACGTCGTGTAATAAAAATCGTATGACCACACGTGTAATAACACTTTCGCGGGATTAAGTAACGTCATGACAACGTCCATGTCAACCATTAATTTTTGTTGAAAATTTGTCAAATTCAAAGGCTTTTAAATCCATTTTAAAGTGGTCATATGATAAACAGAATCTTACACTCGAGGTCATTTCATATGAAATTTATGAAACTCGCCGGAGGCTCGTTTCATAAATTTCATATGAAATGACCACTTGTGTTAGATCCTCTATTTAGACTACTATATAATATACTCACTTATCACATGACGTCGTTGATAAGCAGTGGATAACGTCGTGTAATAAAAATCATATGACCACACGTGGCCATATGATAAACAGAATCTTACACTCGTGGTCATTTCATATGAAATTTATGAAACTCGCCGAAGGCTCGTTTCATAAATTTCATATGAAATGACCTCTCGTGTAAGATCCTCTATTTCCACAAACGAGACTGTGAAAGAATTAACTGTCAGACAAATAGCTGTCAACCTTGACAATGACCTTAGTTACTTCAGTCGCATACAGAACATTTTGTATTTTTATCAATTGCCTTCAATCGACATTCCTAGAGACAGTTTATCAACAAAAGAACAATGGAAACTACAGTTTAGGTCAGAAGTGCATAATTACTGGACAGTCAAACTCCGAAATGAGGCATGTGAAAAATCAATCTTGTGTTTTATGAACCTTGAAATGGCTAAACTTAGTCAAACGCATACAGTGTGGTCTTCGTTGGAATCTTCCCTGATTGACGCAAGGAAGGGTATTTTCAAATGCCGCATGCTGACTGGAACTATTGGAACCCCAATTTTATGGTGACTTAGTTACCTATTACCGGTGTATTAACTGTTCAAGTTAGTATATAAAACAAACTCTTCTACCGATTCTGATACACTGTTTCTAGATAAACTATTATTTCATTCCTTCAACGGAATAAACAATATAATTTTTCAAAATAAACTCCAACCGTCTATATACTTTATTTATATTAGACTACCCAAGCCACCATCTCGAATGTTCGGTGTTACTAATTACCGGTGTATATGTAAACGAATCCTACAGAAAAAAAATACTTGGGTATAAGAGCCTACATGTGATGAGGTTCTGTAATGAAATAGTTATTGTCCTTCAAATGAAAGCAAAAACGACCTGTTTGAAAGCTGTTGCTTCTGTTTTAATGGCATGTTTTATGAAGTATACCATTTTATTAACGACACATGACAGAGCATAACAATATATTTAAAAAAATGAAAATCAAGAGTAACAATTACATGTTTTTATTATTTTACAATTATACCATTTATATATTATAAGGGATATAACCACAGCTGTGTTTTATATCAGAGAATACATATCACACATTAGGTTTTACCCTTCAAGAGGTAGTACCAGAAAGGGAGGAAACTACGTAACAAGACAAAATGCGAGTGGATACGCCTTTACTCCATGTTTGGGTACCATGTGACCTACGTGTAAAAGACAGAAGATTTGACGTCATTTTTATCTATACACTTCAGAAAGTTGGACTACGAGCAGACACACTTTTCCAACAGCAATTTGTTAACTATTTTAAACGAAACTTTTTATGTTTTTATTCAATAATAGTGAACCTACATCATGATTTATGACTACAGATAAAAAGAAATGACACTTAACCTGAGAAACGGACATTTCTGCTATATTTGTTTTCTTCAGACAGAGGGAAAAACTTGTTGCAAACAAAGAAGGGGAAAATTCTGAATGACAATAACGTACGCGATAGTAATTTAGGTAAAACGAAATGCACCGGTAATTAGTATACACCGGTAATAAGTGCATGAATTCAGAAAAATATATAACCGCAATGACTTCAGCACCCAATTTCGTAACAACATAAATGTTTAACGACAGGCTGCATGCATGTTATTTAACCCAATCACAGTTTACAACTTTGCTTACCTCTTTAATTGCACGCCGGTGGGTCAGGCCTCAGATTCTATGACGGTTTTAGCGTGAAGGCTTACTTTGAATTAGTGCGAGCTTATTCAATGTAACGTTAGTTGGTGTCTGATACTCTGTTTCTTGTTGGGCCCATCTAAGTCTAGCTGTTGTTTTTCTTTTGCTCCGGAATTTCAGTTGTTTCTTACTGCAGAGTCCTCACCGTTGTTTCATCTCTGTGGTTGTTTGATTTTTGTGTTCACGGAGATGTTGCACTGATGAGTTAGGAGGCCTTCATGCGGACTGAACAAATTATTTGTCTTAATAGCGACGGAAGTATGGGCGAGGATTGTGGCCACGTAAAATCGATTTAAGCCCCCCCCCCCCCCCCAAACCCCAGTGGAATTCGTTTCCGCTGACCGTTCTAACCTTTACCCTGCTGTAGGTGACAAGCCCTATCTTTGCAAACAGTGTAGATCCAGATCAGATGGCTTCTGAAGAAGCCATCTGATCAGGATATACACTGTTTGTCATTCAGATTGTGAATTTGAACGAACTCATTATACCATGTAATCTGATTGGCTGAAAATCAAAAAAAGGTGAGGCTAAGTTAAATATTCAGCAGGTTAAAGGCTAAGGCGGTTCGGTCGTGGTTTATTTTTGGTATAGTTTGTCCATTGGTGTTTGTGTCGCTTATATTCAAGAAATAGATCAGCTCTTACTGTGATTTGTTGAGTAATAAATCACAGTTTGGAGGTCAGTTGTAAAGTAGACAAATCACAAGCGCGTAGCGCGCGTGATTTGTCTATTTACAACTGACCGACAAACTGTGATTTATTACTCAACAAATCACAGACTAGAGCTGATTTATTTCGATTCTAAAAGGCTGAAAATCGGCAATAATGCTGTTGTTTCCTTCAAAAATTCACAACTTTGCGCCATTGTTAGAAGAAATCCCCGGCTAAAATTATCGACTGAAACACATGCATTTATATCATTTTCTTACGTTTTCGATGCGATAAAATGACGTTACACCGTCTAACGTCAAGGAATCGACTAGTGACGTCATAAATTTGCAGCTTTGAATGACGTCACTCGTCAAGCTCTTCCGAGCTGTGATTTGTTGCAGAATAAAACACAGTTATTTTCCATTGCCTATATAGGCGCGCTGTGTTAGAATATTTTATTTTGGATAGCTATTTGGCCCTTTTGTGGGAAAGTAACTGTCATTTTGGCTTTCCGCTGTTGATGTTTCCATTGGGGTCTATTGTTTCATGTCACTTCCATTTTACTTATTACAAACCAGTAAACATAAATTCAACAGAACATCAATTAGTGGAATTTGTAACTGATGGGGCCTTGGTTACGAGGACATCGCGCATAAGCTACTGGAATGCTCAGCTTTGCATGCCCAGAGGAAACTGTTCTTTCCTAAAGCCAGATCAATCGTCTGTACTTTTATTGGAATCAACCAGTGGAAATCAAAATACAGTATAAAATTGCACCGCGTCAAACTAATACTAGACTGTACGTATACCATCTTCCGGGAATTAAAAACTGAAACACAAATTAAAGAAGTAACCAAAATAGAAGTAGAGGCAATGATCAGGAATCGATAAATTAACCCACAGCGCCAATCAGAGACACCAAGGCTACGACAGGGGTGTGCTACAGTCTGAATCTCCAACGTATCGATAAGCTGAAACAGGCTTGAACATTTCAGTATCAGTGATCGTGTAAATAGTGGATATATATTTTACTCTACACGATGTTAATACACCCATTACAACAAACCGTCTAGTGTTAATATACATGTATATACATTTATCATATGACGCCGTGTTTGAGAGTGTAATAACGCCATGCAACAATTTCGATAATCCACTAGTGGATTAAATATGCAAATTAGCTAGACACGTCGCGTAACGTTACATGTCCGACGTCCTTAACGACGTCGCGTTTACTAATGGCGGAATATTGACATTTTTGTAAAACAAGCATGAATAAAATGCGTTTAAAATACCATATGATAAATAGAATCTTGCATTGGTGCTCATGTATTATTGAATTTATTAAACTAGTTGAGGAAAAGGGAGAAAAAGCTCGGCACAGTCTCGCATTTTATCCCTTTTCCTCAACTCGTTTGATAAATTCAATAATACATTAACACTCATGTAAGATCCTTTATATAAGTATATACGCTCAAGAAGATCTACTGTAGTCTATCTACCAGATTCGCTCTGGGTGTCCTAACCCTGGGAGTTTATACAGAGCAAAGAAGAAAGAAGAATACACATATTGCTAATATGAGTATTCCATCTCAAGTTGTGTGTGATATTCTCACCAAGGTATTTAATGAAAAATAGAAGTGGAGGCAATGATCAGGAATCGATACAATTAACCCACAGCTCCGATCAGAGACTCCAAAGGGAAAGAAACACAAACATGAAACAACAAACCCTAATGCAAACATCAATAGCGGAAAGCCAAAAGGACAGTTACTTTCCCTCAAAATGGCAAATTGGCTATCCAAAATAAAATAATATAAGCGACCCAAACATCCAAAGACAAACCATAAAAAAATAAACTGGAATGGGTAAATCCGTAATATAGAGATACTCCATTCCCAAGCATATTGCCCATAACAACTGTAAATATATACAAGTAGAAGAGTTTATCTGAACCAGAAGCCCTTCGTTCTTAGAGATTTTAAGAATGGAGTCCAAATTCTCGAGGACCGTACCCTCTAAGGTGTAAGAAGCCTCAATTTTATTAGATCTCTCTCCAGTTATCTGCATAATGTTGCATTTAAAGTGAATGACCACTTTTATGACATATTCATTTGCAAGAAAATGCTACTAAAATGTTTTTTTATCAGTTATCCACTTTATATATTGCATTGTAACGCATTGACCTGATAAAGATACGCTATCTCAGGACAAGTGAGCTTTATCACGTCAACGTGACATTGCACTTTTATGAATGAAGCGGACTACTGGCAAAATGGATAAAAAGTTATAATTACTAGAAAAATGGGAAAAATTACATTTAAAAAGATTAGAAAAATAATAAATAAAATAACGGCCAACTGATAGTAAATATACTGACCCATTATATTCAGCGCCGAATGTTGGGACGCAATGACTGATCATAAATTGCCGATTTAAAGAGTTAACAAGGGGATAAACTGATAAATACAATACCAGATCCGTGTCTTTTGATATCAAGTTTATCAGGCAAGGCTTCGAGAACGCTTGTAGAATCACGAGGCTTTTTTTTTGATATCAAGTTTATCAGGCTCGGCTTCGAGAACGCGTGTAGAATCGCTCGGCAAGCCTCGCGATTCTACAAGCGTTCTCGAAGCCTTGCCTGATAAACTTGATATCAAAAGACACTCACCTGGTATTCTCTATATCTCTGACTTTTATTACCAATCGAAGTCTGCTAAGGTAATTCAATCTACACTTAATGGGTTCATTGAAGCATTCTAGCAGCGGCCATATTTCCTCATAGGTATTCCTATAAGAATCTTATATGGGTGTGAGGGGTGGATGGAAAAATCCATCCCGAAGGACACTGTCCGGCATCACGAGGCTTGCCGAGTGATGCCAGACAGTGATCCCGAGGGAGGGATTTTTTTATCCACCCCTCACACCCATATAGGATTCTTTTTCTTGCATACCTTCAATTTCTATTACGAATTTTTAATGCTGCTGTCACTTCGGTTACCGACGTCCGCCATTTTGTGATGACACGACAGGAATGTTTAGTGACGTCACGCATGACGACGCCGCGCATGAGGTTGTAATCAACCAGCGCATTTGTCAAACACGCGATTATATTCGATTTCGGGTCGGAACACCAGGGTCAGAACATAAATTTCTATCCCAGGGTAAAATCACGGATTTCCTTGTCTGGTGTGCAAGAAAAATGTTTCCCAGCATTCTACCTGTTTGCTAAAATCATTACCTCATGTAACCTGTTGAAGTTCTGAGTCTCTCTGTTCAGCTTTTAAATTATCTAACTAACCAGACTCTCTTATCACTTTGCATTTTCCAGAAAATCCTTCAATAGGCTGCCAGTTCTGGATCTTAAATATAGGCTTCAGTATGTCTTTGAATGAAAATACAGACTTTTAACCCATAAGTGTCAATCAAAACATTTGCTGTCTGTTTTGCTGTCTGCTAGTTACCTTAAAAGTTATTTTTGCAAACAGTGTGGATCCAGATCAGACTGGATCCGGATCAAACTACTATTTGCTATAGGAGCAGTCTGATCTGGGCCCACACTGTTTGTTAGTATGCAATAATATTTTTAAGAAGTTTGAAAAAAAAAATCGGCAGGCAACACAAGCAGACGACATTTTCAGATGTAGTTTTCCTCGGAGTCTTAAGGGTTACGACAGTTTTCATCCTAAATTCGGTTCTCATGTCTATCAGCGGAGGGGACAGACTTTAGGCAAGAAATTCTGTGTTGCAATTCCAGCCTGCGTTGTTGCGAAAATTCGCCTGACATATCCAGAGGCAACTGGGACATACAAAGGCTTTCACAGTGCCTCAAGTTCCGATTCTGACAAGAAAATATTGAAAATTTAGATTGTTCTGGTCCCATTCTCTCTACAGCTGCACAGTGCATGTTGTTTGTGTTCTTGTCCAGTTTAAATAGCAGCTCATTCATAATGAAAACAGGCATGTAATGTGAATTTTACCACCAAAAGTGAACATTTGAATTTTTTTTTTTTTTTTTTTTTTTTTTTTTCTTATTTCTGCTCAAACTATTTCTTTGGGTACACGATAGACCTGTCTCATCGGGGAGGGTTCTAACGAGTATCCACACTCTATGAAGTCATTGCGATTATATAGTATTCTAAATTTATATACTAAGTCACCATAAAATTCGGGTTCCGATAGCTATGCATGTAGATAACTGAATGGAGGCAATGCGGTCCATAATAATATGGCTTTTATTGTTCATCAATAGAATTAGTGTAAAATGATCCCGGGAAAAAGAAAAGGTTGTCATTCACTTTAACTGGCTGAAATCTCATGCCATATTTTCGGGCCCAACATCCTTATCTATGTCTGAAGTTTCCGTGAGTCATCTGTATATCTGATTTCCCGTAAGCAAACACAGTCGTCTGCGAACATTCTTATTTCTGAGTCACCGTCAGTGGAAATAGCATTGGTGTACAGGGAGATCAATAAGGGACCAAGAACAGTCCCTTGTGGGACTCCAGACAAAACTGTAGCTCACTCTGAAGAGTCACCATTAACAACAACGCACTGTTTTCTGTAGGAAAGAAAGAGATATATCCATTTGAGAGTGTTCCCTCCAATTCCGTAACCGAATAACTTCGATTTAAGTAGTTCATGAGGCGGTCTCGAAGCCCAGAATTTCTTTCTTTCTACTTATACTGCGATCGGTCACATTTGACCATTACTCGCAGGTGTCCATTACATACGCTCCAGGTTGCGAGGATTGTGACCACGAAAAATCGATTAGCAACCCCCCCCCCCCACCAGTGGAATTCGTTTTCAGGCGGTTCTTCTGTCGCAGTTTATTTTGTTATGGTTTGTCTTTGGGTGTTTGTGTCGCTTGTGTTGTTTTCTTTTGGATAGCATGTTGGCCGTTTTGTGGGAGGGTGGCTGCTCTTTTGGTTTTCCGCTTTTGATGTTTCCATCAGGGTCTATTTTTTCTTGTTTGTGTTTCTTTCCCTTTGGTGTATCTGATGGGAGCTGTAGGTTAATTGTATCGATTCCTGATCATTGCCTCAACTTCTACTTTGAAAAATAGAATAGCCTACACAGTAATCATGTATTTACGGTAGCTGTCTTTAACCTGCCTAGGAGATGACTCTTTCTGCAAAGGTGGCCTCCAGTTAACGTCCCGATCCGAAGGACGGTGCACTTTTTGGCATTCATCTCTGTAAATGATGCCAATGGAGCGTGTTCGGCCACCGAAATAATCACCGTATCCGGGGATCGAACCGGGTTGCTCTAGCAAGTGCACCAACCACTGAGCTATCACACTCCAGAATAATGGTTAAATCCGTAATATAGAGATACTCCAACCCCAAGCATATTGCCTATAACAACTGTAAATATATCCAAGCAGTAGAGTTTATTTGAACCAGAACCTTGCATTCTTAGAGATTTTCAAGATTGCGCCCTTACCTGTTGAAGACAGGAGACTTCTTTCCAGTCAGCACTGAAGGCTACATAGAGGATCTTACATGAGTGCTCATGTATTATTGAATTTATTAAACGAGTTGAGATAAAGGGATAAAATGCGAGGCTTTGCCGAGCATTTTATCACTTTTCCTCAACGAGTTTAATAAATTCAGTAATACATGAGCACGAATGCAAGATTCTATTTATCATATGGCATTTAAAACGCATTTTATTGACGATTGTTTACAAAAATATCAATATTCTGCCATTAGTAAACGCGGCGTCGTTAAGGACGTCATACATGTAACGTTACGGGACGTATCTAGCCAATTTGCATATTTAATCCACTAGTGGATTATCGAAAATATTACATGGCGTCATTACCCTCTCAGATGCGACGTCATATGATAAAAATGTTATGTAATGAATCACAATCAAAATTGTTACTGGTGACACGTCAAATGACATTCATACACCAGGGCCTGTGATGTGGGAAGTTAGTCCCTAGCTCTAACCAAAGAGGTAAACTTAGCTACACAATCATCATCACTTTCAGCCGTCGAAATAATCGAATCGGGAAGGGCATTCCAATCTCTAATGGTTCGGAGGAAGAACGATTCTTTATAAATGTCCGTTCTTGCAGTAAGGTCTGAAAGGTCATTGAATGGTGCTTTCTACAGTGCTGGGGGAACAAGGTCATCTGTTGGGATGCTGTTGAACCCTTTAGGCCTTTGTGTAAGAGTATGAGCCTACTGTCTCTTCTCCTTTTCTTGAGAGACTCCCATCTTAATTTTCCTAGAATTCCAGTCATGCTCCCAGTTTCAAAGCAGTAATTTCCTGTTACAAATCTAGCCGCTCTATTCTGAACTTTATCAATTTCTTCAATAAGGACCACTCCGCTTGGGTCCCAGATGCAACTACCATATTCCAAGATTGGACGAACAAGTCCCCTATATGCTGTCTCTTTCACATCCTGAGGTTACTGATGAAGATTTCGCCTCAGGAAACCAAGTGTTCTATTCGCCTTTGTACACATGTTGCTAATGTGTGTATTCCATGTCAAATCGTAAGTGATTGTCACACCAAGGTACTTAATGGAATTCGCATTTTTGAGGACCGTTCCCTCTAAGGTGTAAGAAGCCTTAATTTTTTTCTAATTATCTACATAATGTTACATTTAACGGGTTGAAATCTCATGCCCCATTTTCGTGCCTAACATCCTAATCTAGCTATACCCTTCTGAAGTTTCATTGAGTCCTCAGTATCTCTGATTTCCCGGTAGCAAACACAGTCGTCTGCGAACAGTTTTATTTCCGAGTTGAAATGTCAATGGAAATATTATTGATATACAGGGAGAATAGTAGCGGACCAAGAACAGTTCCCTGAGGGACCCCAGATAAAACTGGCGCCCATACTGAAGATTCACCATTAACAACAACGCGCTTTTTTCTGTAGCAAAGGAGGGAATCTATCCATTTGAGTCTTCCCACAAATTCCATAATCAAATAATTTGGATTTAAGTAGTTCATGAGGAGGGGTGTCAAAGGCTTCTCAAAGTCCAGAATAGATGTGTCCACCTGCCCCCCCCCCCCCCCCCCTTTGTCCAAGATTTTTGCCCAATCATTAATAACCGTGCTCAACTGAGTTTCGCAACTATGCCTTTTCCAAAATGCATGTTTGTCTGTCTGACAAAAGTTTATGTTCATCCAAGTGGGCCATGATGTTTGAGCAGACTATGTCTTCAAGCAATTTACATAGAATACAGGTCAGTGACACCGGGCGTTAATTACGAGCAAGAGCCCAGTCTCCTTTTTTGAAAAGTGGACAGATGTTCTCTGGGCGCCATTCTTTGGGAATTTCACCTGTATCGAGAGATTGTTGGAAAAGATGAGAAAAACGGGACCTAACTTGTTTGCTTGTTCCTTCAGGACTCTAGGATGAAGCTCATCGGGCCCTAAAGCTTTTGAAGGGTTCAAGCCTTTAAGTAACTTGATCACTCCCGCCGAGGATACAACAATATTTTTCCATGAAAGGGGCCGATCTTCCAGTCAATGGAATCTCGTTGAACTCAGTTTCATTAAATGCATCATTGAATTGACCAACCAATTCCTCTGCCCTTTCAGAGTAGAAGTAAAACAAAGATCAGGAATTGATACAATTAACTTACTCCATCCATAAAAGACACCAAAGGGAAAGAAATACAAACATTAAGCGACCAGACCATAATGGAAACCTAAACAAAGGAAGGCTATATGGACAGTTACTTTCCCACAAAATGGCCATATGGCCATCCAAAATTAAAAGACACAAGTGATACACACAGTAAGTAACAAACAACAACATAAATAAATCGCCACAGAAGAGCCGCCTTGGAACGGTCAGTGGAAGATTTCCACTGGGGGGCTTAAATCGATTTTACGTGGCCACAATCCTCGCCCTTACTTCCGTCGCGATTTAGACAAATAATTTGTTCAGTCCGCATGAAGGCCTCCTAACTCATCAGTGCAACATCTCCGTGAACACAGAAATCAAAGAACCACAGAGGTGAGACAACGGTGAGGACTCGACAGCAAGAAACCACTGAAATGCTGGAGCAAAAGAAAACCAACAGTTAGACTCCGATGAGTCTGATTCAGCGACCCCGTTCCCTCCTCTTTTATTAAGGGGTGGGATACCTTGCCTATCTTTCTTCTGGCTACAGTTCAACCTGTATTAAGCAAGTGCCTAAGGGATAGTCAAAATATGCTTGCTTAAGACAGGTTCTTGCTTAATACAGGTGAAATTTAACACATCTGCCTTTCTTGGAAACTGAATGCCTGCTTGCTTAAGACAGGTTGCTTGCTTAATAGAGGTGGCCACTAAGACAGGTTTTACTGTATTTATATATTTGAAGAAGTTTCTTGGATTTGCCTTTACTTCATCACCTACCAAGTTATTTATATACAGATCATGCTGATTTTTGTGTCATTTTTATTTATCGTCTCAAGTTTTCAAATTTTGCTCTGGGTTTACCACATCCCAACTTTTTTGTCTTAGCTTGAACCTTATTTCTCCTCCGAATTTTTCTTCTTATTTCTGGTGTGTTCCAAGGAATTGAAGATACAGACCTGCTTGTTTTGGAGGGGATACGATTTTCGGACGAAGCTTGAATAAACGACTTTATCAAATCAAAGTTCTCCTGGACAGACCGAGCGTCTGAATGACCATTTAAGTATTTCTCTCTTGCAAATTTTAGGGCATTCTTCCTCATAGTTTCATAGTCACCCTTTTGATATAAGTACACCTTTCTATGAGGTTTCTTTATAGGTGGTATGAAGATTTTCAAAACTCCAGAGACAATATCATGATCACTAAATTTGACCGGGGATTGAATACCCCCAAACTGTCCTGGCAAAGTTATAAGAATCAAATCCAAAGTGTTCCTATCTCGAGTAGGGAAGTCAACAACTTGTTCTAAGCCATGATCATTCATGCTGTCAACCAACACCTGTCCCTCTGACAGACTCAGCATCGTGCCTTGTTTGCTGAGCCTATCTGGCCAAACAATCTCTCTGAAGTTGAAGTCACCTAGGACATGTACTGCGGAAAGTTTTTTACCCTTATTCTGAGACTTAATGCGATCAAGGTGATCTTTAAATAACTGGGACTTTTCGACATTGTCGTTAGGTGGATGATACCAACTTATAAAGTGGGAAGTTTTGCTTGCAAAAACCTTAAACCAAACCGGTTCTGAGTCGTTTTCCAGTTCCATGAATGGCATATGCGAGATGACTCTGTGAACGAGCAACATCACCCTGCCGCCATCAGTGTTTCTATCTTTCTTGTAGACACTATATTCGCAAGTTTCAGGGAAAAGCTCCGCAGTCATAATTGAACTGTCAATCTTTGTTTCCTGCATAGCTACAGTATGTGGTTGGTGAGTATCAAGGAAGGCTAAAAAGTCAAGTATATTTCCTCTTAAACCGTTTATGTTAACACTACAAAGTTTCAAACCTTGTACAAAATTTAGCTTTCTCATGTCAATGGTCGGAGATTTAACTCCTTTCTCATATGACAGAGGTTCAAATTTATTTATTTCTTCAAGTTTTATAGGTTCGTTGAAGAACGAGTCAGAAAAATTAAGAACTTCGCCCTTCGGGCATATCCATGAACAATACAAGTTTACCAGTTTACCATACCCAGCATCTGAAAGGAAAGCGCAAACAGTGTGAATCCACATTTCACACTGGTCACACTGAACGGCCTTATATTCATTCAGAACATCATCGCTGCATAGGCCACAGTCTTCTTTGCAATACTAAGTTCCAAATCCAATATCAAGCTCTAGCAATTGGTTTTCATCTAGTTCAGAACATGAGGAATGAAAACGATTTTCACAGTCCTCACATTCTTCCCATTTCTGAGAGGCTTTGCATTTTTTTTTCACAGCCCACAGCGAAACCTTGGACCGGGGTTAGTTTCAATGTCTCCAGCCAAGATCAATAGAATGACAAAATTTGTTCCACCTGAACTTGAAGTTCCGTTAGTCCTCCGAACGTCGTTTGTTTCCTAGCTTCCTATTAAATCCAAGTACCGAGAAGTTTTATTACAGTGTTGCTCTTTTGCAATCCTACGCTCCTGATTTCCATCATCCGGTTGCATTCTGTGACTTAATTTCCAAACGGTGAACCAAAGAATCAAGACCATGGGAAGCAGGGAGACCTGCATTTTAATATACTGGGCAACTTTGAGTCAAACAGTAATACAAAATAAAGAGCTCTGCACACTCAACTATCTGACAACACTCGGTTACCAACCGTCGGCCAGCTGTACGGACAGTCCACACTCGCTGACAAGCGATAACACAAGGCACTTCCGAATGAAAATAACAATTCTGAATCCGAGTTTTTATAACAATCAGTGTACTGACAGCTACAAAGGACTATTCTATCTATATATCTTCTCATACAGATTCGGTTATATTTGGCCATTACCTCACTTAGGTGGATGGCTCAATTTAGAATTTAGCATAAAAATCATCTCTGGATGAGCCCTTAAAACTTTTTTCAATCCGAACACAGAGGTATCCTAAAACGCATACCTCTGAGTCTCAATCTTATCCTGTGCGGGCACTGAACTCCTCTGCGGTCTTGGCGTTCACCGAGGAATAGTTCTAGGGAAGAACGAGTTTCTCAGTGCATCACTACAGGACCGGTACCAATGATACTGTGTGTTATTTGCACTTGATGCCCTTGTCCGGGTTGACACTGCCGCGGGGGTCAAGTACCTATCCTTGTTAATTGATACTTTACCAGATTGTATCTTGTAGAAGAAAGTTAATGAGGACTGCTCACGACGGGTCCCCAGGGATAGTCACTCCAGCTCATCAAGCATTTCACCGACGCCACTTCCATTTCGCCATCTTCTGCAGGTCAATCGAGCAGCTGTCCTCTGCGCCTTATCCACCTGCCGAATCCGAGTTTTAACATATGGATGCCAAATAGGTGATGCATATTCAAGTTGAGGGCGAACCAGTTTTATATGCAACATCCTTTGTCTGCCGAGGTGCAAAAGTCAAATTACGTCTAAGGAAACCCAATGCCCCAGTTGCTTTAGATGTTATTTCAGAGATATGTTGACCCCAATCGAGATCGGCAGTGAAGGTGATACCAAGATATTTGGCGGAATGACACTGCTCCAAAGTTTACTGGTGAAGTGTTTAATTATACTTAGTTTGCTTGTCCTGAAGGTCTCCTGACACCCTCATTGAGTGGCAATTGGCGTCATTGAACTTCATCTGCCAATCTGCTTCCCATTGTGCAAGTCGATCCATGTTATCTTGTAAACTGCGACAGTCAGAAGGAGAATATATGTCCCTATACAGGACACAATCATCAGCAAACAAACGGACAGATGACCTGATATTATCAGGGAGATCATTGATGAACACAAAAAAGAGGACCGGTCCAGGAACCGAAACTTGTTGGACACTAGATAGAACAGACTGGATCAGACGCTTGGCCATCAAGTACAACTTGTTAAGAGCGCCCGAAGAGCCATGAGCTAATCCAAGTATGTGTGGATCCCCTTATCCCATGGTAGTCCCATGTGTACAATAGGCTTCCGTGAGGTACCTTGTCAAAGACATTCAGCACCCTGGTCAAAATAATATATAGCTCAACACACTCAAATATCTGACAACTCACCGGCTGTTCAGAAAAAATCGACTATGTGTCAAGCCTCCAAAGAATAATTCAATTTTGCGTTTACCCCACCCACTGGTGTATTAATGGTGGGAAATTATGTCAACAATGCAAAGTAATCTACAAATGAAAGAATTAATAATCTACGATAACCAGCAATAATATTTTGCTGGTTTGTTTGTCTAATATGAAATAATAGTTCTCAAAAATCAAGAATTGCCTTTAAGATATGTATACTATACACGTTGTTGAATAAGCCCATGGCGCTTCTTGTCGCTTCTAAAAATGTCTATCTATCTCTATCTTCTTATACTGAGTCGGTCATATTTGGCCATTACCTCAGTTGATTGGGTGGCCAAATCTTGAATTTAGCTTATAAAAAAGAGGCACTGGATGCGTCCTTAAAACTATTCACAATCTGCATAACAGAGGTATCCTAAAACGCATACCTCTGAGTCTCAATCTTACACTGGACGGGCCCTAAACTCCCCTGCTGACTTGGCATCCACCGCACAGGAGGGAAGACTATTCCATTGGAGAACAGCCCTAGGAAAGAAGGAGTTCTTCAGGGCATTACCACAGGACTGGCATCTACGATATTGTTGGTCGTTTACTTTTGATGTCCTTGTTTGGGTCGCCACCGCTACAGGGGCCAAGTACCTATCTTTATTAATAGACACTGAATCAAAGTTATCTTGTAGAAGATGGTCAAAGAGGACTGCCCACGACGGCCCCCCAGAGACGGCCACTCCAGCCCACCAAGCATGCCACCGACGCCACTTCCACTTCGCCACCGCCCACAGGTCCACCGAGCAGCTGCAGCTGCCCCCCCCCTCAACCCCTCCATCCGCCGAGTCTGAGCCTCAACACAGGGATGCCAAACGGGCGACGCACACCCATGCCGAGAGCGAACCAATGCTTTGTATGCAATATCCTCTGTCTGCCTAGGTGCAAAAGCTGAATCCCGTCCAAGGAATCCTAAAGTCCCAGCAGCCCCAGACGTAATCTCAGAGATATGTCGACACCAGCCTAGACCGCCAGCGATAGCGACACCAAGATATTTGGCAGATTGAACATGCTCCAAAATCCGCTGGCGAAGTGTATAGTCAAACTTAATTTGCTTGTCCGGAGGGTGTCGAGACACCCATATTGAGCGACATTTGGCCACACCGAACCCCATCCGCCAATCGGCCTCCAAGCGTGCAAGCCGATCCAGGCCACCCTGCAAAACAAGACAGCCAGAAGGAGAATATATGTTCCCATACAGGACACAATCATCAGCAAACAAACGGACCAATGACCCGACACCATCGGGGATCCAGATCATTAATGAAAACCAAGAAAAGGTCCGGTCCAAGGACCGAACCCCGGGGGACTCCAGATAAAACAGGGACTGGACCAGACGCCCGGCCATCAAGTATCACTCATTGTGAGCGCCCAGAGAGCCATGAGCTAATCCATCCACGCGTGGACCCCCCCCCCCCCCCACACACACACACACACACACAACCCATCCCTATTTTGTCGCTTCTGTTCGCATAATAGTGAGACCCAAATTCTGTACCATAACGGCTTACGCCGAACTTAACAAAATCATGTACGACAAGTTTGGGGATTTCCGGTTTTGGAAATGGCAGCTGACGATGTAGGTTGTGTGTATTATGTGAAATTTTAAGAAATAGATCCGCTCTGTCAGTGATTTATTGCGTGATAGCTCAGTGGTTAGTGCACTTGCCTCTGATGCTAGAGGTCCCGGGTTCGATCCCCGGCGGCGGCGATCAAATTTCGGTGTCCGAACACGCTCCATTGGCATCATTTGCAGGGATGAATGTCATAAAGTGCACCGTCCTTCGGATCGGGACGTTAACTGGAGGCCCTCTGTGCAGGGAGAACCATCCCCTGTGCAGGTTAAAGATCCCTACCGTAATTACATGATTACTGTGTAGGCTTTCATCCTGCAAAACCTGGAGTGTATGTAATGTACACCTGCGGTAATGGTCAAATGTGACCGACGCAGTATCAGAAGATAGATAGATAGATAGATAAATCACTGTTCGGAGCTCGGTTGTAAAGTAGGTCAAATCGCGAGTGCGTAGCGCGAGTGACTTCCACCCTACTAACACCCCTATCTCAATTTTTCTTTCTCCTATTTCACCGTTTTATCTCTTAAGCCCCTGTCACACTATGCCGCGTTTTCACTGCGATGGGACGGCATTGTTTAATTTTTCAGAACGCCGCAAGATCGCAAGAAATATGGGATATTTTTGTGGACATGGACCTGTCATGCGTCCCTACAGCGACCAAGACGTTGCTACGGAGCTTACATGGCGATCTATGGCGATCCTACGGCGTTCTTGATGGCGATTGTATGCGCTCTCACGGCGCTTCCTCTGCGCTTTTACGGCGCTCACAATGCGTGCACTGCCCTTTACGGCGCTCTCAATGCGTGCACTGCGCTTTTACGGCGCTCACATGTTGAAGACATTCTCAAAGTGTAAACAGACATCTTCATCAGTCGAACAGTTTTGTTTGATTTGAGGTTTAACGTTCCATCAACACATTATAGGTCATTTTGGAGACGTTGCTTCTAATTTTGTGGGACTTTTACCCGACATTGAGATGAAATGACATCTCAATCTCTGTCACCCAATGAAACTAATAGGGTAAATAAGCACGGATGGTCCGACTCACGCCTCTTTGCCTGGGCAAGCTTAGATACCCTAAGCGGTTTACCAGTACTCCTGTGCCGTCATAAGCAAGTCCACCGCAATCACCGCAAGCAGGAGCAAGTCCACCGCCATTACCTTACCCGGAATGAGTCACCTCAGAAGTAGGTTTTTCGGGACAGTACACAATCAAACTCTACTCTAGCCATTGTTTATACAATCGGGCGGCCCCCTCCCATCGGGACTGGAAGAAATAGATGGGCTGCATGATGCTTCCACGCATGCTTCTAAGCCTGTCCAGCGGTGCGAGATACGTGTAAACTCTATTGGTGTAAACATGCTTATACGTGTAAACTCTATTGGTTTCATTGGGCGACAGGGCTTGAGATGTCATTTCATCTCAAAGTCGGGTAAAAGTCCCATAAAATTGGAAGTAACGTCTCCAAAATGACCTACACAGTGTTGACTGGGACGTTAAATATCAAATCAATCAATCAGTTAATCAATTATATAAGCGGAGCATATATGGCGTTGTAGGAGACCACTGTGCGCCCCTGCCGAGCTCCTGTAGCGTTGTAGGAGACCTTACTGCGCTGCTATGGCAACCTTACGGCGACCTCACGGCGCTCTGATCAGAACGCCGAGCGACGGCGTTTGTTTTGAGCATGCTCAAAATGCGCGCCGTCGCTTGGCATTCTATGCGATCCCAACGCGTCTACTGGCGACGCCACTGCGTTGCTACGGCGATGTTTGCGATCGTACTGCGCGCACCTCGGCGTTCTGCATTTTTCTTGGACGCCGTGAGAACGCAGCCCTGGTGTGACAGGGGTTTAACTATCCCTTTTTAGCTCACGGGACCGATAGGTCAGGTAAGCTATTCTACTACCCCCGGCGTCGGCGTCGGTGTCGGCGTCGGCGTCGGCGTCCACAAATGTTAAAGTTTTGTGTTAAAGTTTTTTAGAAGCTCATTTCTTTTTTATGCCTACATGGATTGAGTTTATATTTGGTATCATGATAGATACTGGTGTAAAGTTTTTATTTGCAATATCAGTAGCCATATCCGTGACCTTGGGGTCAAGGTCACAGACTTGGAATTCTAATTTTCAAGTTTTTGTGTTAAAGGTTTTAGGAGTTCATTACTACTTTACCTTCTGATGGATTTAGTTTATACTTAATCTCAATTATTAAGCAGCAGCATCAGCTTTCATGACCGTAACCTTGGGTCAAGGTCACATACTTTGAATTTTATGGTAATTATGGTAATTTCTTTGTTTTAACATAACTATGGAGCCGTTTGAGATAGAGCCTTCATATTTGGCATGTGGGTTCCTTGTGACATTGCCTTCCCACACATACAAACAATTTTGACCTGTAACCTTGACCGTAACCATGGGTTCAAGGCCACATACTTTGAATTATTATGGTAATTATGGTATTTTTTTTGTTTTATCATAACTTTAGAACCGTTAGAGATATAGCCTTTATATTTGGCATGTATGTTCCTTGTCACATTGTCTTCCCACTCGCACAAAAAAAATTGACCTGTCACCTTGACCCTTGACCATTTGACCTACTTATCATAACTTTTTAACCATTTGAGATAGAGCCTTCATATTTGGCATGTATGTTCCTTTAGGCATTCCCTTTCCACTCATACAAAAAATTTTGACCTGTGACCTTGACCCTGGACCTTTGACCTACTTTGTCATAATTTTTTAACTATTTGAGATAGAGACTTCATATTTGGCATGTAGGTACTTGTGACATTGCCTTAGCACTCATACAAAAAAAAATACCGATGACCTTGACCTTTGACCTACTTGATCATAACTTTGTAACCATTTGAGATAGAGCCTTCATATTTGGCATGTAGGTTCCTTGTGACATTGCCTTAACACTCATACAAAAAATTTTGACCTGTGACCTTGACCTGTGACCTTTGACCTTCTTTATTATAAATTTCTTACGGTTTGAGATAGACACTTCATATTTGGCATGTAGGTTCCTTGTGACATTGCCTTCCCACTCATACCAAAAATACCTGTGACCTTGACTTTTGACCTACTTTATCATAACTTTGTAACCATTGAGATACAGCCTTCATATTTGGCATGTAGGTTCCTTGTGGCATTGCCTTAACACTCATACAAAAATTTTCACCTCTGACCTTGACCTGTGACCTACTTTATTATAAATTTCTCACCATTTGAGATAGAGCCTTCATATTTGGCATGTATGTTTCTTGTGACATTCCCTTTCCACTCATACAAACAATTTTGACCAGTGACCTTGACCCTGGACTTTTGATATACTTTTACCTAATATTTTAACTATTAAAGATAAAGACTTCATATTTAGCATGTAGCTTCCTTGTGACATTGCCTTACCACTCATACAAAAAAAAATACCTGTGACCTTGACATTTAACCTACTTTATCATAATTTTCTTACCATTGGAGATAGAGCATTCATATTTGGCATGAATGTTCCTAGTGTCATTGCCTTACCACTTATACAAATTGTTTTTACCTGTGACCTTGACCTTTGACCTTTTGACCTACTTATCATTATTTTCTAATCATTTGAGGTAGAGCCTTCATATTTGCCATGTAGGTTCCTTGTGACATTGCCTTAACACTAGCTTTCTTACTTGATATGTAGGTTCCATGTCACATTGCCTTCCCATTCTTTTATAAAATTTTGACCTGTAACCTTGATCCTGGTCCTGTGATCTTCTTTTTTGATAACTTCTTGACCATTTGAAATAGAGCCTTTATATTTGGCAAGTTTTGATTCGTTGATTCATGTCTAAGGGTTAAATGGAATTAAAAGTGATAATAATGAGTCAAACTTGAATCATACGTGAGCCCCAAATATTGATATAGCACTGGTTTCTTTCCTAGTGACTTTGTTTCTATTATGAGTCTGAAAATTTGACTTTGCACGACTAGTCTAAGCGCGACTTCCGGTGAGCTATCCTGTCCGGCGACAGGTCTTGTTCTTTCTTCTTGCACATACACCTCCGCATAATCAGCGGCAAGATGGATGCCTCTGCAAAGGAAAAACGCACATGGAAGAGCTTGGCTTGAAGTATTCAGGGCTTTAGATAAGGCTGCGTACCGCGTAAATTACGAAAATATTTTGGAGGATACTCCTTTTTTTCAAATCTGGTGCGTATCAGGTACGAAAAACAAATAAGCATTACGCATTTAATATTTTTCGAGAGCGTATTTTATTTTTTCCGAGCGTTGTTTACAAAGTCAGAAAACAGCAGAGGATATCTGAATGAAAAGAGTAGCGTCCCTTTGTTTCGGTCAATGATTAAACCGCACCGAATATTGTAGCGTAAGCGATCGGTAAAGGGTGGAAACCTTGTACTTGTTAGTGCGACTCACGGCGTACACCACCTCGATTACAATCATTACAACCCGTTCTAAACCGAAAGTAGCGTGAGTATTGACAAAATGAGACAAGGACAACCTCCAAAATAGCCTACAAATAGGGCTGAAAATAATTCAGAGACAATCCTTATAGTTATATGATCAGGAGCCTGTCTCTGCCGCAATTGTTGTAAAAAAAAAAAGGCCCAACATATTTTTGACCGAGTAACTGATTCTGATTGTAACATTGCCTTTAAGGAAACACGATAGGTCCCACGATCGAAGGGTGGAAGAAAATAAATATCCATGGACAATAAATGATGAAGTTGAGAATATGGTTTGGAAAAGGAATAAAAGTTTAAAGAATACGAGTTTCACTCCATATCTTTGACAATAAAGTGAAGCTAATAGTCTAATTTCTTTTATTTCACCCCCAAAACTCTTTCACAACAATAATCAGTCATTAAGGTCCAGCTATCCTCTAAGAGAACTGAACCCCAAAAGCTAGATTTCTCGGTCAACATACTGCTCAGAAGAGATTTCGATATGGCATTGTTTTGACTGACTTGTGGCCAGGCTTACTGCTTGTTTTCTAATAGACGTGTAGATATTAAATATGTGCATCTACGAGGACTGTTCAAATATGAATGCAACTAAGCACATAAAAATAATTCCATGATAGATTTCGATGAAAAATTTATTTTGTCCCCTTAAAGTATTCCCCTTTAACAGATATACAAACTTTCAGTATTCTGATCCAATCATTGAATGCATTTTGGTAATCTTTTCGAGGTATACTATGAAGGCACTGGAATATTGCAGAACAGAGGTGTTTGCGCTGTACAAATTTTCGACCAGAAAGGTATTTTTTCAGCCGCGGGAACAAAAAAAAGTCACACGGGACAAGGTCAAGGGAATACGGGGGGTGAGGGAGTTCAACAACCTTTTCCTGCTTCAGATAGTCTTGCACAATGAACGCCTTGTGCGATGATGTATTGTCATGTAGCAATCTGACATTGGCCAAACCAGTTGCGGGTCTTTGTTCTTTGAAATATTTCTTCAATTTTCGAAGAACTTTATTCTTGTAAAACTTCGCATTTACAGATTTGCCTTTAGGCACAGCAACCTTAATAGCAGGGCCCTGATTTGAAAAGAATATGGCATACATTACCTTCTTGACGCTCATGGTCCGCTTTGCAATGAATGGTCTTTTGCAATACTTTGTTGCCCATATTTTGTTCTGAATCTTTCGTTTTGGCTCAAAAAAGTGAACCCATGTCTCGTCACCTGTGACGACATTAGCAAAAGACCGTGCATTGTAATTTGGAAACTTTTAAGCAACTTCTTGGCGCACTGAACGCGTGTCTGTCTGTCAACAGATGGGGAATCCATCTAGCACAGATCTTTCTCATTTTCAAATCCCGTTTCAGAATTGTATGCCAACCATACTAGCTATTTGGCTAGTGGTGTATCGTGCATCGGTAGCAACTATTTCTTTCACTCTAGCAACCATCTTGGCAGATGTTGCTCTTTTCGGCCGACGATCATGTGGTGCATCTTCTGTTGAGCCTAGCCCACAGCTGAATTTCTTAAACCAACGAAAAACTGTCGGGAAAGACATTTCATTATGTCCATAAACCGAACATATTTCATCAAAAATGTCTTTGCACCGTATTATACCAAGAATACAATGATTCTTAATATAGGAATGTATTTCAACGGCGTACTCTGACCTTCTTCCAACCATGTTTAGTATTAGTATACAAGAGTAGACAGCGTTTATCGAACGATATACATGGCTAAAGTGAACGGATTTTAACAGGTTTGGTATCAATGTATAGGTAAAATGTTTGTCTACGCTGTGATATTTATTTCCAGGTGATTTTCGCATAAGTGCATGAGAAAATGTTCTACTTTCATTCATATTTGAACAGTCCTCGTACAAGAAAACAAACAGTACACCTGGCCACAAATCAGTCAATAAAAACATTGTGTCGAGGCTGCAAAATAAAGTTTTTGGGTTTATTTGTCAGTACTCTTTAAAAAATTCTCGTTACTCCTTTTTTTAAAAAGACGAGTACTGTACTCATTGTAAAAAAAAATTATCTAAAGCCCTGAGTATTACAATAAACGTTATTGTGGTGGCGGGTCGTTTCGGTCCTGAGTCGTTTCGGTCCCTGGGTCGTTTTGGCCTGGGTCGTTTCGGTCCAATTTAGGAGGTGGGTTGTTTCGGCCAAATTGGTGGGTAGTTTCGGCCTGATTTTTTATCACTTTATTTATATGTATATGTATTTTGTTTGTCGAAGATCAGCCTGTGCTTTTCCTATCATCGCTCGTTAACACTTTAATAGGTCAGAAAACAGAGTGCTTTTTCAAACTGTGTAGACTCTGATCACATTGAACATTTATAGGTTATTAAGTATTTGAAGGTATCACAACGACAGATGCAGGCTGATCATATAAAATAGGCAGTGGCTAGCCGTCCGGTACCGGACGACCAGCCTACGAGTCTGCCCGTCCGGTACCGGATGAGCAGCCAACGAACCTGCTCGTCCGGTACAGGACGGCTAGCCGACCCACGTAGGAATGGCTAGCCGTCGGGTAGTATCAGAATCAGAAATAGTAAATTTAGGTCTATCAGTTTATATAGGGTATGTGTTCCAAACAATATTATCCACTCTATGGTGTAATAAAAATTATTTCTAATTTACTCTAACTGTATTCTTATCACCTGTTTGTCGCCAGGAGCGACAATTTGTTTCACTAAATTTCAGTAAGGGACATAATTGTAATTGAGCCTGGTGCAATAGACTGTTGTACTCAAAGCCTTGTCCGGGCACTGTGACAGTTATTATTATTATTATTATTTATATTATTATAGTTATTAAAATCTACAAATGTTTGTCTGATGTTGAGCTTGGTCTTAATCGTGATAGATTAACATTAAATTTGGGAAGCATATTTATTCAACCTATCAGTTCAACATGGTAGGTACAAAGAAATATCAATTAGGTGTAATTATCTTGTTCCGAGGGCACATAAAGGCAACGATCCGGAACTCAATTACCGTAATGAGTCTTTGTATTGGTACAGGTAGGCTTCGACAACTAATGCAGTCCCGGATCAGACTGCTCCTGAAGCAGAGTCTACAGTGTTTGTCATTCCATCTGCACCTTTTGGACTCTTTGCTCGATCGTGAAACAAATTTGTTAAAAAATTTATGAGAATAACTGCAAGTCATCAAGATCCTTATTTCTTAGGATTTACGTTACTGCTCAATTGCTATTACCGTATTCGACCTATTTACCGCACATGCTCCTATAAGCGCACACCCAAGCTTTTTCTGGAAAAATACATGAGCGCACACTTTTCAGTAACCTCCCAACAAATTCATAATGAGTTTTGCTGCATCTTTGACCCGGACAATCATATGTATACATGGTGAACCCCTATGCTGAAATTCAACTCAATAAAATAATCATATCGGAAGCTTTTTATTCGTATTATTTTTCGTATTGAGTGTGCGCTTATTAGGTAGATTTTTCACCAAATATTTTCTTACAATTTTGAAAAAACTAAGCGCACGGTGCGGTAAATAGGTCGAATACGGTACTAGGTCTAGTTGTTTTTCATGACGATTGGATCATACATTTTACGCATTTACATAAATAAAGGAAATGTAAAATATATTAACTTATAAAAAATATTAAGTTATATTACCGATTGGTAGTTATTTATAAATATATTATTGGTAGTAATAGCATTAGAATAAGTAAACACGACTACAGCTTTTATTACCACAGGCATAATTGTTACGAAAATCATGCATTACCGATACGGCTGTGTTTTTTTGCCTTATTTTTAAAATGATCTCGATGACATTTGCACAGTCTCAAAGTAGGAAGTATTTAGCACCCAGTACTCCAAAAAATGATAAAAGTGCTATTCAGCATTCGTACCCTATATGAAATGAGAGACTAAAATTTACTACCGGACGGCTAGCCATTCCTACGTGGGTTGGCTAGCTGTCCGGTACCGGACGAGCAGACTCGTTGGCTGGTCGTCCGGTACCGGACGTGCAGACTTGTAGGCTGGTCGTCCGGTACCGGACGGCTAGCCACTGCCTATAAAATAATTCGGCTACATTTTGCAAATATTTTGCATGCTGTTCTCAAAATGTGCGTGTCATTGATAGCAGTAAATACTGATCATCCTGCAAGTCAATGCCAGGTGATCAGTATATGCTAACCGCAGAAGCCTTTTGCTGCCCGAGGGCTATCATTACACAAACACGCCTATACAAATACATTGCCACCTTTATCGCCGAAAAAATGAAAATTTTATGATGAAAAATTGCGATATTTTTCTTATTTCTGCTCCAAATATAGATTGTGGGCACTCGTTAGAACCGCATCATCAAGACGGTTCTAACAAGTACCCACAATTTATATCAGAAACCCCAGTTTTACTATATAAAAGTGGGTTCGAGGGGGTCAAAATTATATAGGTGTGTTTTCGTGATGTAAGAAAAAAATCTTAGAATGGATGCGCACCATGTCTGTATGTGGCACGTGAAGTAGACCATTGTGCGCTTGCATGCAGTCTAATCATACCTTTGAGACAAACTTCACAAACCTTCAAAATCTTTGGGAACATTCTGCAGACACAGCGACATACAACATGACGAAAACACGCCTATATAATTTTGTCATTATCCGACAATGAAAGACTCAGACAATCCTGCACAATAGTGTGCAGTCTAATCATGGTCTTCAAAACTATGAACCTTCTCCAGCCATCATGACACCCCAATTGTTATATTTAGGGCCCCGCACTGAAAGTGTGGGTGCCCTATAGTAATCACTCTGTCCGTCCGTCTGTCTGTCTGTCCGTCCGTCTGTCCGTCCACAAATTTTTTTATCCTCCATAACTTTTTATTATTCCTGGATGGATTTAAATATTACTTGGCATCATTCTGTCCGTCTGTCTGTCTGTCCGTCTGTCCGTCCACAAATTTTTTTATCCTCCATAACTTTCTTATTCCTGGATGGATTTAAATATTACTTGGCAGAAATGTTAACCATAATGTGATGGAGTGTTGCGCGCAAGACTCAGGTCCGTACCTCAAAGGTCAAGGTCATACTTAGAGGTTAAAGGTCAAAAAAGGGTCTTTCCTGTGTCCAATTAATAACTTTGTTATTATTCCTGGATGGATTTAAATATTACTTGGCAGAAATGTTAACCATAATGTGACGAAGTGTCACACGCAAGACCCACAGCCGTACCTCAAAGGTCAAGGTCATACTTAGAGATAAAAGGTCAAAAAAGCGTCTTTTTCATTGGGTCCAATCTATAACTTTCTTATACCTGGATGGATTTAAATATTACTTAGCAGAAATATTAACCATAATGTGACAGTGTGTCACGCGCAAGATCCAGGTCCGTACCTCAAAGGTCAAGGTCATACTTAGAGGTGAAAGGAAAAAAAAAACGTCTTTTTTAACATCAACATTTTCCTACTCCTCTGATAGCGCTGCCGGGGCCCTAGTCAGTTTCACTGACAGCTCTAGTTTTTTTTATTTACAGACTTTAAAGTTCTTGGCTTTTTAAGAAGTAAATTATTTCATCTAATTATATCATCACATGATAATGGCCCATTAATCAATCACCCGTTTATCACTTTTGATGGAGTTAGCTAATCCCCTTATTTTTCGTATATAAGTGTTCAACTATGTGGTGGTGTAATTACTTTAACCTAACAGTTTTAAATGCGAGCATCTTTAATTAGCAGCCCTTTGAGTTCGTCGGGGAACGGCGGTTCTGTTAATTTACAAAAAAAAATGTTAAAATTGATATGCTTTAAAATTTGTTTCACTGAAGTCTTTTAAATGTCGGCAACCAATGTATATAAGGTGCTCCGAGACACCACCTCATCACTTATCTTTGAAATCGCTTATAACGATTATCAAAGTAAATTTCAAAATGTCTGAATTGTGCATCTCATGTGACAAGGAAGTAAATGGCCGGCCGACGCCATGCTGTTACGTGTGACGTGTGTGACCGGTGGCAGCATTGCCTTTGTGGAACAGGTATTTTAATTATTATTTAATATATATATTTTTTTATTTATTTATCTTTTTATTCTTTATTTATGTGTACTCATAAGCGATCGGTTACAATCCTGCGTGGAAGCATCATGCAGCCCAATCTATTCTCCAAGCCCTGATGGGCGAGGGGGATTTGTTTGTTGGATTTGAGGTTTAACGTCCCCGTCAGCACTGTATATGTCATTTTGGAGACGTTGCTTCCAATTTTGCGGGACTTTTACCCGACATTGAGATGAAATGACATCTCAAGCCCTGCCGCCCAGTGAAACCAGTAGGGTTTCTAAATATGGGCTACAGGGCGTTTAAATAATATTCCAAATTTAAATAATAATGTTTTATACAGAAAAAATGCTATCTAATAAAATCGGACCGAGACGACCCTGGTCCAAATTTAGGCCAAAATGACCCAGGCCGAAACGACTCAGGGCTGAAACGTCCCGGATTCGTTTTTGTATGTCAACTTACCTTAAGCGCTTTGGGGGTTTGTAGAAATACTGGTACACACCAAAACACCGGAACACACTGGTAATTACCGGTGTAACAGTTTATCTTTACCCCCACCCAGGATATCTTCACCCCCGGGGGTAAAGATATCCCGGCTATAGAGGCAAATGATTATTTAATAACTTCTTTTTGTATATTTTCTTATTCAAAATGTCCCTTATGACAATCTATCATAATCTTGCATTATCCCTGTTTGTCGTGAAATGTGGTGGTGAGTGGAAAGGCGGGGATAAAGATATCCTGGCTGGGATATCTTTACCCCCGGGGGGTAAAGCTAAACTGGCCAGGATATCTTTACCCCCACTCCAACTTTTGGGTATAAACTATTTTCTAAATGCCCAATTTCTTCTTATATGTAAGAGAAGCAAGATAGTGGACTCCATATTTCACTTTAACATTTTTCGTTTCAATTGTGACTAGGACAAATAGAACTACCCTTAGAAAGAAATATGACCATATTATAGAGGCAAATGATTAAATAACTTCTTTTTGTATATTTTCTTATTCAAAATGTCCCTTATGACAATCTTTCATAATCTTGCATTATCCCCGTCAGTTGTGAAATGGGTGGTGGTGGTGAGTGGAAAGGCGGGGGTAAAGATATCCGGGCCGGGATATCTTTACCCCCGGGGGTAAAACTAAACTGGCCAGGATATCTTTACCCCCCACCCAACTTTTGGGTATAAACTATTTTTTAAATGCCCAATTTCTTCTTATATGTAAGAGAAGCAAGATAGTGGACTCGATATTTCACTTGAACATTTTTTTTTCAATCATGACTAGGACTAATAGAACTACCCTTGGTAAGAATTACGACTATATTATAGAGGCAAATGATTATTTAATAACGTCTTTTTTGTATATTTTCTTATTCAAAATGTTGCTTATGACAATCTTTCATAATCTTGCATTATCCCTGTCAGTCGTGAAATGGGTGGTGGTGGTGAGTGGAAAGGCGGGGGTAAAGATATCCCGGCTGGGATATCTTTACCCCCAGGAGTAAAGCTAAACTGGCCAGGATATCTTTACCCCCAACCCAACTTTTGGGTATAAACTATTTTCTAAATGCCCAATTTCTTCTTATATGTAAGAGAATCAAGATAGTGGACTCAATGTTTCACTTTAACATTTTTCGTTTCAGTTGTGACTCGGACAAATAGAACTACCCTTAGTAAGAAATATGACCATATTATAGAGGCAAATGATTATTTAATAACTTCTTTTTGTATATTCTTCTAAATTATATTTCTGCAGGGAAAATAACAAATAGTCTATGAATTAAAAATCACTAAGAAATTGTATAGTTTCTTATTCAAAATGTCCCTTATGACAATCTTTCATAATCTTGCATTATCCCTGTCAGTTGTGAAATGGGTGGTGGTGAGTGGAAAGGCGGGGGTAAAGATATCCTGGCTGGGATATCTTTACCCCCGGGGTAAAGCTAAACTGGCCAGGATATCTTTACCCCCACCCCAACTTTTGGGTATAAACTATTTCTTATTGCCCAATTTCTTCTTATATGTAAGTGAAGCAAAAAAAAAACAAGCATAATTAAACCATACAGCTTGCAAGAATATTTTTCAGATCTTATACCATTGCTCATGAGTGGGGGTGAAGATTTCCTGGCTGGGATAGGGTGACCCCCCCCCCACACACCACCCAATAAAAATCAAAACTTTGGAAAACCCAGACAAGCACACTTCTTAACAATGGAGGGTACTACTGATGTCCAATGGTCTTTGGTTGACATAACATTACCACAAGCTAGCTTGCATGAATCAGGATTTCACACCTCTACCATTGCTCATGGGTGGGGGTAAAGATATCTCAGCTGGGATACTTTCATATCCTGGCTGGGGTAGCTTGACCCCCACCCTTCCAGCATTTTGAAAAACACAAACAAGCACACTTATACTATATAGTGTGCATTAATCAGTTTTTCACAAATTGTACCATTGCGCATAGGTGAGGGTGAAGATAGTGTGACCCCACCCCACCACAAATCCAGACTTTGGAAGACCAAAACAAGCACACTTCTCAACAATGAAGGTACTACTGATGTCCAATGTTCTATGGTTGTCATAACATCACCACAAGCTAGCTTGCATGAATCAGGATTTCACATCTCTACCATTGCTCATGGGTCGGGGTAAAGATATCCCGGCCAGGATACCTTCACCCTCGGGGGTCAAAATATCCTGGCTGGGTTACCTTCACCCCCACCCTTCCAGCATTTCGAAAAATCAAAACAAGCACACTTATACCCTATAGCTTGCATGAATCAGTCTTTCACAAATTCTACCATTGTTAATGCGTGGGGTTTTTGTTCAAACATCGCTTTTTGCAGCATCTGATCTGACCCCACACTGTTTGCAATTTTGGGTTTCCCATCGGAAATGGGATAAATGTATGGTTCAGCATGAACTTAGGGCTTAGTTTATACCCAAAAGTTGGGGTGGGGGTAAAGATATCCTGGCCAGTTTAGCTTTACTCCCGGGGGTAAAGCTATCCCAGCGGGGATATCTTTACCCCCGCCTTTCCACTCACCGCCACCACCCATTTCACGACTGACAGGGATAATGCAAGATTATGAAAAATTGTCATAAGGGACATTTTGAATAAGAAAATATACAAAAAGAAGTTATTAAATAATCATTTGCCTCTATAATATGTTCATATTTCTTACCAAGGGTTGTTCTATTAGTCAGAGTCACGACTGAAACGAAAAATGTTAAAGTGAAACATCGAGTCCACTATCCTGGCCAGTTTAGCTTTACTCCCGGGGGTAAAGCTATCCCAGCGGGGATATCTTTACCCCCGCCTTTCCACTCACCACCACCACCCATTTCAAAACTGACAGGGATAATGCAATATTATGAAAGATTTCATAAGGGACATTTTGAATAAGAAAATATACAAACAGAAGTTATTAAATAATCATTTGCCTCTATAATATGGTCATATTTCTTACTAAGGGTAGAAGCCCCAGTGGTGTAGTGGATAAGCTACTCGCCTCATAAACCAGGGGTCGTGGGTTCGATCCCGGGCTTTTCCAGACTTTTGGATGAGTCTTTAAAACCGAGGTCCCGTCTCAGTATGACCTTAGCTGTTTGTGGGATGTAAAACTCAAACACACTCACTCACTCACTTACTAAGGGTAGTTCTATAAGTCTGAGTCACGATTGAAACGAAAAATGTTAAAGTGAAACATCGAGTCCACTATCTTGCTTCTCTTACATATAAGAAGAAATTGGGCATTTAGAAAATAGTTTATACCCAAAAGTTGGGGTGGGGGTAAAGATATCCTGGCCAGTTTTGCTTTACCCCCCGGGGGTAAAGATATCCCAGCCGGGATATCTTTACCCCCGCCTTTCCACTCACCACCACCACCCATTTCACAACTGACAGGGATAATGCAAGATTATGAAAGATTGTCATAAGGGACATTTTGAATAAGAAAATATACAAAAAAGAAGATATTAAATAATCATTTGCCTCTATAATGTGGTCATATTTCTTACTAAGGGTAGTTCTATTAGTCTGAGTCATGATTGAAACGAAAAATGTTAAAGTGAAACATCAAGTCCACTATCTTGCTTCTCTAACATATAAGAAGAACTTGGGCATTAAGCAAATAGTTTATACCCAAAAGTTGGGGTGGGGATAAAGATATCCTGGCCAGTTTAGCTTTAGCCCCGGGGGTAAAGATACCCCTGCTGGGATATCTTTACCCCCCCCTTTGCACTCACCACCACCACCCATTGCACAACTGACAGGGATAATGCAAGATTATGAAAGATTGTCATAAGGGACATTTTGAATAAGAAAATATACAAATAGAAGTTATTAAATAATCATTTGCCTCTTTAATGTGGTCATATTTCTTACTAAGGGTAGTTCTATTAGTCTGCGTCATGATTGAAAAGAAAAATGTTAAAGTGAAACATCGAGTCCACTATCTTGCTTCTCTTACATATAAGAAGAAATTGGGCATTAAAAAAAATAGTTTATACCCAAAAGTTGGTTTGGGGGTAAAGATATCCTGGCCAGTTTAGCTTTACCCCCCGGGGGTAAAGATATCCCAGCCGGGATATCTTTACCCCCGCCTTTCCACTCACCACCACCACCCATTTCACAACTGACAGGGATAATGCAAGATTATGAAAGATTGTCATAAGGAACATTTTGAATAAGAAAATATACAAAAAGAAGTTATTAAATAATCATTTGCCTCTATTATGTGGTCATATTTCTTACTAAGGGTAATTCTATTAGTCTGAGTCATGATTGAAACGAAAAATGTTAAAGTGAAACATCGAGTCCGCTATCTTGCTTCTCTTACATATAAGAAGAAATTGGGTATTAAAAAAAATAGTTTATACCCAAAAGTTGGGGTGGGGGTAAAGATATCCTGGCCAGTTTAGCTTTACCCCCGGGGGTAAAGATATCCCAGCCGGGATATCTTTACCCCCGCCTTTCCACTCACCACCACCACCCATTTCACAACTGACAGGGATAATGCAAGATTATGAAAGATTGTCATAAGGAACATTTTGAATAAGAAAATATACAAAAAGAAGTTATTAAATAATCATTTGCCTCTATTATGTGGTCATATTTCTTACTAAGGGTAATTCTATTAGTCTGAGTCATGATTGAAACGAAAAATGTTAAAGTGAAACATCGAGTCCACTATCTTGCTTCTCTTACATATAAGAAGAAATTGGGTATTAAGAAAATAGTTTATACCCAAAAGTTGGGGTGGGGGTAAAGATATCCTGGCCAGTTTAGTTTTCCCCCCGGGGGTAAAGATATCCTGGCCAGTTTAGCTTTACCCCCGGGGGTGAAGATATCCAGGGTGGGGGTAAAGATATCCCGGGATATCCTTACCCCCGGGGGTAAAGCTACCCCTGAGTAGCTTTACCCCCGGGGGTAAAGCTACCCAGGGGTCAAGATAAACTGGGACACGGGAACACACTCATTTTTTTTTTATTTTATATCATTTAAAACCGAATTAATGACTTAATTACAGTTTTTTTTAGTGTGTACAGGATGTTGTTACTAACAATTCTGATCTTACACTCATACAATAAATTAATCTCATTCTATTTTTTTTATAAAATGTGTTCCGGTGCGGTGGGTCTGAATATTGATGAGATATTTATTTTAGGCTTACAACTCTCTGATATAACTCATCTGATTACAAAATGAAGTCAGTTTGCATATTCTTCCTAAAAGAAATAAAAAAATAAAGATTTGACATTTCCAGCAATGTGTTTCCGTTTGAGACGATAAACATGAAATGTCAAAACCTTTAGCTGGGAAATATATCAAAATGTTATCTGAAAATTTTAACCAGCCTCCTTAGAGCTGACTGTCTGATGTTATGTGTGGTTTATGGCCTAATGACCAGATAAGGTCATGTCTGTCCGTAATGCACCAGCCTATTGGCCAGGGTGAATAAAGTATGTTCACATGTTACATTTGGTCAAAATATGACACACAAAATATATATTAAGCACATATTGCCCCCGAAACTATTTAATTAGCAGGGAAGTCCTCAAGATAAGAAATGGTGGGGGATGATTAAGGAGATTTTAGTCTTTTATCTTGCAAATGTATGCTGTGTGTACTCATTAGAATCGCCTCGGTGAGGTGATTCTAATAAGAACACACAGCATACATTTTCATGATACAACATCGAAGAGATGTTCAAAAGTATCACGTTATGCCTCCTGACCGTCACCCTCGGTGGCTCGAACTGCCCCTGTCTCGAACAGATTTTCGAGGTCCCAAAGGTGTTCGAGCCATTGAAGTTCGACTGTATTAAGTCCGATGTTGCAGAAGCACACTTATTCACTGCCGGAAGGCATCACCTCAAGTGATACCCCCCTCAATAAACAGTGCACTGCTCATCGACCAAGGATACTGTTTAAATTGCTGATAATTTTCAATAAAAAAAAATAAATAAAAAAAATGTAAAAAGCAAATGTCCTTACTAACCCTTCTCTTGCTGAATATTCATATTAGCCACATCCATTTCTGACTTTGAACCAATCAGATTACTTGATGTAATTTATTCCTACAGATTCATAAATTGAATGTCAAACAGTGTAGATCCTGATCAGATGGCTTCTTCAGAAGCCATCTGATCTGGATCTACACTGTTTCCAAAGATAGGGGTTGTCGTGAACAGCATGATAAGAGCTAATATAAATTTGAAATGTTGATAGAACCTAGGATAGCCCATGAAAGCCCTGAGGCTTATTTCCAATGGGGTCCTAATGGTTTCAACAAGATCTTGGGGGAAGGTGAGGTTTTTTTTTTTTTTTTTTGGTTTGGGTTTTAAGGCCCTTTCAAGATTATTTGACTCATATCGAGCTGATCGTTAATCAGAGGTGGGGGAAAACCGGAGTACCCGGAGAAAAACCACCTGACCTTCCGTTGCAGAACTTGGCGTCTCACACGTGGCCCGAGCGAGGCGGGAAGGTGAGATTATCAGGCCTCATATTTTTCAGGCATTTGCAGGATTTCAGGCTTTTAGAGCTTGATTTTTGTCTTGATTTCAGGCTTTTAGATTTTTATTCTTTTGCCTTTAGTCTGTTTAAAAAACTATTTAACTGTTATCCTCTTAAATAAATTTATTAACCCACACCCATTTCTGACTAAGTCAACCAAAATACCTGATATTTTCACAAACTGGATTACAAACAGTGTAGATCCTGATCAGATGGCTTCTTCAGAAGCCATCTGATCTGGATCTACACTGTTTGCAAAGGTAATAGTTGTGTTTTGTTCAGCAGAATAAGGGTTGAAGCTGCAAAATTGGGGCTTTCAGGCATGGAAAAAGGTGGTCAGTAAGAGGGGAGCCGGACAAAACGTCCCATGGACAAAACGTCCCATGCCATTTTTGACCAGGTGGACAAAACGTCCCACATCATTTTGTCAGGGTGGACAAAACGTCCCACATCATTTTTGCAGGGTAGACAAAACGTCCCACATGCTTTTGACAGGGTGGACAAAACGTCCCACACGGTTTTGACAGGGTGGACAAAACGTCCCATGCTATTTCGACAGGGTGGACAAAACGTCCCATATTCAATTCAAAGGGAACCATTATACCTAATCTATCTAATCTAAGCTATCTAATAAATAACTATTGTTGTTTGTGGAAATGATGTAATTGCCCTCTAGTGTCATGCATTTTGCCCCACCATGGGACGCCCCAAACATAACCCGCCCCCCCCCCCCCCCAACCCCCCGGACAAAATCATTGAATGAATTAGACCCAACAGGTAGACCTAGATAAGCAGTAATACTTGATACTTGAAACCAAAAACAATGTTATTTCTATATTTCCATTTCCGTGTAGGCCTGATTGACGCTCCTGTAGAGGAGCCTTTATTTTATTTTTTTTTTTTTTTCTCTTTCTCTTCTATAAAATGTTCCCAGCGGATGCTTGGCGCCTAGTCAGCGTCGAATCGGCGCCGATGCTACGTCGTTGGTACGACGTTGTCTTTCCGTGGAAAGAGAATAAAAGGACAGAAACAGATAGACGGCGTCGCGAAGGCGCCGGGCATGCGACGAATCGACGTCAGTTGATGTCGATTTGGCGTCAGTCCGGCATAGTTTGGACGCAGTTTGTTGGCTGGGACATCTCTGTTCTTTCCAGCCAGTGAACTGTTCTTTCAGATCAGGTTGCTTGAAAGTTACCCCCACCTCGTGTGTATGTGTGTGTGAATGTGTGTACGTGCTTTGTGTTAAATTATTCTCTTTGTTGATGCCGCCAACACAATGGCATTTAAATTTTGCATCTCATGTTGTACATTTCCATGTAACTGAGAATAAAAGAATGTTATACATTGAAAAAAAAAAATCCCCTCTTTTTGTAAAGGCTGACAATATCCCTCCACATGCACAATTACTGGTTTTGGAAAATCAGTATGTATATACATGTGTTGAAAACTGTAGATTTCAATACTGTCAAAGCTATTTTGGTGCTCATGGAGAAATTATTGCAAAAGGCAGGTAGTACAGCACATGCACAAAAGGTGAAAAAATGTATAACAGTGAAATCATCATTGCAAAAAATTCTAACAATGAATAAGAAAATTACAACCTTAGATAAAATTCATTGAACTGACTTAATAATGTTTGTTCAATTATGATCAATTTGATCATCACCATTAATTTTCATCATACAGATTATAAAGACTCTTCACAAAAATCAATCAGAATTTTCAAAAGTTATACATTTTCCTATCAACAAATTAATTCTGTAATTAGCAGCTAATCAAAGATAAAACCTTGTTAGATTAAAGTGAAAAGGGCATAATTACTTGTAATAACTTTTTATAATTATACATGTGTGCTTAGGGGTTTTATGGTTATCCAACTAGAGCAGACTGGACGCTTCAAACACAAAGAAAATGTACCTAAAACCTTCTAAATATGCTTTTAAAAGCATAATTTGTCTTAATCTAAGGTGGTCTCAATAGTGAATTTTTACTCTTATTGTCACATACCCTTCCAAATCCCTTCCGCCTCCCTTACACCACCTCAAGAATATGGGACGTTTTGTCCACCCTGTCAAAATAGCATGGGACGTTTTTGTCCACCCTGTCAAAACTGTGTGGGACGTTTTGTCCACCCTGAAAAAATGATGTGGGACATTTTGTCCACCCTGACAAAATGATGTGGGACGTTTTGTCCACCCTGAAAAAATGATGTGGGACGTTTTGTCCACTTGGTCAAAAATGGCATGGGACGTTTTGTCCATGGGACGTTTTGTCCTACATTCCAGTAAGAGGCCTGGTTATGAAAGAGAAACAAAAACGAGATTGATTGAGTTCACCCTAAGATTAACTATTTACCGAGTTGGATATAGAGGATCTTACACGAGTGATCACACAAATTACCACATGAGTGGGAATTCATGCTAGACTTTCCTGTTTATTTATTTATTATTTATTTTATTTATTACCAGTACTGATTTATGTTGGTGCTTTCCTTTTTTCCCTTTTTTGATAATAGTACACTGTTTTAGTTATTACATAGAGGATCTTACATGAGTGCTTATGTATTATTGAATTTATTAATTGAGTTGAGGAAAAGGGATAAAATGCGAGGCTGTGCCGAGCATTTTAACCCTTTTCCTCAAGGAGTTTAATAAATTCAATAATACATGAGCAATTATTAGGGCCCCGCACTGAAAGTGTGGGTGCCCTATAGTAATCACTCTGTCCGTCCGTCTGTCTGTCTGTCCGTCCACAAATTTTTTTATCCTCCATAACTTTTTATTATTCCTGGATGGATTTAAATATTACTTGGCATCACTCTGTCCGTCCGTCTGTCTGTCTGTCTGTCCGTCTGTCCGTCCACAAATTTTTTTATCCTCCATAACTTTCTTATTCCTGGATGGATTTAAATATTACTTGGCAGAAATGTTTACCATAATGTGATGGAGTGTTGCGCGCAAGACTCAGGTCCGTACCTCAAAGGTCAAGGTCATACTTAGAGGTTAAAGGTCAAAAAAGGGTCTTTCCTGTGTCCAATTAATAACTTTGTTATTATTCCTGGATGGATTTAAATATTACTTGGCAGAAATGTTAACCATAATGTGACGAAGTGTCACACGCAAGACCCACAGCCGTACCTCAAAGGTCAAGGTCATACTTAGAGATAAAAGGTCAAAAAAGCGTCTTTTTTATTGTGTCCAATCTATAACTTTCTTATACCTGGATGGATTTAAATATTACTTAGCAGAAATATTAACCATAATGTGACAGTGTGTCACGCGCAAGACCAAGGTCCGTACCTCAAAGGTCAAGGTCATACTTAGAGGTGAAAGGAAAAAAAAAACGTCTTTTTTAACATCAACATTTTCCTACTCCTCTGATAGCGCTGCCGGGGCCCTAGTCAGTTTCACTGACAGCTCTAGTTGAATTTATTAAACGTTGAGGAAAAGGGATAAAATGCGAGGCTTTGCCAGGCATTTTAACCCTTTTCCTCAACGAGTTTAATAAATTCAATAATACATGAGCACGAATGCAAGATTCTATTTATCCTATGACATTTAAAACGCATTTTCTCGATTGTTTACAAAAATATCAATGTTCCGCCATTATTAAACGGGACGTCGTTAAGGACGTCGTATATGTAACATTACGGGACGTATCTAGCTAATTTGCATATTTAATCCACTAGTGGATTATGGAAAATATTACATGGCGTTATTACACTCCCAGGCGCGACGTCATATGATAAAATTCAATAAAAACAGAATATATCAGTTTCAGCAAGTTTCATTTGAGACGTCAAATATAGGGATCAACCATGGTTTTTCATGCATTAACATTCGCCGGATCCCGAGGAAGCTGTTTGAACGTGAGGCCGCTAGGCCGAATGTTCAAATATCTTCAGAGGGATCCGGCAAATGTTAATGCAATGAAATAACCATGGATGATCGTTGTTCTTGCATAACTTACGAATCCGACAGCAAATTTTGACGAAAACGCCCAAAAGCTCCATATAAATTCCATATAAACTCTTCAAATGCAACAGGCAAACCAAAATGGCAGCCAGTTCAGAATGATGTTTATAATGACGTTGTCATGCATTGACGTCATCATAGAACCCTAAAACGCTACGTTCAGGGCGCTCAAATAAACAAAGCAAGGCCCGTCTTGTGATATCAAAAGCTCAAAATCCATGTTCAAACAGCACGCGAATTTCATGATTTGAACATAGTTTTTCCTGTTTGACCACGGCTTTCGGTCCATTTGACAATGGCTTCAAACAGCCACGCGCATAGGTTTTTATGCAAGAATGTCTTTTAACTGAGTTTTTTGTACGTCTGAGTTGAACTTACACATTTAAATTGAGATGGTTGATCACTCCAGTCTTTGATACTATTGTAGAAGAAGGTATTTGCCGCTTGGCCATTGACCCTAGGAACAACAAAGTTTTCTGCACTGCCTCTGGTGCTGTATCTGTGAAGGTCTGAGACTTTGAAAAAGTTTTCCGATAAATACGAAGGACAAGTTCCATTTGAAACACTAAAAACATGATTTAACCTACCGTATTCGCCCTAATTACCGCACCGTGCGCTTAGTTTTTTCAAAATCGTGTCATAAAATCATGGTGAAAACTCTACCTACCGGTAATTAGCGCACACTTGATAGGAAAACAAGTTTCCAAGATGATGCATACTGATATTTAATGGGACAGAAAAAGATACTTAAGCATTGCCTTCACTGTTGGAAGAAATAATGGTAAGTTTTTAAAGATTTACTATGAGAGCTTCAAGGGGAGATTACTGTAAAGTGTGGGCTTATGCATTTCCTTTTCAAAAATAGCCGTGGTGTGCGCTTATAGGAGCATGTGCGGTAATTAGGGCGAATACGGTAAGTTGTTTGACTCTATTTTCTACATTCAACATTCCTAAACTTTCAAGTTCTGAAAAGCCAATATGTGATCGAGGTCCAATGTCTTTTATAAAACGCACCATTTTCTTTTGAGAAATCTGCAGTTGTTTCTTCAAAGCCGTATGTAGTCCTGAATACCAAGATGAGCAAGAATAGTCAAAATGGCACTGTATTAGTGCTGAGCACAGGGGCTTCCGAGTTTTTTGTGTCAGAAACGAACAATGTCTATATAAATATTTCAATCCACTGTTTACCTTTTAAATAACACCAGTTTCAATTGTTTCTCCAGTTAAATGGTTGTCTAGAGTCAAACCCAAGTACTTGACAGATGACTAGGGCTGGCTAATCGGAGCTGAAAAGATAATTGATTATCAGTCCTGTCATTGTGATCGATAATCGATTAGTAATCGCTAAGATTTTTGTCATAATTTTACCTGTCTGGCTTTCTGTCTGAGCATGACTCTTACCATATGTTGCCCATTACTATATGAATATTTGAACAGACAGGCCTGAGCAAACAGTGTAGACCCAGATGAGACGCCGCAGAATGCGGCGTCTCATCAGGGTCTGCACTGTTTGCCACTCATCCAGCTATTTTAGGCATAACTTTGGGTAGTAAATTATACCTATGAAGTAATCGATTAAAAGCAAATCAGAAATGATAATCATTTTTGTGGAATTTATCGATCGATTATACGATTAATCGTGTCAGCCTTACAGATGACAGCGCCCCCACCCATAGGGGCTTGAAGAAATATATGGGCTGCATGATGCTTCCACGCAGAGCTGAATCTGGCCCGCACACTAGTACTGGTAAACCGCTTAGAGGATCTAAGCCTGTCCAGTAACCGCGGTGCGAGGCAGACCGTCCATGCTAATAAACCCTATTGGTTTCATTGGGCGACAGGGCTTGAGATGTCATTTCATCTCAATGTTGGGTAAAAGTCCCAAAAAAATTGGAAGCAACGTCTCCAAAATGACCTTTACAGTGTTGACAGGGACGTTAAACAGATGACTGAGATTTTATGATGTGACCATTGCATTCGACAGAGAAATTGCTCACCCTTTTAAGTTTTCGACGAGATTCAAATAAAATACATTCGGTTTTTCCCAGGTTGTGGGTTCGAGCCTCACCCTGACCAAAGTGTTATGCCCTTGAGCAAGGCACTTCATCCACATTGCTAAAAAATAGTACTGGTTACCACCCAGGAAATCCTGCTCGTAATGCTCAGATGTGAGCGAGTAGCAGTAATAGAAGAAAAAAAGAGAAACTTATTTTGACCACCCATCGATTACCTTGAAACCCTTACGAATAAAATTGAAATCTTACAATTTTTGTCATGGGATCTTACTTTGTTACGAGGGGTAGGAAAGTCTGCATTATATTGCATAGACATGTTAAAGTAAGGAAGTGTTTTGACAATATCATTTAAGTTCAAAGAAAACTGGTCACTTTCTTGTCTGTTGCGGGATTCATTGTTTTATTCAACTTTGGGTTTTGCGTGAGCGTTCATTAATTTTTTCTAGCTCACCAGAGCCAAAGGCTCCTGGGGAGCTTATAGGATAGGCAGTTGTCCGTCGTCTGCATCAACACTTTCAAACAACATCTCCTCCTAAGCCACTGGGCCGATTGGGCCCAAATTTTATCTGTAGCATTCTTGGGCTGGGGAATTTAAAGTTTGTGTTTTTTTTTTTTATGAAAATCGGCTCATTAGTTTGGTTGCTATGGCAACTTAGAGTTTCAATAGACTTATAATTGGGAAAATTGAAAAATGGCATTTACTGCCAAGCCTCTGCAGATATTTTGACAAAACTTTCATAGAAATGTTCCTTAGGCAATCTTCTATCTGCCGTATGATTTTAGGCCTACTGCTCATTTTTATTGGTTGCCATGGAAACCAAAATGAAAAAAAAAATAGAAAAAAAAACTAAAAAAAAAAATCTACTCAGAAACCGTTTGCTATATGAGGCTGAGAGTTTTTAGAAATATTCACCATATTTGCCTTTACAGGTTTTGTGTTTTTTATGAAATTCAGCTGTTTAGTTTGGTTGCTTTGGCAACTTAGATTTTCCATAGACGTATAATGGGGAAAATTGAAAAATGGCATTAACTGCCAAGCCTTTGCAGATATTTTGACAAAACTTCCATAGAAATGTTCCTTGAGTAAACTTCTCTCAATCATATGCTTTTACATGTATATCAACCTGGGGGTCCTGAAGGTTGTGCCGGGACCATGCCCAGCCCCCTCCACTTCATAATATGCCTTATATATCAGAAACCTTACAGATCCCCACCCCTAAACCATATATAGTCTTGTTCCTTATGATAAGATGCATTAAGTAACACCAACCTGGGGGTCCCCACGGATGTGCCAGGGACATGCCCCACCCCTCCAATTCATAAAATGCCATTTATCTCAGAAACCATTCAGATCCCCACCCCTAAAGCATATATATTCATGTTCCTTATGATAAGACACACTCAGTGATACCAACCTGGGGGTCCCCTGGGATGTGCCGGGGCCATGCCCCACCCCCTCCATTTCATAAAAGACCCAATATCCCAGAAACTGTACAGATCCCCACCCCTAAACCATATTCTTGTTCCTTATGATAAGTCGCAGTCAGTGACCCCGCCATTTCATAAAAGACCCAATATCCCAGAAACCTTACAGATCCCCACCCCATAACCATATAATTATATTCTTGTTCCTTATATGATAAGTCGGATTCAGTGACACCAACCTGGGGGCCTCTTGGGATGTGCCGGCGCCATGCCCAAGCCCCTCCACTTCATAAAAGGCTAAGAATTCCAGAAACCTAACAGAGCCCTACCCCTTAACCATATATATTCTTGTTCCTTATGATAATATGCATTAAGTGACACCAACCTGGTGTCCCCCCAGATGTGCCGGGGACATGCCCCACCCCCTCCACTTCACAAAAGACAATATATCTGAGGAACTGTTCAGAGCCCTACCCCTAAACCATATATATTCTTGTTCCTTATGATAAGAAGCAATCAGTGATACCGGCATGGGGGTCCCCCTGAGGTGCCACGGGCCATGCCCCACCCCTTTACTTCATTAAAAGCCATATATCTCAGAAACCTTTCAGATCCCCACCCCTTAACTATATATATTCTTGTTCCTTATGATAAGACCCCACTTCATATTAGGCCATATCTGAAACCATTTAAATCCCATCCCCATAATTGCATATATTCTTGTTCCTTGTTATTAGACACATTCAGTCACTCCCAGTTTTTTAGGGGATCCACAGGGGCCATTTCTCTGCCATCCACTTCATAAAATGGCCTCACATGTCAGAAACTGTTCAGCATTCAGTGACAATCCTGGGGTGTTCTGGTATCCGCCATGCCTGAATCCCTCCACTGCTTAAAAGGCCTTACATCTCAGAGCCATACATATCCCCACCGCAAAACCATATAATATATATCTCTGTTCCTTTTGATAAGACACATTTAGTGACACCAACCAGGGCTTCATTGGGTTCATGCCCCACCCTGTCTACTTTATAAAACACCTAATATTTCAGATACAGTCCACATTAGTGCTCATTTGAGTATGGGGTTTGTTTGTGAGACTTCATAATTGGTAGATTAAAATCATATCAAGTTAAAATACATGGCTGCCATTGGGCAGTGCCCACCCGAGCTCTGGTTTATGAAATTTGGCTCTTTGGTTTGTTTGCTATGGCAAGTTAAGAGTTTCCATTGACTTAAATGTATAATGGAGAAAATTGAAAAATGACATTTATGGCTTTCAAGATATTTTGTCCAACTTTCATAGAAGTGTTCCTTTAATAATGTTCTTTTAGGCCTATTGGTTGCCACAGATTGGTATCTTGTTGTCATGTATTGTCCCGCAACAACACATTCAAGCGACATCAGACCTCTGAAGCCACTAGGCTGATTGGGTCCAAACTTTATCGGTAGCATCCTTGGGCACAGGGCTTCCATGGTTAATTAAAATACATTGCTGCCAGTGGGCAGTGCCCCCTGAGCTCTGGTGAGCATAGTGGCCCATGGGCCTCTTGTTTCTTATTTACATTCAAAGACATAGGTACTCGATTATTAGAACCGTCTCAATATGTCCTGGTGTATGAATGTCATTTGACGTGTCAACAGTAACAATTCAATCTCATTCTGAATATGGCAGCAGTAATGAGCACCCACAACCTGTTTGCAATATAAAGCTTCAAGGGTATTGTCTGGTCTGAAAAAGAATTTATCACATGACGTCGCGTCTGAGGTTGTAATAATGCCGTTTAATATTTTCGATAATCCACTAGTGGATTAAATATGCAAATTAGCTAGATACGTCCCGTAACGTTACATGTACGACGTCCTTAATGACGTCACGTTTACTAATGGCGGAATATTGATATTTTTGTAAACAATCCTGAATAAAATGCGTTTTAAATGTCATATGATAAATGCCTTTTAAATGGAATCTTGCATTAGTGCTCATGTATTATTGAATTTATTAAACTCGTTGAAGAAAAGGGATAAAATGCTCGGCAAAGCCTCACATTTTATCCCTTTTCCTCAACTCGTTTAATAAATTCAATAATACATTAGCACTCATGTAATATCCTATATTTAATAACTAAAACAGAGTACTATTAACAAAAAAAGAAAAAAAAGGAAAGCACCAACATAAATCAGTCCTGGTAATAAATAAAATCAATAATAAATAAATAAATAATCAAGAAAGTCTAGCGTCAATTTCGACTCATGTGGTAATTTGTGTGATCAGAAAACAATAAATGCCTAAAACACTAATGAATTTATATGTGAAAAAGATATAAAGAGTTAAAAGACAATAAATGTTTAATCCTCACTAGGGCTGGCTAATCGGAGCTGAAAAGATAATCAATTATCAGTCCTGTCATTGCGATCGGTAATCGTCACAGTTTTTGTCATTATTTTACCTGTCTGGCTTTCTTCTGTGCATGACTCTAACCATATGTTGCACTTTACCATATGTATATTTCAACCGACAGGCCTGAGCAAACAGTGTAGACCCAGATGAGACGCCGCAGAATACGGCTGCACTGTTTGCCAATCATCCAGCTATTTTAGGCATGACTTTGGGCAGTAAATTGCAAACAAAGAGCTAGATGAACAGGCTGATTTTTGGTTAAAAAAAGTTTTTTCTTCATTGCTGAGTACTGGCTCATTTACATGTAAATGTATAAGAAACAATGGTAGAATGCAGTTTAACCCTTTACCACTCGGGGATTTTGTGAATTTCGCTGATTTTCACAGTGTTGCACCTGACAGCAATTTCAACTAGCCATTGTTTCATAATGGATGGTCTGTTTTACACCAAACTCGGTATGAATGTTCATTGGGCAGTAGCCTTTCAAATGCAACCTTTCATGACTTGATCATTGTTGTCATGGTAATGAGGGGGAATCTCAAAAATGACAAAAATTGTGATTTCACATGAATTTTTGACCAAATCTTAATCCCCCCCCCCCCCCACCCCATCCCCCCGATATTTTTAGTGGGATGTGCGCGAAAAAACAGGTCACTTTTTAGGCCAACAAATTGTAAAACGAACATCACAATCCAGGGGTAGGAAACCAGATTTTAGATGCTCCTGGGGCTTGAAATGTTGGTGGGGGGGTGCAGACACGTAAAAACATGTACCTGAGTGGGAAAGTCAACTCTTATCATACGACAACCCCTATCTTTGGAAACAGTGTAGATCCAAATCAGATGGAAGAAGCCATCTGATCAGGATCTACACTGTTTGACATTCATTTTATGAATTTGTAGGTATAAATTACATCAATTAATTTGATTGGTTCAAAGTCAGAAATGGGTGTGGCTAAACTGAATATTCAGCAAGATAAGGGTTAACTTGTTGTAATATATGCAGCCCTTTCTGTATCTGACTAACACAATAGCTAATAAAACCCCTGTCACACCAGGGCTGCGTTCTCACGGCGTCCAAGAGAAATGCAGAACGCCAAGGTGCGCGCAGTACGATCGCAAACATCGCCGTAGCAACGCAGTGGCGTCGCCAGTAGACGCGTTGGGATCGCATAGAACGTCAAGCCACGGCGCGCATTTTGAGCATGCTCAAAACAAACGCCGTCGCTCGGCGTTCTGATCAGAGCGCAGTGAGGTCTCCGTAAGGTTGCCATAGCAGCGCAGTAAGGTCTCCTACAACGCTACAGGAGCTCGGCAGGGGCGCACAGAGGTCTCCTACAACGCCATATAAGCTCCGCTTGTATAATTGATTAACTGATTGATTGATTTGATATTTAACGTCCCAGTCAACACTGTATAGGTCATTTTGGAGACGTTGCTTCCAATTTTGTGGGATTTTTACGCGACTTTGAGATGAAATGACATCTCAAGCCCTGTCGCCCAATGAAACCAGTAGAGTTTACACGTATAAGCATGTTTACACCAATAGAGTTTACAAGTATCTCGCACCGCTTTGCCTGGGTAGGCTTAGATCCTCTAAGCGGTTTACCAGTACTCGTGTGAGGTCGGTTTCAGCTCTGCGTGGAAGCATCATGCAGCCCATCTATTTCTTCCAGTCCCGATGGGAGGGGGCCGCCCGCTTGCATAAACAGTGGCTAGAGTAGAGTTTGATTGTGTACTGTCCCGAAAAACCTACTTCTGAGGTGACTCATTCCGGGTAAGGTAATGGCGGTGGACTTGCTCCTGCTTGCGGTGATTGCGGTTGACTTGCTTCCGACGGCACAGGAGTACTGGTAAACCGCTTAGAGGATCTAAGCTTGCCCAGGCGAAGGGGCACGAGTCGGACCATCCGTGCTTATTAACCCTATTAGTTTCAGTGGGTGACAGAGACTGAGATGTCATTTCATCTCAATGTCGGGTAAAAGTCCCACAAAAGTAGAAGCAACATCTCCAAAATGACATATAATGTGTTGATGGGATGTTAAACCTCAAATCAAACAAAACCGTTCGACTGATGAAAATGTCAGTTTACACTTTGAAAACGTCTTCAACATGTGAGCGCCGTAAAAGCGCAGTGGACGCATTGAGAGCGCCGTAAAAGCGCAGTGCACGCATTGTAAGCGCAGAGGAAGCGCCGTGGGAGTGCATACAATCGCCATCAAGAACGCCGCAGGATCGCGATAGATCGCCATGTAAGCTCCGTAGCAACATCTTGGTCGCTGTAGGGACGCCATGACAGGTTCATGTTCACAAAAATATCCCATATTTCTTGCGACCTCGCGGCGTTCTGAAAAAATAAACAACGCCGTCCCATCGCAGTGAAAACGCTGCATAGTGTGACAGGGGCTTAAGTGCTAGGATCAGACTGTTAAACCGTCCTATTTGGGTATCATTAGAAATGCTTCCCAAGAAATGCACTGAATGCATATACGCACACATAAAAGACCCAGAAGAGCTGTAAATGTGCACAGTCTGATCCGGGTTTTCTGTTCTCAATGTTTACTGTTCAGGGAAGGTGACATGTATCTTGCGTTACTGGGGTGTCCGACTGATAATGGATAACAATTGAACAAGGCTGCTGACTTTGAAGCAGTTAAGGGTAGTTGGGGAGTGTTTTTAATTCTTCTGTTTCTACACCTCCATTCATTTTCCTCTTTCTCCTCTGTCCCTCACTTTCATCTCCTCTACCATCTCTTCTGTCTCTTTTCTCCCTTTCTCTGGGAGATAAAATGACCCACAAGCGTGAGGTGTCGTTAAACCAAAAACAATCATTTAAAACCAAAGCAACTGATATTTCAGAAATAAGGAAAACTATCCTTCAATTATCACAAAATATGCACCTTAAAGGTGCATATTTTCTGATTGTTGAAGGATAGTTTTCCTTATTTCTGCATATAAACCTATGTTGTGGGTACTCATTAGAACCGCCTCATCGAGGCGGTTCTAATGAATACCCACAACATAGGGTTTTATGGAGAATTGACAAAAACTATCCTTCATTTATCACAAAATACCAACCTTATCTGTTGCTAAGGAGTATAATATACAGTCCAACCTGTATTAAGCAAGCACCAAAGGGATGCCCAAAATACACTTGTATAAGACAGGTGCTTGTTTCAAACAGGTGAAATTAACCCTTTTTGTACCAAATGGAATCCTCCTCCTTATATATAGCAGGAGTTCATTTCAAAATTTAGGGGTGTCAGGTTTTGTTTTCATCAAAATATATTTGGAGTATGACTGAACTTTAAGCAAACAGTGTAGGCCCTGATCAGATGCCACAGACTGCAGCTTCTGATCTGGGCCTGCACTGTTTGTCAGGGTTCCCGTTTTGGGGTTTCTGGTACCCAATGGGTTAATGCATTTGCTGTTTGGGGGAACCAAATGCATGCTTGCTTAAAACAGGTTGCTTGCTTAATAGAGGTGGCAGCTATGACAGGTTTTACTGTATAATGTTTCAGGATGGTGAAGTATTTGAAATCACGGATTTTACAACAGCATCTGACTGGGAAAGGTATGTCAAATTGAATGTTTAATTTCATTACGGAAATATGCCTGGCTCCTGCCCATCGGGGCTTGAAGAAATAGATTGGGTTGCATGATCATTCTACGCAGAGCTGAAACCGACAGCACATGAGTACTGGTAAACAGCTTAGAGGCTCTAAGCCTGCCCAGGAAAGTTGATGCGATCCAGACCGTCCATGCATATAAACCCTTTGGTTTCGTTTGGGGCAGGGCTTGGGATGTCATTTCAATGTTGGGTAAAAGTCCCACAAAATTGGAAGTGTTGATGGGGGACCGCAGATCAAACAAACAAACGGAAATATGCCTGTTCAAACAAATTTGAAGTTTTACCTCCAAAAATGGAAATTTTCTGATAAAAAAATTGATATTTTGCATATTTCTGTTCAAAAACATACATGTAGATTGTGGGTACTTGTTTGAACTGCCTCTGCGAGGTGGTTCTAATGAGTACCCGCAATCTGTGTTTGATAGGTTTTAAAATTTTCAAATGCATTTTGCTTATGGTAATAACTTATGTTTGATTTCCTACTTTATTGAATTTATACTACACTTGATCTCCAAGATTAGAAGAGTTTAGTAAAAACTACTGACATGTTTTTCAGCAAAACTTTTAGTATATTTCCCATATTGAATGATCTAAGTTTTAACAAATCGTTGACAAACGGTGCCGTAGTTTTTAACAACTGGCCCCAGTTGTTCAAATCTAACGACGTCATTAGTTATCATATTGTTAAAACTTTGATCATTTAATATGGCAAATATGCTAATATTTTTGCTGGAAAAATGAGAGCATCTTTTGCATTTTTAGCTCACCTGTCACGTAGTGACAAGGTGAGCTTTTGTGATCACATTTTGTCCGTCGTCCGTGCGTGCGTGCGTAAACAATTTCTTGTCCGCACGATAGCATCTTCATTTATGATTTGATTTTAACCAGACTAGCACACAACTTGTACCACCATAAGATTTGGGTTCCTTTCTTGTACCAGCCATATCCCATCATGTGTTACGGAGTTACGGCCCCTGAAAGGGCAAAATTTGCCTATTTTGATCTTGTCTGCATGATAGCTGTTTCATTTATGATTTGATTTTAACTAAACTTGCACACAATTTGTACCACCACAAAATCTTGGTTCCTTTCTTGAACCAGCCATATCCCATCATGGGTGCCAGAGTTATGGCTCCTGAAAAGGCAAAAATTTCCTATTTTTGGTATTGTCTGCACAATAGCCGTTCCATTTATCATTTGATTTTAACCAAACTTACACACAATTTGTACCACCACAAAATCTCGGTCAAGTTCGAATATGGCTCATGTCATGTCAAAAAGTAGGTCAGTAGGTCAAATCAGAAAAAAAACCTTGTGAAGACAGGAGAGGCCACAGTTTTGGTCCGATCATCATCAAACTAGCCCAGAATGATCATCTTGACAATATCTCAGAAAAGTTCGAATATGGATGCAGTCGGGTCATGAGTAGGTCAGTAGGTCAAATCATAAACTTGTCTGCACGATAGCATCTTCATTTATGATTTGATTTTAACCAGACTTGCACACAACTTGTACCACCATAAGATCTGGGTTCCTTTCTTGAACCAGCCATATCCCATCATGTGTTACGGAGTTACGGCCCCTGAAAGGGCAAAATTTGCCTATTTTGATCTTGTCTACATGATAGCTGTTTCATTTATGATTTGATTTTAACTAAACTTGCACACAATTTGTACCACCACAAAATCTTGGTTCCTTTCTTGAACCAGCCATATCCCATCATGGGTGCCAGAGTTATGGCTCCTGAAAAGGCAAAAATTTCCTATTTTTGGTATTGTCTGCACAATAGCCGTTCCATTTATCATTTGATTTTAACCAAACTTACACACAATTTGTACCACCACAAAATCTCGGTCAAGTTCGAATATGGGTCATGTCGGCTCAAAAAGTAGGTCAGTAGGTCAAATCAGAAAAAAAACCTTGTGAAGACAGGAGCGGCCACAGTTTTGGTCCGATCATCATCAAACTTGCCCAGAATGATCATCTTGACAACATCTCAGAAAAGTTCGAATATGGGTGCTGTGGGGTCAAAAAGTAGGTCAGTAGGTCAAATCATAGAAAAACCTTCTGAACACGCTAGAGGCCACAATTTATGTTCAATCATCATCAAACTTGCTCAGAATGATCATCTTGATAATATCTTGGTCACATTCGATTATGAGTCATGCCGGGTCAAAAAGTAGGTCAGCAGGTCAAATCATAGAAAAACTTTGTGAATACACTAGAGGCCGCAGTTTTGGTCCAATCATTATCAAACTTGCCCAGAATGATCATCTTGACAATATCTCAGTCAAGTTTGAATACGGGTCATGTCGGGTCAAAACGTAGGTCAGTAGGTCAAATCATAGAAAAACCTTGTGAACACACTAGAGGCCACAGTTTTGGTCCGATCATCATCAGACATGCCCAAAATTATTATTTTGACAATAGCTCGGTCAAGTTCGAATATGGGTTATGTCGGGTCACAAAGTAGGTCAGTAGGTCAAATCATAGATAAACCTTGTGAATACACTAGAGGCCACAGTTTTTGTCTGATCATCATGAGACTTGCTCAGAAAGATTATCTTGACAATTTCTCAGTCAAGTTTGAATATGGGTCATGTCAGGTCAAAAAGGAGGTCAGTAGGTCAAATAAAAGAAAAACCTTGTGAACACTTTAGAGGCCACAGTTTTGGTCCGATCATCATCAAACTTGCTCAGAGTCTTGACAATATCTCGGTCAGGTTTGAATATGGGTCATGTCGGGTCAAAAAGTAGGTCAGTAGGTCAAATCATAGAAAAACCTTCTGAACACACTCGAAGCCACAGTTTAGGTCCGATCATCATCAAACTTGCCCAGAATGATCATCTTGTCAATATCCGGGTAGAGTTTGAATACGGGTCATGTCGGGTCAAAAAGTAGGTCAGTAGGTCAAATCAGAGAAAAAGCTTGTGAACACACAAGAGGCCACAGTTTTGGTCTGATCATCATCAAACTTGCCGAGAATGATCATCTTGACAATATCTCAGTCAAGTTCAAATATGGGTCATGTTGGGTCAAATCATAGAAAAACCCTCTGAACACACTGGCGGCTACAGTTTAGGTCTGATCATCATCAAACTTGCTAAAAATGATCATTTGACAATATCTCAGTTAATTTTGAATGTGGGTCATGTATGGTCAATATGTAGGTCAGTAGGTCAGATTGTTGAAAAACCTTGTGAACACACTAGAGGCCCAAGTTTTGGTCCGATCATCATCAAACTTGCTCAGAATGATCATCTTGACAATATCTGTGTCAAGTTTGAATATGGGACATGTCGGGTCAAAAAGTAGGTCAGCAGGTCAAATCATAGAAAAATGTTTTGAACACTCTAAGAGGCCACAGTTTCAGTCAAATCATCATAAAACTTGCTCAGAATGATCATCTGGACAATATCTCAGTTAAGTTCGAATATGGGTCGTGTCAAATCAAAAAGTAGATCAGTAGGTTATTTTGTCATAACTTTTGAACCGTTTGAGAGAGAGCCTTCATATTTGGCATGTAGGTTCCTTCTGACAAGGGCTTCCCACTCATAAAGATTTGACCTGTGACCTTGACCTGTGACCTACTTTATCATACCTTTTGAACCATATGAGATAGAGCCTTCATATTTGGCATGCATGTTCCTTGTGACAAGGTTTTCTCAGCCATTCAAAACTTTTGACCCATGACCTTGACCTTTGACCTACTTTGTCATAACTTTTAAAGCATTTGAGATACAGCCTTCATATTTAGCATGTAGGTTGCTTAGATGATCCTCTACCAAAAAGGCTAAAACAATCCCACTCGGATGAACAAAATGACCACCGGAGGTAAAAATAGAAAAATATTGTGATTCAAATGGAAACTCCCCCTTAACACTAATGCCAATTTGATTCAAAGTTCCCAGGAATGTTGCCTAGGTTACTCCCTACCAAATAAGCTAAAATCACTCTGCTGATGAACAAGATGGCCTCGATAGCGCAGTGGTTAACGCGTTCGACTTATGATCGAGAGGTTGTGCATTCGAACCGGCCACCGGTATCGAGATGTGTCCTTGGGCAAGACACGTAATGACACTGCTCCACTCCACCCAGGTGTAAATGGGTAGCAGTGGTCTAAAAGCCACTGCCTCTCTCTCGCGCACCCGTGAAAACATCCGGAATGAGTGTTTGAGAGCGATTCAATAAGCTTGAAGCTTTCATCGCAATCGAACTAAAATAAATTAGTATAAACTAAGATGGCCACAAGAGCTAAAAATAGAATGTACTCGAGACAGTGACACACAGGTGAGCGAACCAGGGCCCTCTGGGCCCTCTTGTTTATAATACTATAGTAGATGTCGTAGTAACTAGAGCAGTTAATAATTGGACCACTAATGAGCTAATGAAGCTAATGATGCTTCGAATAACTTGGCCCGAGGGCCATTTGTTCAAAACTAATGACGTCGTTAGTTAACTTATTGTTAGAACTTTGATCATTTGATATCGCAAATATACTAATATTTTTTCAGCAAAAATAACTCACCCCTACCAATTGGGGCTTGGAGAATTAGATTAGGCTGCATGGTGCTTACATACATGTACTGAGCTGAAACTGAAAAACATCAATTCAAACAAACAAATCAGTAAAAATAGCAAAATTTTAGATATTGTACTAGCTAGAGTTGTTAACAATTTGACCACTAACGAGCTCATTAAGCTAATGATGTTTTGAACAACTGGACCCTGGACTACAGTAAAACCTGTCATAGCGGCCACCTCTATTAAGCAAACAACCTGTCTTAAGAAAGCATGCATTTGGTTCCCCAAAAAGGCAAATGCATTAAATTTCACCAGTTTTAAATAAGCTCCTGTCTTATGCAAGCAAATTTTGATTATCCCTTTGGTGCTTGCTTAATACAGGTTGAACTGTATATGTCTGCTTTAGAATTTTCTGCTGTGCTTGAAGGTTAACATGATGTAGGGATTGTTAAACCTGTCATAGTGGCCACCTCTATTAAGCAACCAAGGGCAGTTTCATTCAAATGCACCTGTTTTAAGCAAGCACCTGTCTTAAGCAAGCATGTTTCAATTATCTCTTAGGTGCTTGCTTAAGACAGGTTTTACTGTACATTACCTGTATACAGATGTCCATTACAATAACACACCTGTGCAACACAGTGGATTTTTGCATCTCCAAAATGGCTACTTTTCTGATGAAAACCAGTGATATTTTTCTTATTTACACTGCAAACATAGGTTGTGGGTGTTCATTAGAACCACCTCAAAAAAGTAAATATTCCCTATTTACAATTCTTTTTAGATTCATATCAAGAGTTGAAGAAATACTTCATGAATGGAAGCTAGTCGGCAGCAGCCCCAAGCCACCAGCTTCAAAGGTAAGACATGTATACGGTATTTGTCATATTCAACACATAATGCACTTAGACGTTTCATTCTCATCATAAAACAAGCCCCAAAAGGTCATTCTATTAAGCACAAAGTCATGTGCAATCGTTTGCTTCTTATGCCTAATTTGGACATGTTTGTTTGGTTTCCATATTTTTTCTGAAAAAAAAATTGCTGTCTTCTCTAAAAAAATTATTAAGCAAGCACCTGTCTTAAGCAAGCACATCTTGCTTATCCTTTAAGCGATTGCATTGTTTGCTTATTTGTTTGATTTGAGGTTTAACCTCCCCGTCAACATTGTTTAGGTCATTTTGGAGATGTTGCTTCCAATTTTGTAGGACTTTTACCCGACATTGAGATGAAATGACATCTCAATCCCTGCCCCCCAATGCAACCAATAGGCAGGCTTAGACCTTCTAAGATGTTTACCAGTATACATGTGCAGTCGGTTTTAGTTCTGCGTAGAAGCATCATGCAGCCCAATCTATTTCTCCAAGCCCCGATCAGCGGGGGCAATCTGTGCTTGCATTGTACGTCATTTTTCTAGGGTTCCTATACCAGTGGAGTATGGGAAGAAAGAGCAGAAGAACTTAATTTTTCGGATTTCAAATTTTGTATCTCACATCTATGGCTCAGAGGTCACGATGAGAAATCGGAGAAAGAGAAAGAAAAGGAGACCGACCAAGAGGATGAGGACGAGGGTAAGCTGAGCGATTTTAACGCTATGCATGCTGGGTATTTTTATTTTTTTAGCGGCAGACAACATTCTGAAATAGTGTTTCGTATTATTCACAGATTACTGGATTTGACATTTCATGCAAATTGTCTCCTGGAGAAAAACTGTTTTCCGGAAAAAAAAAAAAATAGCACCAATTTGTCATCTGCTGAATGATTGTAATAAAAGTTAAGCAATAAGATGCAAATCAATGCAATTGTCTTCTGCTTTGTTGTCTGCGGAATACTTTAAAAGTCATAGTTGCAAACATGTCTGACTCAGATCAGACTGCACTCCCCTGGAGCAGTCTGATCAGGATCCACATTGTATGTATGCAAAAGTATGTTTGAAAAGTTTGCAAGAAGATGCAGACATTATTTCAGCAGCATTTTTATCTGCTGGTTACTTTAAAAGTCATTGTTGCAAATATTGTGGCTAGACTGCTCCTCCTAGCCAGACTGCTCATCTAGTCTGATCAGGGTCCACACTGTTTGTCTGTATGCAGAAGTAAGTTTGAAAAGTTTCCAAGAAGATGCAGCAGACTACGTAAGCAGAGGACATTTTAAGATGAGTTTTATAGCTCACCTGAAGCAGGAAAAGGTTGTTGAACTCCCTCACCCCCCGTATACCCCTGACCTTGCCCCGTGTGACTTTTTTTTGTTCCCGCGGCTGAAAAAATACCTTTCTGGTCGAAAATTTGTACAGCGCAAACACCTCGGTTCTTCAATATTCCAGTGCCTTCATAGTATACATCGAAAAGACTACCAAAATGCATTCAGTGATTGGATGAGAAGACTGAAAGTTTGTATATCTGTTAAAGGGGAATACTTTGAGGGGACAAAATAAATTTTTCATAGAAATCTATCACGGAATCATTTTTATGTGCTTAGTTGCATTCATATTTGAACAGTCCTCATACTATCAAAGCTATCTAAACCTGCCCAGGCAAACTGGAGCGAGTCAGACCCTCATGCATATAAACCCTATTGGTTTTAATGGGCAGCAGGGCTTGAGATGTCATGTCAACTCATTTTCGGGTCAAAGACCCCCAAAATTGGAGGCAGCCTCTCCAAAATGACCTATACAGTGTTGACAGGGACGATAAACTTCAAATTAAACAAACAAAAAATATAGTGGTATGCAGTCATTGTTTGTTTGTTTGTTTTGAGGTTTAACGTCCCCGTCAACACTGTATAGGTCATTTTGGAGACGTTGCTTCCAATTTTGTGGGACTTTTACCTGACAACGAGATGAAATGACATCTAAAGCCCTGCCGCCCAATGAAACCATTAGGGTTTATAAGCATGTACGGGACGACTCCCTCTGCTTTGCCTGGTCAGGCTTAGATCCTCTAAGCGGTTTACCAGTACTCGTGTGCAGTCGGTTTCAGCTCTGCGTGGAAGCATCATGCAGCCCATCCATTTCTTCAAGCCCCGATGGGCGAGGGCTGTGGTATGTAGTCATATCATAATAACATTTGCACCCAACATAATAATATACGACCAGGGGCCAGTTGTTCAAAACTAAAGATGTCGTTAGTTAATGTATCATTAAAACTTTGATCATTTAATATGGCAAATATGCTGAAATTTTTGCTGAAAAAATGTGAGCAGCTTTTGCAGATGCAAAAGCTGCTCACTTTTTTTCAGCGAAAATACCAAAATTTTCGATATTGTACTTGCTAGAAGAGTTAACAATATGACCACGAACGAGCTCGATAAGCTAACAATGCTTTGAATGACTGGCCCCAGGATGTAATGATGGATTGACATGATAATGCAAATACACATATATAGAGGTAGTTAAGGCGTTCCATAAGTAATCGCAAAATATTTGTTTTATTCATGTCTGTATGAAATCCATTGTTCATCAAAGCTGGTATACTTTTCAGAGAAAACTCCAACGGTGTACGGTGACTTGCTAAACATGGAGAATGATTTCCCCTCCAGAGCTCATTGTATATGTAGATGGTAAGATATCTCAAATATAGTATCGCTCCCACCCATCGGGGCTTGGAGAAATAGATTGGGCTGCATGATGCTTCCATGCAGAGCTGAATCTGACCAGACAAGTACTGGTAAACCACTTAGAAGGACTAAGTCTGTCCAGGCAAAGGTGTGTGAGTCAGATTGTCTGATTCATATAAGCCTTCTGGTTTCATTGCGTGGCAGGGCTTGAGACGTCATTTCATCTCAATGTCGGGTAAAAGTCCCACAAACTTGGAAGCAACATCTCCAAAATGACCAAAATAGTGTTGATGGGGACGTTAAATGCCAATTCAAACAAGCAATCTTAAATACAATAAAATTCCTATATTAAGACCACCTTTGGGGCTGTTCAAAAGTGGTCTTTAAGACCACTTTTGAACAGTCCCAAAGGTGGTCCCTAACCAGAGGACAGTGTGGGCAGAAATCACAAAGAAAAATTAATTGAAGCCTTCAAAATAAGCTCCTTAAAGCAGAATTAGTCATAATTTTAGGTGGTCTTAATAGCGGAATTTCACTGTTGTTTTTTGTTTGATTTGAGGTTTAACGTCCCCGTCAACACTATAAAGGTCATTTTGGAGATGTTGCTTCCAATTTTGTGGGACTTTTACCCGACCTTGAGATGAAATGTCATCTCAAGCCCTGCCGCCCAATGAAACCAATAGGGTTTATAAGCATGGACCGGCCGACTTGCACCACTTTGCCTGGGCAGGCATGGATCCTCTAAGCGGTTAACCATTACTCGGGTGCAGGCCGGTTTCAGCTCTGCGTGGAAGCATCATGCAGCCCATCTATTTCTTCAAGCCCCAATGGGCGGGGGCCGTCGGAATTTCACTTTATTTCACTTGTGACAGGAATATAGTAACACAGGAAAGAAGCAAAGCTGAAAAATCTGTGCCTGTGGTGGGGTTCAAACCTGGGCTGCCTGGGTGGAAGTCCAATGCTCTAACCTTGGAACCAAAGAGTCTATTCCATGACACAGTTGTCAGAGACTGGCTATAAAAATATAAGCTATGCATAATCTACCATACCAAGGTAGATACAGTAAACGGGCCCCACCCTTCAGGGCTTGGAGAAATAGATTAGGCTGCATGATGCTTTTACCCAAAGCTGAAACCAACCACACATAAATACTGGTAAACTGTTCAGGAAATCTAAGCCTGCCCAGGTAAAGTGGTGCGAGTTGGACCATCCATGCATATAAACCCTATTGGTTTCACTGGGCGACAGGGCTTGAGATTTCATTTCATTTCAATGTTGGGTAAAAGTCCCACAAAATTGGAAGCAACGTCTCCAAAATGACCTATACAGTGTTGACCGGGACATTAAACCTCAGATCAAACAAAACAGTAAAATTCCTATATTAAGACCACATTTGGGACTGTTCAAGAGAGGTCTTAAAGACCACTTTTGAACAGTCTCAAAGGTGGTCCCTGACCAGGGGACACTTTGTGCAAAAAACACAAAGAAAGAACAACAGTACCCGTCTAAATAAGCTTTTTAGAGCAGAATTAATCTCAATTTTTGGTGGTCTTAATACAGTTGAACTTCGATGGCTCAAACCACTTTGGGACCATGAAAATTTGTTCGAGACAGTGGTAGTTCGAGCCACAGAGCGATACTATTAGTACCATACCAGGAGGCATAATGGAGATATTGTGGATATCTTTTCGGTGTTCTGTATTATAAATGTATGTTGTGTGTACTCATTAGAATCGCCTCGTTGAGGCGATTCTAATGAGTACACACAGCATACATTTGCAAGATAAATGAAGAATATCTTCCTAAATTACCCCTATATCCTATTTGGAGGAACTCCCTGCGGACTCAAGAACGGGTTCGACTCATCCATAGTAAACGAGCCATCGGAGTTCGAGCTATCGGAGTTCGAGCCATCGAAGTTCTACTGTAGTGGAATTTTTCTGAATTTGAAGGTAGGAGTTGAGGGCTGTAATAGTTCTGCCAAGCATTGGGTGTTTCGACAGATGTACTCTGCAAAGACTCTGATCAGTCTGCGTACGCAGTCCGAATATCCCCCCCCCCCCCCACCCACCCATCGGAGATTGGAGTAATAGATTTGGCTGTATGATGCTTCCACGCAGAGCGTATACTGACTGCACATGAGTACTGGTAAGCAGCTTAGTGGTGTGAGTTGGACCCACCATGCATATAAGATAGAAGTGGAGGCAATGATCAGGAATCGATACAATTAATTCACAGCTCCCATCAGAGACACCAAAGGGAAAGAAACACAAACATGAAATAACAGACCCCAATGGAAACATCAACAGCGGAAAGCCAAAAGGACATTTATTTTCCACAAAATGGCCAATAGGCTATCCAAAATAAAATAATATAAGCAACATAAACACCCAAAGACAAACCATAACAAAAATAAACCGCGACAGAAGAACTGCCTTCGAACAGTCAGCAGAAATGAATTCCACTGGGGGGCTTAAACCCCACTTGTTTCATTTGGGCAGCAGGCTTGAGATGTCATTTCATATCAGATAAAAGACCCACAAAATTGGTAGCAATGTTTCCAAAATGACCTAAATAGTTTGATGGTGACATAAAACCTCAATACAAACAAAATTAATAGTCAGAATACAGCCTTATTAGAGTCATGCACAACCTTTGGGTTGACATGCCGCAGTGGCCTAGTGGGTAAAAGCGTCTTTATGTCTTTATTTAGTCTCTCATTTCTGTGGGTTTGAGCTAAGGCTGACACGATTAATCTTATAATTGATTAATCGATCGATAAATTCCACAAAAATGATTATCATTTTTGATTTGCTTTTAATCGATTACTGGATAGGTACAATTTACTACCCAAAGTTATGCCTAAAATAGCTGGATGAGTTGCAAACAGTGCAGACCCTGACGAGACGAGGCATTATGCGGCGTCTCATCTGGGTCTAAACTGTTTGTTCAGGCCTGTCTGTTCAAATATACGTATGGTGAAGTGCAACATATGGTAAGAGTCATGCTCAGACAGAAAGCCAGACAGGTAAAATAATGACAAAAACATTAGAGATAACTAATCTATTATCGATCGCAATGGCAGGACTGATTATCGATTATCTTTTCAGCTCCGATTAGCCAGCCCTAGTTTGAGCCTCTTACAGGACAAATGTTAAAAGTTCTGCAACGGAAGGTCTGGTGTAGTAGCATGGTCTGAAAAAGGTGACCAATTCTCCATCCATTCATTCGCCCATTTGTCAATCTGTCAACATTTGGGACAACCCAAACTTTCACCCAAATGGTCGAGTTCATTTCTCAAGAACTATAAGAGCTTCACTAATGATACTTGGTACAGAGTTGCAACTGGGGATGGCAACAATAACGCAAGCGTCCATATTTGACCTTGGCCTACTTTTCAGGGTTCACTGACTTTGGAAACTATTGCATCAAACCTTGGAACAACCCTACCTTTCACCCTAATGGTCAAGTTCATTTCTCAAGAACTGTGAAAGCTTCATTAATGATACTTGGTACAAACTTGCATCTGGGGATGGCAACAATAATGCAAGCATCCATATTTGACCTTGACCTACTTTTCATGGTTTAATGACATTATTGTGTCAAACCTAGCATTCACCCCTCTATTCAAGTTCATTTTTCAAGAACCATAAGGCAAAAAAAAAAAGTGTCTTTTTTCCAGAAACTCTACCAACCCTACTTTTTGGGACCTACCCAAACCTTTTTAGAGACCTCTGAGAATTTTTCTTTGATTTTAAGGGTGTTTTTCAAAGAATTTATGCTTTTCCCATACAAATAAGTTTTCAAAAAATAAGTTTGCCTACCTACCTACTCAGAAAATTATTTTGATGTTTCCAGAAACAAGACATTTATTTTTTTTGGCCTAAGAGCTTCATTAATGATGTTTGGTACAAGCTTGCACCTAGTGATGGCAATTGTAATGCAATTATCCATATTTGACATTGACTACATTTCATGGTTCATTGACTTTGTGATCTATTGTGTCAACCCTAGTGTTCACCCTAATGTTCTAGTCCATTTCTCAAGAACTATAAGAACTTCATCCGTGTGTGTGTGTCTGTGTGTGTGTGTGTGTGTGAATTTGGGTTTAACGTCGCTTTCAACAATTTTTCTGTAATATCACGACGGTGTCTGGTTGCAACAGGGAGCTCAATGCTCACTTTTATAGTGCTGCCTCACTGAAGTAACATGCATACATGTGATAACTCCCGGATCATCCGGGAGGCTCCCGGAAATGGACACGATCTCCCGGGCTCCCGGACAGAACTCAAAAACTCCCGGAAACTGAATTTTCCTATCACTTTTTTTCTGAACCGTCCATTTTTCATCCGTGGGGATGTAAGGGTACTGACTCGAAAAGAGATTAGCTTAAATGGGTAACTTCACAGCAGGGTATAATTATCGGCGCTGTCAGTCTGCTTGAAATTAACGGTATATTCACTGATAAGATGCACTGAGGTGTGAAATTTATTCACGCATAAATAAAGGTACCTGTTACGGCGATCATTATACCTGGAATAGGTATCTTTTTTATGGTATGTGGTGATTAATATGACACAGTCCAGGGGCTGACAATCCATTGTGCCGTCGCCTGGGACAAGTCCGAAATCGCGCCGGGCAGGTGCGCTTTGACCTAACGAGGCCCGGTCGGGCAAGTCCAAATCGTGTCTAGAACTGTCAGCCTTTTCAGTACTTAAATACGGTAAAACTAGACCAGTAAGTAAATCACAATAATTGCGGCACTGTCCTGCTTTGTCGGCAATTAAGAGACAAACAATCTGTGTACTTATAACGGTTCAATTATGACACTTTTGTTAATCCCTGTCAAATAATTGCTACTCTGCGGCACGTGTTTTTCATTTCTGGTGTAGTGTGTACCTCCGGCGCTACAATGTCCCCCCGCATGACAAGGTGTGAAAATATGGTCAAGTTATGTCTCCAATTTGTGTTTATCCCCAAATCATAGAATTTAATCCAAAATCAATGTGAAAATGATTTAATCGCCCCTAAGACGATTCGCTGCATCAAACGGAAAATGTATGCATAATAAAAACGGTCTATTCGACTATCTCGTGAACGGTTATGTTTGGCGCCAAAAAGCAGACCCTTGGTAGGAAAAGTCGAACGCTTTAATTTGTGTAAACGCATCTGTATGCTGTTGTTG